>CM052442.1:30515617-30536662 GCA_028533085.1 Varecia variegata | reverse complement strand
TTCGGGGTCTCATTATCTCTTCCATGAAGTATTACAGTACAGCTGGCCTTATTAACACTGATGTTCTCTTGCCCCAACTAAACTGAGTCCATTCCTCTGAAAACGTCCATGATCCTCACTACAAGAGGTAATCACTTCTCCTGTGTTATCTGTCTACTTAGTGCCTGTATGAGAGTAAGACTCACACTGTCTCAAATAATATTTGTGTTTAAGCCTGGTGCTATTCTAAGTGCTTTACAAATATTAACTCAATGTTTACAACTCTGTTATCCTAGTTCTATAGATGAGGAAATACTTGGGCATAAAGATGTTTGGAAATATGTCCTAGCTAGAACAAGCGCAGAGTCATAATTTAACCCAACTAGTCTAATTTCAGCATCTGTATGTAACCTCTCTAATTAAGATTATTATCACCTCTTCAAGGATATTCATAAATATTCAACAAGTTGTAAGCTGGCAAGAATAATCTGGGTTTACTATAATACTTATGTTAAAAAAAATTCTATTTTCCATTTTGAATGTTAAATGTTCTTTGGTCAGATTTGTTTTCTTTGCTTCAGCAGAAATGAAGTATCTTTGGCTATTAGTGATATTAGTGATTTTTTGCATCCAATCTATGCAAGTTATTAAAATAAAATAGTTCATGATATACTACCACGAAATAATGAGTCTACAAGAAGATAGTTAAGTATATTAGAGGCAGGTGTGAAGTAGCAGATGCCCTGGAAATTAAGCACTGCATTTTATGTGTAGAAATTAGGAAATCAGGTGGAAGCTATATGAACCCAGAGGAGGAGAGGCAGCAGAAGGAGAGAGGAGGAACAAAATGAAGGCTCATTTCAGCTTGCTCAGAGGAAAGCAGTGGATGGTGAACCATGTACTCTGCATGTGCCCTTTTGGCATGTGGATGCCACTATTAATTGAACACTAGCGTTGCATAAGGATCATACGTAATTTAGCAGGACACATCTCCTACTGAGGTGCTTTACTGTCGAGAGATGGGAACAAATGAGAGAAATACAAGAAAATACCCAGGAAAGAACATTTCTCAGGAAAAATATTTAAGTAACTTCAATTTTGCTTTTATAATGAAATAATCACTCATGTGGTGATTGATCATGACAAGGTTGAAACCTGAACAAGTTTTCAGTTGAATTATTTATCCAGATTTGGTCTAGAGGCAGATTAATATGTGAAACTCTTCTCGTTGTCACCAAGAGAGAAACATTATCCTAAAAATAGCAACAATTAAAAAATGTGCTCTACTGTGGGGAGAAAGTATCATTCTCCCTGATGTGTTTTTAATATCTGCAAATATGATCTCCATGGCATATAAACCACCAGGACTATGCTATTTCACCTTTGGGGGTAGTATGCTTCTTTACCTCCTATCAATTTGTTTGATTAGTTAAAAATGAGGGTTAAAGGTAGCATTTGCTGGAAACACTAGGTCAATTACCAAGACTTGAGATACTTCCTGACCTTTGGATGAGACATAAGAAATATCCTTTGTAAGAAACCTCTTATAATCTCTCTGCTTCCTCTACTCATCTGGAAAAGCATGGATCCTGTAATAGAAGAGTGGATGAAAGAAGGGGAAAAAATAAATGAAAATTTTGCTCTGTGTATCCATGACCATGACTTCCATTTGAACTTCATATTTTCCAAAGATATCACTCCTGTACACAAATGTACATGTAAAATACGAAATATTTTGTATTGTCCTAGTAGCCATGCCTATCTAGAGGCAACTATTCCATATCACTAAGTAAAGCAAAACCCAAAACTCCTGAATCCTGTGTTTGCTCTAGTCACATATCCTTTTTTGGGGTGGGCATGGCTGGCATTTTTATATTCCCATTCAAGGCTGATAGTTTATAGAAAATGGAAATAGTTGTTTTTCAAAGATTAGTTTTTATTAGTTATTAAGTAAATATTCTGTTACAAGAAAAAATTAAACTACATCAAGCCATAGATTGAGATGCAAGGGATTTAGACAAAAATCACAGATGGCATAAATTATTTGAATCCTTTGGTACCACTATATCGGCATTCAGGCAAAAGTTTGGGCAAGCAGGCAGTTCTCTACTTCTTCCTCTTAGCTTCAGAGTTTGGTATCTTTGAACCACGCTGTCTTCACAAAGCAACCGTGCAAATTGCCTTCAGTCCAGAATGCTACCTGGGGAACATTCTGGATTGCAGAATGTCTAGGGGTAGTAGATTTGGTACATTCTAGATTGCAGAATGTTTAGGGGTAGTAGATGTCTGGTGTCTTTACATTGAAATACAATGAGTGAAGATTATTATTTTAAAAAATATTGTATCTTTCCTATATAGGAATCAAACTATCAATCACCTGATCATTTGGAATAGGCTAACTATTAAAAGTAGTAACTTATTCATGGTACATGCAGAACTGATCACATCTGTGCCTCTGAGGGCCCTTCATTTTAAATTTTTTTTTTATTTTTTTTGAGACAGAGTCTCGCTCTGTTGCCCGGGCTAGAGTGAGTGCCGTGGCATCAGCCTAGTTCACAGCAACCTCAAACTCCTGGGCTCAAGTGATCCTCCTGCCTCAGCCTCCCAAGTAGCTGGGACTACAGGATTGAGCCACCATGCCAGGCTAAGTTTTTCTATATATATTTTTAGCTGTCCAAATCATTTCTTTCTATTTTTAGTAGAGACGGGGTCTCGCTCTTGCTCAGGCTGGTCTCGAACTCCTGACCTCGAGCGATCCTCCCACCTCAGCCTCCCAGAGTGCTAGGATTACAGGCATGAGCCACCGCGCCCAGCCTTGAGGGCCCTTTCTAAGCTGGTTCAGTTTTATTTCTCTGGAGTGAGTGCCCAGTGCACTCGGCAAACCGTGGCCTCGGTACCTGCCAGTGGTTTCAGTCAGTGTCTGCTTAGTGTATTTGACCCCTGGAGTAGATCATTTTTTTAATGCTTTCTTCCTCTGAGTGACAAAAATATTTATGGTAATAATCGGAAATAATTATTTTCAGATATTTTCCTTTGGTTTTATAACAATTAAAAGTACAAAAATTAATTTTAGAAGAATTATTCAAATTTAGTAAAATATTTTACCTATGAATTAAAATTTGCATCTCAAGAAAAATATTACATCCTGTACTTTGTTTCACTGCTTTTTAAAATTGTAAACACAAATAGAAAATTATATATATAATTAGAACTCAACCATAACTGCAGGATTTTTTTAGATCTTAGACCAAAAATGTTGTTTTTAGAGTATTGATCAATGATAAAAATTGTGAACTAATAATAGTGCTAATAAAATGTAGAACCACTTTTAGTTGGCTTTATTATTCTTCAATTCTGTAGAGTCAAAGTTCCTTTTCTTCCTCATTGCTACACCGGGACAGACTTCTCCCACCGCAGGCCTTGGTAGCACTCTACTTGTAGAAGATTCCCAGTAGCTTAAATTAGAATCTTCTATGCCCTTCCATGCAACTGCGTGTACTTTAGGTCAAATGAGTAGTGTTTGGTGCATAGTAACTGGTCATTCTTCCTCCCCTTCACTCATGTACCTCTTTCAAACGGCAATATAAATAGATGATCTTCATGAGATCAGAACTTTTTCTACAAATACTTTTTTCTGAAGCTATCTGTGTACACTAGAGTTCTGTCTGACCTACCAGCCAGCCTGAGGATAATCCTGGTCATCCTCTGGAAATCGGCTTAGCCCAATTCTCTACTCTACACCAGTTTCACAACTAAGAAACCTGGAAATTTCTTTCTGCCCATAGCTTGAATAAAGGAGAGGTTTTTCTGGTCTGGGTTGAATGCATCAACATTATGCATAGACGAAAGTCTAATAATCTAATACTCATTGCAAAGCTGTTACCTCCAGTGAAGGGGAACAGAAAATGGAATACCTAAAGAAAAGAACATGCATGAACATCATGTTAATAGCTTTTGTGCTGGTTAGGACACAGTGAGCAAATAAAAGTGTAATAACCCAACAAGACTAAGAATATTAAAATGAGTCATTACCAAGAAGGGGCCTAAACCAATATTGCTGAAATAGATTACTTTTGTGAACTTTATCATAGCTTGGCAAAGGGAGATTTTATTTGCTGAGTCTTTATTATTGTTAAGCAAGGGATCTAATAATCCAAAAAGCCAGAAAGTTGCTATTACTGCATGCTTTTCAAACATTTCCTTGCTGGCTATAAATAGCAGGTAGCTGTGTGAGAGTCCTCTTGTATTACTTTCAAAAAACATATATTTCAAAGTGTGGGGGAGGGTGGTGGTGGCAGTGGCGGCAGGATACACGTGTGGACTCAGTTTTGAAACATCATTGTGTGAATTCCAGAAGTATTAGAATCTCAGAGCCACGTTTAATCAATATATTAATAATCATTTATATACATGCTTGTGGCAAGAAACTGAAAAAGCACAACATAATGTGAAATAATGGATCTCTATAACAGAAGAGAAAAATAATAAGTAAATGTCTATAAAATTATTCCCAAGTAAATAGTTTAAGAAAAAGTGATAGTTCTTTAAATTCAGGAACTTCAGTTCATCAGAGTAGAGTTTAACCTTTATACTCCAATAAATGTAAGTGTCATGAAAATGGGGTTAACACTGCATCTTTATATAGCCTCTCTCTTATGTGTCATATGTACAAATATTATATTAATATATGGATCATATGCATATATGTATAAAAATCACATAAGTCACTTAATCATCCACTTTGAGTTTCATGATTTATCAACATACATTTATTCATATACACTTTATTCCCCAAGCCTCACAACTTGTCACCCTTTCCGGTTCCCTAGCTGTTGTCAGGAACCGGAATCACTTGACTTCAGTGTACAGCACTGATGGGAATAACTTCGACCTCCCACAAGAGGGAAAGAATCTCAAGGCAAATGTTTGTGGCCCAGCATCAACGGCTTTGAGCTTGAGTCCTGCTGACTGACTGAATATTCACCTTGCTCTTTTAGCCTAAATCTGAAGATCAGTGATGGGCTTATATGAGGCTCCACCGAGAATGGTTCTTGACTCACCCCAAAAGAGCAGAACTTGAGGCAGGAAAAAGACGATATTCCTGAACCCATCCTCCTGAACATTTCTCCTTCTTCTATCCCTGCAATTTGGTTCTCCAGTGCAAGTTTGCTTTTTTCATTTTGAATTATATGGCATCCTTAACTTTCACAAAGTATGTGACAATAAAATGTCTGATTTCCTGGAGCACAAAATTCTGAATCTTCTGCCTTCTACCTTGCTTGCCTTTTGGACTTAGGTATCTTCTGTTTTTTGCTTTTTTGTTTTCTGACTTATTACTTGCCTCAACCTTAAATCTTCTATGTTGTAAGTGTTTGTTGGCTTAGTGACAAGCTTTCGTACCCATAGATTCAGAACCTTTTCCTAGTCCCTTAATGTCACCCTTACCACTTCTCAGCTCTGCCCTAATTTAATCAACTTATTTCTTTCTAGCCCTATCGTTATAACTTGGCTCTTAGCTTGGAATTCTCTTTACCTTGTCACGTACTTTCCTAAAAAAATGTTTAATATGCTTTTGACTGGGGACAGATGAGCTTTGATCAAGGTCTGTGGCACAGAGGAAATAACATAAAGCTTGAACTTGGTCCCACAGAATCTCATGTGACCATTGGCATTTTTACTTATTTTTTTCTTCCACTTTAGTTGAAAAAGAAGGTTTCATGAGATTTTAATTGGGTGTAATATATAGCAGCATGCCTATTACAGAGCCTGGCATACCTCCTGTGTCACTCGGAATTTGATCAGAGAAGCAAGCCATCAGGAATGAGATAGAATACAGGATTTATTAGAGGAACTAGACATCGTGCCATTGTGAGGGTTGGTTAAGCAGTTTATGTATGGCTGTTGCTTTTGTATCTGGTGCTAGGCCTGAAGTGAGCTGGGAGTGGGGAAGAAAAGATTGGTGTGGAGAGAGAGCAAGGACAAAGCAGAATCCAGGAGGACGAACTGGAATCCACAGGATGAACTGCAAACTGAGTTGACCTGTTACAGCCTTCAAGCCTCTAATTTCAATGATGCAAGTGACTTTCTAGAGCAGCTGACACTGTCTTTCAGGATTCCAAAAATGCACCTGGCCCAGGAGTTGGAGAAACCCAAGGAAGAGATGAGACAGAACCTAACAAGGTGAATCAGCATATCCACAACATTCATAAACTGAGCCACCATCTGACACTACACTGATCTGCCAAGCTCAACAAGACTCCTGATTAACTTCTATAGTCTGTTTCTTTCACAAATTTTTCCTGTGGTCAGCCCTAGCCAAGAATCATACAGAGAAGAGAATGCAGGAAACATGGTTCAAGCTTAGCTCAACTGACAGTACAGAGACTCCATATGCCATTCTTCCTTCCCATCTGTGGTTCGAGGCTATAGCTGAAAAGGAGTGTTGAAAAGTCATATATAAATTCTGTAAGTGTTATTTAAATGACCTAATTGAATTTGAATCAGATTGCCATCAGAGTGGTCAGTTTATTCCATTTGTCGGATAATTGGACATCTGGTCAAGTCTTTTAGTCTTTGTTCTTTAAGCTGGATCAAGTTCACTTCTCTTTGACAGTCATTGTGTGTCTAGGATTTAACAGTACCTCTGAGGCTATGGCTATAGCAATTTTGTGTTTCAGGTATGATAAGGGATAATTGGTTTATGACACATGGCCCTTTTAAGTGTCTTGGGTGGGGGTGAGGGGCATCACATCACCCAAATTCACAAAACTGTTCACTTAATTGTTTCACTTGTCCAGGCCCACTGCTGATACCCTGATATGAACAGCATGCATTGCTGTTCCAAGGGCAGGGTTATTTTAGTCTTAGAAAGATTTCTAAAGCTTTGTAAGCCTGGTCGAGCTCTGAAGATCTGGAAGACCGGTGCATTTTTCACTACATTAAATAATAGATTCAAGTGTAAGTGGCTTTCAAAGTGAGGAACTAAAGAAAAGGCCATGGGAATGAAGCCATTTTTGCTGTGTCTCCAAGGTGACTGCTTGGCACGTAGCAATAGGCCTGCCCCGTGACAAGGCTCAGGACGGTGACCCTGGTGGAGAGGGACTGTCTAATCAATACAAAGCAGTTGCTCATAGACTAGATCCAACTAAATTCCTCCAAACATTGACTTCAGGTTTTTGGAGAAACAATTTGTTTCTTTGGCAGGAAAGGAAATAATCCACTGCCTGTATCAATCTGCAAATTTAAAATCAAAGATAATATATTTTTCTGAAAATGAATCCCTTAAAAACCTAGATTTGTTACATTTGCAAGTGCATGCAGGGAGAAGAATCTGGGAAACACATCTTTGACCAACCTTTAAGCAGCAGGAGGAGACAATCTTAAATCTGACATCAGCTGCTTAAGTGTCTCAGTATCCTTTTCTCTGAAAAAGTTTAGCATTTCTTAATAGTTGGGATGTCTAATTAAAGAATTTATATGTCAGCCAATATTCTGTTAAATTCAGAATTTTAAATGAGTGTAAGAACCACAGAGAAATGATTCCAATTGCTAATTTTATTTCTAGTTTCTAAATTAAGTTTCTAAGTCTTCCAGCAACAAGCCAACAACGCGTCATCTAATCATTTATTAAAGATAGAAGACTATGCAGTCAGCCTTCCATATGTGTGGGTTCTGCATTCGTGGATTCAACCAACTGTAGATCAAAAATATTCAGGGGAAAAAAGGAATGGTTATGTTTGTGCTTAACATGTACAAACTTTTCTCATTCCCTATGAAATATGGTATAACAATTATTTACATAGCATTTACATTGTAGTAGGTATTATAGGTAGTCTAGAAGTGGTTTAAAGTATACAAGAGGATGCATGTAGGTTATATGCAAATACTACACCTTTTTATATAAGGGACTTGAGCGTCAGTGGATTTGGGGATTTGTTGGAGGCGGGGACAGTCCTGGAACCGATGCCCCACAGATACCAAGGGACAACTGTATTAGCAATTAATTATGGTCAAACACTACCTGATTAGACCAGTAATAGTTGAAAGGGCAATGTGTGGCAGTGGGGTCAGGGAAGAGGGGGTGAACTGAAATTTCCTAACTTTGGTGGGAGTGGTAGGGGTGTGGAAATGTAGAGAAGAAGCCAGTTTTGAGGTTTCTAGCTTGGGCCATCGGGTAGATGGTAGTGCAATGAACTGAGAAAGAAAAGGAAAAGGAGAAGGTGGGAGATGAGATCAGCTTGTAACTAATATCTGGAACTAACTGCTACATCGCTGGTACATCTGCGGAAGTTCTAACTGGCTTTCCCATCCGTATCCATCTTTCTGAGCACCAACAAAAACACTTTGCCTTCTCACCATCTGCCCTAAGTGACGGGAATTGCAACTGCTTTCCGTGTCCCCACGGTTGGAAAGCCCTGGGATGCTGTCAGCGTCTCAGAGTGGCTGGTTGGCACTGGTTCGATCTGTGGGTGGATTTCCTTGTTGATAATAATAGTGGTGGTGGCTGTTTTCAGTGCTGGTGACTTGTCTGCTTCTTGGCATACAAAGCAAAATTGCTGAAATCAGGGCACCTGGGGGAGCATTTTAAAATCGTGTCCTCTTAAAAGGTTAACTAATAAACTCCAGCTTGATGTTTTACCAGAGCCTGTGGGATTATGGGTAATAAAAACTAAAAATGTGAGGTTGATGTGCTGGAAGCAATGATAAAACTTGCTTTTTATGCAGTTTTAGAAAATGCATAAATGTTCCAGGTCAGGCGGCGCAGTAGCTGTCATAATGTGTTGGCATCTTGTCACTCTTCACTTTATCCTCTGCATGGGATTGTGTTTGTTCAGACTGAATTGCATTAAGCTGTTCTTTATTAGAATAAAATATACTCAGTTCCATAAATACTGAAGTAAATTCACTCAGGTATTTTAATGTTGGTTTTTAATCTGGCTTTTTATGCTCAATCTTAATAAACTCAGATATATTAAATGACAATTGAGATATTCCTTATATTACGTAATGTGTAGAGAATGGAGTTTCATGAATATTAACTCATTGTGTGGGTGTGTTATAATGTACATTAAAAATTTTTTTCTTGTCTACACAGTATAACTTTTAATAGAGTGGCCCCATCCTTGCATAATTACTTTTGTATTATTCAGAATACCTGTTCACATATAGTATATGTTCAGAGTATCAGTTATAGACATTGTACTCTGTCAAAAGAAAATTTAAAAAAAAAATGGAAAGAGAAGGAAAATAGGGCTCTCTAAAACATCCATTTGGAAAATTTAAATGGAGTTACATCTTTAAAAATATCAGAACATGTCACCTTCTAAAACCTTAAATCAACCCCCAGTTTTTGCCAAAGTTCTTTATTATAAGTAAAAACTTGATTTCCTTTAATGTCATCTTAGGTGCAGTGAACATTTCTTTGCTTCTCCTCTGGACAGTCACTGAGCCATTTAAATCTTGCCTCAAGTGCTTTCTCTTACCTGCCTATTCTTTTTAGAATGACCACCCCAGTGAGGTCTTTATGGTATCATCCCTGGGACTACTGACAAGGTTTTTTAATAGCACTTCCTGCTATTAGTCTATCCACTCTTCATCATCTTACACAGATTAATCTCCCTTAAAATGGATTTCTGCATATTATTACTCTTCTTGGAAACCATCAGTGAGTTCCTGTTTCTCACTATACAGATATGAAATTGAATCCTTTAGCATTCAAGGATTTTCACAATCCAGAGCTGTCTTCCTAATTCACTATTTTTATCACTCATCCATTACTCTTACACTAGAATTTTTTATTGTTCAACAAAGATGCCTCCTCTTTTCCTTTCCTTATTGTTTCCCTTGCCAGGATGTCCTCCCAACTCCTCTGCCGATCCAAACTGTACCCACCCTTCGATATCCTGCTTCCTGTCTCATCCCCTCTTTGACGCTCCCCTTGAATGTTCTCTGACTTAGTAATCTCTACTGTGCAGTTTAGCAGCTAAGAAGATGCTATTTTAGTATGTGGCACTCTGGGGCAGAAATAAGCTTTCACTTTTTAAAAACTTCATTGCAGAAAACATTTCAACAAATATAAAAGTAGACAATTTAGTATAATAGGCATCCATATATACATCACCTAGCTTCAACAACTATCAACTCTAACACGGGATTAGTCAATCCATGCCTCACCTCTTTCCCCTCCCATAATATTTCAGAGCAAATCTCAGGCATCATGTCATTTTATTTGTAGATACAGATAAGGTGAAATAAACTGTTCGGCAGCACTACTTACCTCTTTTTAATTGTCCTGAGCATCTGAATCCATACTGTAGTAGTTAGGAGGCATCAACCTGTCCAAACATCTATCTGTATCTCCATATTTATAACCATACCATAACCATGTCTATATCTGTATCTTTCATATCTGTACAGCATTTGTACCTCTTTATGTGTATATCTGCATCTATCTGCATCCATAACTATATCCCTATCTCGTTATCATATAGGTATACATCTATATGCACCAGGATGGTTCACAACTTAGATTTAACAAATAGGACCTACGTTATGGAATAAGACTTCACATACTACTATTCATCTAGCATAAGCATAATTAGATACTATAAATGATATACTTCTACCGATTTCTGACACTGATTACCTGTTACTCTGGGAATGACTGCTTGATGTGTGTCTCACTCATCTGAAAGTCAGATCTCTGAGATCGCTGGCTAGCTGCTGCTTTTGTTCCATGTTTTCATTTTCTGCCACTGTATTTTCTTTGCTAAATTGGCAGATAGGACCTGCTTCTCTGGGCTATATGAGTAATTTCCTGATTATGCTTCAGCTGACAACAAACAGTCCTAGCATTTCTCCGAAGGTAGAAATACAGATGCCTTGACACCACCATGAGTGTTTCAGCTCAGGATATTCCTGGTAAATCACTGATAACAGACTCCTTCTTGGGGAAAATTTTGAGTAGTAGTATTACATCACCAACTCCTTCTTAGGTAGCAAGCATGTTTTATGCTTCAACCCAAAGAACGTTTGTGAGTACCTACCATGTTCCAGATATTGTATTAGATGCTGGGTAGTTCAAGTTTTAAAAAGGCACTGTCCCCACTGTAGATGGCCAACTTTATGTTGTATTGATAATGCCATTTTTCTTCCATTTCTCTCCATCCTAACATTCTTTGCTATCCCTGTCCCCAGATTCCTCTAACCTCTGTGATCATTCCTCCTTTGTTTTCACCGCAGCCTCCTCTTTGTATCAATGCTTCAAATGTTGGTGTACTGCAATGCTCTATATTTTGTCCTCTTCTCTGTTTATCATACATATTCTCCCAGAGTGATCTCATCTACTCCACACTGGTGATTAATAGTGATACTTCTAATTAAAATATCTCTTGTATATGTCTGTTTACTGGACATTCCTTTTCTCACCTCCTCCTTTTCAACTGGCATCCGTACCTCTGCCAAAGCCTGGCTGCTAGCCCAGCATCCTGTCCCACCCCTCGTTCCCCATGCGCTGCTAGTAGTAAAGCCTTGCCCGTCCTTTTTTTCTTTGTCAGCTCTCAAATCCTTCTATTTTCCATTAACACTTTAATTTCACTACCTTTGACTCTCTTCTCTTCCCTGGAATATTATTACCCCAAATCTATCAGATCTTCCTGCCTCATCTTATTTTCTCCAATCCATTCTGCACACCAGAACAAAATTCATAAGATATTCCATGAAGCATAAAGCACAAAAGTAAAATATATCCTTTAATGATTCTACATTGACTATATGATCAACTCAAATTCTCTATTAGGGTCAGGCTCTTCAAATTGTGACTCTGTCTACTTCTCCAATCTCATTTCATTTCATGATTTCACCTCTCTCTACTTTCACCTGTGCCACCTGCCCCCCACCAAAAACATATGCACATTCTCCCTTTTGCAAAGGACATTCAACTGCTTCTATGCCTTTTCTTATGCCTGTGAATCCATTCTCTTACTTCCCCAGGAGAGCACTTTATTTTCTAGGACAGTTTGTTTATTTTTACCTGGAGTCTGTCTTCCTGTTTAGGTACATGTGCTCTCTCACATATTGGTACCTCTGTATGTGCTTTGTACTGAATTTATAAAGCACCGAAGCCACTCCATTGCTTCATCTATTTGCATATATGTTGTTTTATAATATGTTAGTGTTTGTACTTAATTTCATCAGTGCTTTGTGCTTAATTTCATAAGGCACTCAAGCCACTATATCACATCATCTATTTGCACATATGTTGTTTTATAATATAAGTTAGTGTCTGTACTTAATTTCATAAAGCAGTGCTTTGTGCTTAATTTCATAAGGCACTCAAGCCACTATATCGCATCATCTATTTGCACATATGTTGTTTTATGTTGTAATATAAGTTCATTGAGGACAAAGCACAGAGTTAAATTCACCTCTGAGTTCCTAGTACCTAATGGACTGTCTGCTCTACAGAAAACACTAAAATGTTTATTGACAGATTAGAGGAAAGAATGATGCAAAACTTCATATTTAATGTTATTCAGCTACATATTTGTATAGTTATAAACTTTACATTTGTGGGCATAAATATCTGATTCTCTGAAGACTCTACCAGTGTATACTCCTTGAAGCTGCTAATATTGTGATATGGATTTGGTACTTTCATTCTTTGAGCTGCGGTATAGCTTATGTTAAAACCTATCTATTTTGAGTCAACAGGTTCTGAAGGAACCATAATTCAACTTCACGTTGGGTCTTACTGCTAAATGTAGTGGGCACTTAAGGAATTTTTTGAATGCCCAGCATCTAAACCCCTTTCCAATGTTTCTACTGTGTGTCTTGATGGAAGACAGAGCCTGTATCCTAATAAAGATGGAGAAAGCCCAGTCAATTTAGATTCATTGTTCTCTCATGCCTGCTGTTATCTAGGACAGACATAAGGTCTAGCGTTGGCCAACCAGACCAAAACTTTCCTGGTATTTTAAATTTGAAGGAATGACACAGAAATCGGAGATGGTGAAACGTGTTCATTTGTACAGCAGCCACATACATCCCAGGGTTGGGAGGAGCATTCCAGTGGCAGAGGAAGCAGTTGTCTCACATAATTTCCTGGGGTCCTGGCACCTACTTAAGGCTTCCTTTTTTCCTGCTCATCTTCCAGACCTCATTCTCCAGCCTTCCAAGGAATTTTCAGTTATTCCAACCTTTTTGAGAAATCATTTGTTCCAATTGACCAGAGTCAGTTTGTTTCTTCCAGCTACCCAAATTGACTAAGAATATTGATGAAGTTTACTTATGCAAAATTGTTTAAGTGGCAGACTATGGGCTCGTATGCCTCTAACTGAAAAATGAATGTATTTAATTCACTAAATGCATTGGGCACAGCTATCCCAAGTAATGAACATAGAAGCAAAGTGTTCTTCTAACACATCACCAGGGAGCAGGCACTGTGGGTAAATGACATAAGTAATTTATGGACAATAACTATTGCTTTGCCTTCAGTATTTCTTTGCCTCCTTTGCATGCATTTCCCCAGGTGCTGTCTGAAAGGGGAATAGTAGGCGGCTAATGAAGGTGTTCTCAGTGGTATTATTTGCAGCATTGAGAATAAGGAATGGAGCAACTGTCTGCAATCATAACCAGATGTTGCAAAGCTCTATAAGCCTTAATGGCTGTTGTTTCAATACAGCTTTTTAGGAGGAAAAAAAAATCAATAACATTAAAATAAATTATCTATGGGAAGCATTTACTGGCCATTTTTCATGAGAAAATTACTGTAGAGAGACTTAAATGTGCTCTGTGGATCTAGTTTGAAAGTTGAAAAGCTGAAGAATTGTGTTTATACTTGCATATTTGGCTTTTGTGAGTTTTATAAATTGTCATTGGGACATCTATAGAGTCCTTACTACTGAAAACTGTGCATGCTGTTGAACTTTAAGCAACTTAAGATATGAAAGAAAACCTACATCCTATTCAGCTGAAAAAGTATAAGACTAAATGGAACAGATGTAGGACCTCAAGATTTGAATGTGTCAAAACTATTGGTTCTTCCCTCTCTTAAATTGGACCTCTAGTGGTAACAAGTGAGCAATTTGTGCATGAAGCCATCTAGATAGTTCCCTCCTACCCAGACATCAGATTCATGGACAGACCAAGCTATAAATTAACTAGGAGATGCTGGGATCTGAGCCATGTTTTCAAAGCAAAACTTTATAGTCCATACCAACGTTTCCCAAAGGATGACCCTTGGACTACATGTATTAGAATCATTGAGGGGTCTCACTAAAAGTGTAGATTCCTTGACCTCACCCTATGCACTTGAATTAGAACCTCTGTGGGTGTAGCTTATATATTTGTCTGTGATTCCTGGGTGATCAATACATTCTTAGTATCAATCATTGATAATGTCTGTCCTCTCCTAAACATTCTTCTTAGGACCAGAGTTAATTCTAGTCATATTTATACATATTTATATCCTGAGCTTTCTCTTTCTTCCCCAACCCTCTCTCCCCCTCATCCTTCACTCTTCCCAATTCATTTGGCAGGCACCTCCTCACCACTCCTGTACTGTTTTTCAACACAATCTGTTATCTGGTACCTTGCTCTGTCACTGTTCTCTCCCAATGCCTTCCTTCTGTTCTCTGCCACCCCAGATACTCAGCGCTTGGCTGTCACATTCCTCAAACTCCATTCTTCCATTAAAACAACTGTCCCGGATTTTATCCCCATAGCCAAGTCAACTAAGGCAATAATGAACTGTTAACAAGTTATTCAGTAACTCATATGAGAGGGCTGGAGAATATTCCCAGAATAATCCTTCCTTCTTGAGTGACACTTAGGCATGTAACAAAATCTCCCCTGCGTAAAGCACCTTTTTGGCCGTCTCTTCCAAAGGACTCCAAGGGAGTCAATTATGTCAGCTTTTTAGCTAGTACGCTTTTAATAAATATTCATTTAAAAAATGGTAGAAATTTCAGTCCAAGTTGCAGAGAAGGGTAACATGAGCGTAGTTCTATAAGAGGGGGAAAAGCTTTTTCTTTCAGGAATGGGAAACAAGGAAGCATTTTTAGTGGCTGGTAAATGTTTAATAGAAGTGAAGTCAGAATATGCTGAATGCTCAAAAAAAAGTCATTCATCAAGTAAGACGTTAGAGATCTACTATTCAAGTGGGGGAGGGTGAAGGTGGGAAGTAGTATTGTGTGTGGGGATGAGGAGGTGTGGCAGGATGGGATAATTTTAAAGTAAGTCTTAAAAGAACTTAGCTAGGCTTTCAACAGACAACACTGAAGGGAGTCTAGGTGAAAGAAACAGCATGAGCAAAGACAGAAATGGGAAGGGCCTGAACTTGAACTTCTAGCAGTGTAAACTGGAGAGAGGAAGGAAAGGGGGGGGGTGATGTTGGAAGCACTGAGGAAGAAAAATCTAAAGGGACTTGACTACAGCTGTAAGTGGGTGTGTGGAGAGGGTAGGCTGGCTCTGCTTTCAAGTCCAGCTGACACTAAATATATTTGTAGTTTGACTTTGATAATAAGTCTCATGGTTCTATAAGTATTAAAACTGTTTTCTCTGAAAATCTCACCCATGTAGAGTTTGGCTCTTATCTTCCAGCTCCTGTGCATTAGTGAAAAGGCAGCTCCTATTTTCTATCTTGGGGTTATTTTCTGAAAGTACCCATGTGATGATTGTCTTATTATTAGAATTGCCCAGGTAAGGTTTTCAGGAAATGGACAAAAATGTATTTGAAAAATGTTGTCTGCTTTTCCTTTGAAATGCAAAGCATGATTTTCTTGGTAAGACTTCTAGTCTTTGGTTTCTAACCAAAGGCCCTTAATTTGATTTCCTTCCACCGCAAATAAGGAGAATCATGATTGTTTTGTTGTTTTAGTGAAGGAGAAAACATTACCCATAGGCAAGAAACTGTAGGAGAAAGAAAGCAAGAGAAACATTCTAGCTATTTTACAGAAAAAGAAATAAGGAAAACTACCTTTGGGAGGATCCCTTCTTATCCAGGGGGCATTTATTAATAATGTTAAGTGGTAGAGTTTAATCTAATAATTATATCTAGGAAGAAAGTCTAAAATCTGTCATTTAAATAGTAATCTTTCCTATCAGTTCATTTGGCCTTTCATATATTTTTGAGATTTGGATTTTTTAAAAAAACTATCTATGAATTCTTTATGCTCAGCTTGCTTTTTGATCCCCGAGAAGTGTTCTCAAATCTATTTCCATTCAGTGACATTTCTTCCAGGATTCAATTCTTTTTCCTGAAAAGTTTGGAATGAAGCAATTACACATGGGTATCCTGGTGAAGAGACATGTGAATCCTTCGTATCAGTGACTTGGCCTCCCTCATTTTAATTTAAAAACACCTTCTGTTACCCATTTGCCAGTTTGTCTCAGTATTTCTTCAGCTCATATAAAGAAAGAAATTTTGCTCTAGAATAGATTGTTACTGAAGTATGCCTATTTTAGATCCTAAATTGCATATGAAACAGGAAATTTGCTTTTGTTTCCCCCTAACACAGCCAACCATGTCTCATAAACTAAGTCAGAACACACTAGAAACAAGGTAGCAGTTCATCTACACAGCATTCGGGCACCTATAATCTTGCAGACTTTCTAACTATCAGAAAAGTAAACTAAATATTTCAGTAATATTTCTACTTCAGGTTATAATTAAAGTTCAATCTTTATCCTATGGAGTAAAGAGACATATCTAATAATTAAACAGTGATATTAATGGTTTAAACTTCTATACTATTTCAGAATATTTTAAACTTCACAACACAAACTAGGTAAGGCAGGAAGATACTCTTTTCATGTTTAAAATTGAGCTATTCATATTTTTTGGCCATTTGTATGTTGTCTTTTGAGAGATATCTGTTCCAATCTTTTGCCCATTTTTTTAAATTGGGTTATCTGTTTACATTGAGTTGAGTTCCTTATGTATTTTGGATATTAACACCTTATTGGACATAGGGTTCACAAATACTTTCTCCCATTCTATAGGTGGTTGTTTTCTTGAGCTAGTCAATGGCTAGGGTTAGACCTGACAGCAGGTAAGTGGCAAAAGCCTCAGGTCCTGCTGGTCTTCCGTCTTCCACAGACAGGGTGCCAAAAGAGTGAAGGGTATAAAGTGCCTCTCAAGTCTTATGTAGGAATTCAAAATAAGGCCATTACTAATGTAAAAAAGACACATGTATGTTTCAGCAATGGCTCTTTTACATATATTTTAACTTTTATAAAATACATACCTTGTGAGAATAATTTAATTGACAAAGATTACATATCATATTTATCATGTACTACATATTTTGAAATATGCATGCATTGTGGAATGGCTAAATGAAGCTAAATAACATGAATTCACACATTTATATTTTTTTGTCTTGAGAACATTTAAAATCTATTTTTAGCAACTTTTAAGAATATCTATTGTTATTAACTATAGTCACCATGTTGTACAGTAGATCTCATGAATTTATTCTTCCTGTCTATCTGAAATTTTGTATGATTTGGCCAACATTTCCCCACCACCACCACCCTTCTCCAACCCCCAGGAACCACCATCCTCCTTCCTACTTCTGAGTGCAATTATTTTAGATTTCACACATAAGGAAATCAGTATTTGTCTTCCTGTGCCTGTTTGATTTCACTTAGCATAATGTCTGCCAGGATAATGCATGCTGTTGCAAATGGCAGAATTCCATATATGGTTGATTCCATATCCTTGCTGTTGTGAACACCAGAGTACAGATACCTCTTCAACATGCTGATTTCATTTCCTGTGTATTTATATAGGGTAGTGGGAGTGCTGGATCATATGGTAGTTCTATTTTTAATTATTTGAGGAGGAACCTACATAGTGTTTTCCACAATGGTTGTGCTAATTAACATTCCAACCAACTATGTGCAAGGTTTCTCTTTTCTAGACAGCATCACAAATGCTTGTTACTTAACACCTTTGTTATAATAGTCCTTATAAGAAACATGAAGGGATATCTCATTGTGGTTTTAATTTGCATTTTCCTGAGATTAGTGGTGAATATTTTTTCATATTTCTTGGCCATTTGTATGTAGTCTTTTGAGAGATATCTGTTCCAATCTTTTGCATATTTTTTAAAATTGGGTTATCTGTTTACAATGAGTTGAGTTCCTTATGTATTTGGGATATTAACACCTTTTTGGATGTATGGTTCACAAATATTTACTCCCATTCTGTAGGTGGTTGGTTTCTTTACTTTGATTTCTTCCTTGGCCATGCTGAAGCTTTTTAGTTTGATGTAGTTCCACCCACTTTTCTAGTTTTGCTTTTGTTGCCTGTGCTTTTGGGATCCTATCCAAAAAATCATTGCCTAGGCCCCGGTCATGAAATTTTCCCCCTACGGTTTCTTCTAGTAGTTTTACAGTTTCAAGCATTGCATTTAAGTCTTTAATCCATTTTGAGTTGACTTTTTTACATGGTTTGAGATAAGGATCAATTTCATTCTTCATATGGGTATCCAGTTGTCCAATACTGTTTAATGAAGAAA
Organism: Varecia variegata; assembly: GCA_028533085.1. Lineage (NCBI taxonomy): Eukaryota > Metazoa > Chordata > Mammalia > Primates > Lemuridae > Varecia > Varecia variegata. The sequence continues at coordinate 30,518,159 of CM052442.1, read as the reverse complement.
GTGTCCCCACTTTGTGTTCTGGGCAGCTGTGCCAAATCAATTTTCTATAAATGTGGATTTATTTCTGAGCTCTCTATTTTGTTCCACTGATCTATGTATCTGTTTTTATGCCAAGACCATGCTGTTTTGGTTACTATAGCTTTGCCATATATCGTAGTCATGTAATGTGATGCCTCTAGCTTTGTTCTTTTTTGCTCAAGATTGCTTCAGCTGTTTGGGGTCTTTTATGGTTTCATACAAATTTCAGGGTTTTTTTATTTCTGTGTAAAATAGAATTTTGATAGGGATTGCACTGAACCTGTAGGTTGCTTTGGGTACGATGGACATTATGACAACATTCTTCCAATTCATTACCAAAGGATATCTTTCCATTTGTCTGTAGTCTTCCATTTCTTTCATCAGTGTTTTATAGTTTTCAGTGTCTAAGTCTTTCACTTCCTTGGTTAAAATTATTCCTAAATATTTTATTTTAGTTTGGAAGCTATTGTAAATTTTTTTTTTCTTTTTTGGATAGTTTGTTAGTATATAGAAATGCTACTGATTTTTTTTCTTATTTCAGCATATTGTAGGGGTACAAAAGTTTAGGTTACATATATTGCCCTTGCCCCTCCCCCCAAGTCAGAGCTTCAAACGTGTCCATCCCCTAGACAGTGCGCATCACACTCATTATGTATGTATACACCCATCCCCTCCATCTGCCCGGCTACTGATTTTTATATGTTGATTTTTTTATAACCTGCAAGTTCACTGAATTTGTTTGTTAGCTCTAACAGATTTTGGGTGGAGTCTTTAGGGTTTTCTGTACATAATGACATCTGAACATGGGAACAACTTAACTTCCTCATTTCCAATTTGGGTGCCTTTTCTTTCCTTCCTTTGCCTGGTTTCTCTTGCTAGGGCTTCTAGTACTATGTTGAATTGAAGTGGTGAGAGTGGGTATCCTTGTCTGGCTACTGATCTTAAAAGAAAAACTTTCAACTTTTCCCTGTTGACTATGATGTTAACTGTGGGTTTGGCATATATGACTTTTAGTGTGTTAAGGTATATTTCTTCTATACCTAATCTGTTGAATTTTCTTATGAAAGGATGCTGAATTTTATCTAATGCATTTTCTGAATCTATTGGTAAGATCATACTGTTTTTGTCCTTCATTCTGTTAATGTGGTGTATCACATTTATTGTTTTATGTATATTGAACTATCCTGGCATCCCAGGGATAAATTCCACTTGATCATAATGTATGAGCCTTTTAACATGCTGTTGAATCCAGCATCTATACTCCTGCAGTGTCAACACCATGTGGGTGGCACCAAGGTTTGCACCTAGTGCCTTCTGGAGCTGGACCCAAGCTGCAACTCGGCCTGCTTGAGCCACAGCTGGGGCTGCTATACCTAAGTGTGGGCACAGAAAACTGAGGCAGCTAGCTCTGAAGTCCCACAGGTGCTCTTGGCTTCTCCCTTGAAATGGTTCTGTCATCAAGGCTCTGTTACTTGTAGGCCTGTGACGGGCATGGCAGCCTCAAAGTTCTCCAAAATGCCACTAGGGACATTCTTCCATTATCTTTATGAATAGCATCTGGCTTCATTATATCTCTTTATCAAAGGGTAGCTTCACCACTCCCTTGGTTTTCTCTCCTAAGCATGCTTTTTTATTTACACGGTTAGGCTGAGAATTTTCCAAATCTTTCATGTTTTTGCTTTCCTTTTGATTATAAATTCTATCTTCTTCTTGTATCTTTTTATAAGCAGTTAAGAGAAGCCACATAGCACCCTGAACACCTTGCTTAAAGTTTTCTTATGCCAAATAGCCTAGTTCATCACTCTTAAATTCTACCTTCCACAAAGCAGTAGGACATGGACATAATTCATCCACTACCCAGTTCCAAAGAGGCTTCCACATTTTCAGGTATTTGTTGTAGCAACACCTCACTCCTGGTATCCGTTTCTGTCTAAGTGCATTTGTGCCACTGTCACAATAAATACCCAAGCCCGGGAAACTTGTTTAAAAAAAAATAGGAATTTTTTTCACGGTTCTGGAGACTGGGAGTCCAAGATCAAGGTAGCAGCAGGTTCAGTGTCTGTTAAGGAGCTAGTCTTCGGTGTTAAGATGGTGCCTTGTTGCTACATCCCCCAAAGGGAATGGACACTATGTCTTCATATGGCAGAAGGGACAGAAGGAAAGAGTGTTCCCTTCAACCTGGGGGAAAATAGTTTTCCATTGGAGATTTTGAGCTTATTTTAAGCCAAAAGAATGACTGGAAAGTATGGACTGAAAATATGCTAGGATTTTATGAGAACACTGGCAGAAAGAGATCAGACATTGATATGAGACTTCATGATGGCTCCATTCAAAACATTTCATAATCAAAAATAATAATACCTTGTTAAAGTAAGAAAGTACATATGTGTGTTATATAAATAATATACAGCATGATACTGGCATTAACTTTCAATTCTTTCTAAGATACTTTAGTACATTTAGTAGAAGTATGTCTACAAGCCCCATCTGTTAACTTTTCTTCTGTGGTCCTAATTCTAGACTG
>CM052442.1:30490358-30515117 GCA_028533085.1 Varecia variegata | reverse complement strand
GGGGGGGTGTGTTTGTGTGTGTGCGTGTGTAAGGGTGTGAATAACTTATCTTTCTAGTTTATATTCCACCATTCCAGGCTTCTCCATCTCAGAAAATGGTGCTACTGTTTATCCTTTTGCTTGGACTAAATGTTTTATTTTTATTTTTTATTTCAAAATATTAAGGGGGTATAAATGTTTTTATTACATGGGTAGCTTTTATAATGCTTTAGTCAGGGCTATAAGTGGGCCTACCACCCAAATAGTGGTCATTGTGCCTATTAGGTAGGTTTTTACCCTCCCCTCCCACACCTTTCCCCTTTCTTGATTTCCAACGATTTTTTCTTCCTTATGTACCCATGTGTGCCCATCAATTAGTTCCAATTATTACAGAGTACATGTGGTATTTGTTTTTCCATTCTTGAGATACTTTACTTCGGATAATGGTCTTCAGTTCCATCCAAATTGCTGCAAAAGACATTGTTTCATTCCCTTTTAGGGCTGAGTATGGTGTATGGTATATACATGGTGTATGATATTTGTAATGTGAATGAATATCTTGTTTGCTGCTACATCCCACAATGTAATAAGTGACATGAAATAAGTGCTGTTGGGGTGCATGGAATAGGGTAGGCCCACCTCTGACTGGGGGCTTAGTGAAAGCCTCTTACCTGGCTTCATGGGTGTGCAAAATGTCTGTTCAAATACTTTGTTTTAAAATTATTTTTCTTTTGTCTTTTTATTGTTGAGTTGTAATCATTCTTTATATATTCTGGATACTAAACCCATAACAGATATATTATTTGCATATATTTTCTCCCATTCTATAGGTTGTCTTTTTCCTTTGATAGTATCTTTTTAAGCACACAATTTTAAATTTTTTATGAAGTCCAATTCACTTATTTTTTCTTTTAGTGGCTGAAGATTTAGATGCCTGTCTAAGAAACTGTTGCCTAATTCAGGGTCACTAAAATTTACATTTTTGTTTTGTTCTAAGAATTTTACAGCTTTAGGTCTTAAATTTAGATCTTTGAACCATTTTAATTTTGTATATAGTGTGAGGCAGACATCCATATTTATTTTTTGTTTGTGGATATGCATTTGTTCTAGCACCACTTGTTGAAAAGATTATTCTTTCCCCATTGAATCCCCTTGGGTCCCTTGTCAAAAATCGATTGACCATAGAGGAATGGGTTTATTTCAGGACCTCAATTCTATTCCATTGATGCATATGTCTACTGTTATGCCAGTACCAAATCCGTTGATTAATATAGCTTTGTAATAAGTTTTAAAACTGGGAATTGTGAGTCCTCCAAGTTCTTATTTTTCAATATTGTTTTGACTGTTCTGGGTCCCTTGAATTTCCATCTGAATTTTAGTGTCAGCTTGTGAATTTCTGAAAAGTGGGCAGTTGGAACTTTAACAATATTGTCTTCCAATCCATAACCATGAGATGTCTTTCCATTTATTTAGGTTTTTTAAACTTATTTCAATCTTTTGTAGTTTTCTGTGTATAATTCCTGCACTTATTTTGTTAAATTTATTCCTAAGTATTTTATTCTTCTTTATTCTATTGTCAATGAAATTATGTTTTCAAATTTCATTTCCAGATGGTTCATAACTAGCATATAGAAATACAACAGATTTTTAGACTGATTTTGTATTCTGCATCCTTGCTGAATTCCTTTATTAGCTCTAATAGTTTTTTGGTGGATTCCTTAGGATTTTCTATATACATGATCGTGTTATCTCCAATAGAGATAATTTTTTAATTATCTAATTAAATGAAAATTTAATTTTTTCATTTTCAGTCTGGATACCTTTTATTCATTATCTTGACAATTTCCCTGGCTAGAACTTCCAGGACAATGTTGGATAAAAGTGTGAGATCATACATGCTTCTCTCTCTTCTAATCTTAGAGGGAAAGCTTTCAGTATTTTCCAATTAAATATGATGTTAGAGATCCTGAATTTTTATGTTACATTAGGCCCTGAAAATTATGTAGCTGGTCCTACCTCATAAAGGACACAGTTGAGCTAAGCATCAAAGGATAAGTAGGAGTTCTCCAGCAGGTGAGGAGGAGGAGGAGGAGGAGAGAGCACAATATGTGCAATATCATGAAAACGTTCTGGACCTCAAAGTGATTTGGCTGGTGTGTGAAGCCAAGTGAGGAGTGAAGGAAACAGAGTCTGGAGATGTAGGTAGGGCTGGACCATCTCGAGCTTGCTGACTTATTATTAAGGAATTTTGATTTTATTCTGTAATTTTTTAACCTATGACACTATCATATTTTATATTCTTTGCAATAGCAAAGAATGGAATGAAGGAAAATGAGATTAGAAATCGAGGCAAGGAAATCAGTCCATGGATTACTACAATATTTGAGATAGTAAATGCAAACCTTTAAATTCAGCTTTACCTTGCAATAGCTATATTCTTGCTTTTGCAGAGTTTGTCTTCTTTCTTATTTTTTAAACGAAAAACATTTAGCAATAAAAACATATGTATTGAGAATCTGCATTTCAAAGCTATGCTAGCATCTGTAAAGTCACAATCTATGTTTTGTTCCTTATGGAAAACACATTGTAGTATTTATGTTAGCCTGGAGAACTGAGATGCGTGATCTTTTATTTGGTAAAGAAAGATGGGGCCTAGAACATTTCATTAGCGAATTCAGTAATTGTATCGGTAATTCTAGAATGTTTTGCATTTGCGTCTTACTAACCACCCTCATCCACATTAGACGTTACAAAACAAAGTAGCAAAACCAAAAGATGTTCCTTCTCTTTTTTTCCTTCCCTCTCTCCCTCCGTCCTTCCTGCCCCCCGTCCTCTTTTCTTTCTACTTACTTTCCTACCTTCCTTTTTCTTTGCATTTACATTAATTAATTAATTAATTATTCAAAGTTTTTTTGGGACCTAAGAGGCTGAGCTAGATCTATAACACATTCCTTCCCCATGGAGAGACTGTGAGTGGCAAGGTAGGTATATCTCAAAACAGAGTATGATGCAGTATCACTACCCGACACACATCTAAATTTGTGGAAAGGCCATTTCCCACAGCCCCATCACTGTGGCCCTGATTAAGAGCCTACAGCTTCTGATATGCACATGATACTGTTTAATAAATAATGCTTTGTGTATTAATTCAAGTTGGCATGGATTGGAAGTACTAGAGTTAGAATTCATGACTTAGTTTATGGGAACAGTAAGAAGAACCAAAGGACCAAATCAACTAGATCCCAGGATAGTCAGATGAACCAGGGCCACTCGCTGCTTGATCACATATATCGTAAATTCCCAGTTGATTCTCTAGATCCACAGAACTGGAAAGTGGTGAGCCGTTTGAGAGAAAACACCTCTTTCTGCAAATTATATAACACTAAATCTATGTCATTAAACAAATGATTCTAACCCTTTTTTCCCCTTGCCTTTATTGGATTTCAAAGTTCAGTACACATTCAAATTATTCAATTTTTGATATCACTTTTATGATCAAATGTCCTACTTCTGAAATGGAAAGCTCAGTTGGCCAGGTTCCCTGTTAAGTTTAAGAAGCTTTTATCATTTAAATAAATTAAACCTTCCAGCATGGAATCTGCAGAACATAATGAAGCACAGAGAAGAAAAGCTTAAATGAAATAAACCTCTTTTCTGGTAGAAACAATACAAGCTATTGTGCATTCTACCAATAAATGTGTGGCTGGAACCATAGCCTGATTCCTGATTTTTCTTTTTGAATTTTGTCCTTAATTTTTGCAGTGTTCAATAGCAATTTGATTTGCCATCAGACAAAAGATGGACAGAGTGCATCAGATGCAAGGAGTATGGGCTAATAATACTGAGATTTTTTTTAAAGCTTATTTTTTTTTAACACTACATTGATAATTATGGATATACATTTTTTTCTTTTACAAAGCTTAATTCATACAAGTTGAGCTCATATGAACTCAAATCCTAACACTTTCCAAAATAATTTCTTTATGGGTTTTTAACAAAATTTGTTTTCTAGAGAAAAAAATCATTTCCATGTAATAATTGGTTAAAATTATGTGGTTTATGTATTGAATTAGCAGGAGACTTTATACGTTCTCTATGACACATTGCTCATGAAAGACTCAACTGGATTATGAAAAGTCTTATTGTTTGCAGGTTCTTTCAATGGCTAAAGCGTAGCATGCAAAAATTTTTTAAATCTAAATAAAAACACTATTGTTAAACACACTAAGTAAAATTTTTCAATCTTTTTGTTATGTTTTTAAGTTGAACCATTTATTGTGTTTATGATTAAAAAAAATTAAAGGTAAAAAGCACTTCTGGAAACATTCAACAGAATTAATTACTCATGACGGTAACATAGAATAATTAACATGGAAGTGTAGTTTTCTTAAGATTAAATATTCAATGTTATTCAAAACTGGAGTTTAGGGTCACAAAGTTGTTTTCAAAACTATGAGCACTTAATTGAGAGAACCTATTGCATTTAGTGTTTTTGAAATACAGTGAGTTACTTATGTTAGTAAATGGTTTATTTTCTTGTTATATGATGCATTCTTTTTAACTTAATGCATTCTTAATGCATTTAACTTAATTCATTCTTTTTAACAAAAAAACTTTCATACTTTGCATACAAGACATTGATTAACTGTTGGTGGCACTTGAGTACATTAGTCTCTAAAGCTTATAAACATGATAAAATCACCTCTTCATTTTTCCCATTTTTAACTTTAGTGCTTATATTCTTTTACCTTGCATTAAGAAAATTTTGTTTTGTCATAAGCTGGAAAATGAGTTCCTAATGGATGTTACTGCGTCCTTACAATGAAATTGAAGGAAGGTTCTGATTCAAGACCTTTCAAAGACTAAGTGGGTCAAAGATTTGAACCTGTTTCTACTCACCATGCATTTGTTAATTATCTACTTGTGCTTGGCAGTGGGATAGATGCTAGGAATGGCAGAAGATAGACTATATAGTATCTGCTTCCAAATAAGGAAATAATAGTAGACACTAATGATCAATAATAATATTACAGATAACAATGATTGATTGTTTAGAGAGTGGAAAATAGTGAAGGAATTAGAAAACACCCTTCTTATTTGTAACACTTTCTATTCATAGACCCATCACAAGTGTACATTTGTTGAATGCATGAAAAGTCTATTAAATTAATGAGTAACATTTATTTATTGAGTACTTTCAATGTAGCAGGCACTGTTGTAGATGCTGGAGATGCAGCAGTTAACAAAACAGACAAAAAACCCCTGTTCTCATAAACAAATGAATCTAGGTATGAATAGAATTAAGGATGGTCTCAGAGTTCAGGGAAAATCACATCCTTTGACCCTGCCTTTCATAAAGGAAATGCATTTAGTATATGTAGAAGGAAGTTAAAAGAAAGCACAAGGCAGCCTTGATGGGGGCCAGAAAATTCCTGGCTTTGCTTTTGAGAGTGAGGAGAATCTGGAGTCTGCCTCCCATAAAGCTCTCTTCACTTGTTAGTCAAGGCTACTATGTACCCAGCAAGCACAGAGCTTCAGTCTTGTTCAGTGTGTAACTTAAACTGCAAAAACTCTCTGTAACATGAGAATAATAGGACCTATTTCATATAGTAGTTATGACAGTTAAGTGAGAAAATCCCTGTGTGGAAGTGCCCCCTTTGCTATATGCAAACTTTTTATAACTTTTTCAGTGTCATTATTTCTGTGCTGTAGTAAAAAAAAGAAAAAGTAAAGCAAATTTAATCTAATTGTAGAAATTCAATCCACTTTAGTAATTTTTTAAAAAATTACCTCTGTCTTAAACATCTGGATATGGTAAGTAGTTGATCAAATGCAAGTGTTACTGTTTTTGGTTAGGCTGCAGTTCACATTATGTAGGTTGGATATGAAATCTCATATCCTCTCTTCCTAACTCTCACTCTGCACTGGCTTCTACTTTCACTGGACTTAAGATTGTCTGTGGGCCTGCTGTTAAGTGAAGAGGTAGATCTACTTTAGTACCTAGTGTCTGAGCTCTTGAGGGCTTGTGGTCACTCCTCAGAGTGCTGGCCTTTTGAGCTGGCCATACCCAACTGCTGGCTCTGTTTATGTGTGGCACATATCATGATCTGTAAGGCCCTGGCAGCTGGTGTCCTATAGGTGCAATAACTGTTCTCAGCTCATGGAATACCTTTGCCTTATCTGGCTTCTAGGGGACTGAAGTCACTAAGGGTTACCTTCTGTGGCTTCCTGAGCTCATGAGGTTCCTAGCCAGTGACCATCTGGGCTATACAGGAGGTGAAAGGCAAGGAGCAAAGAGGGGTGTCTTTGTCCTCTCAAGTGAGCATATGGTTTTTTCCCATTGTGCATTGTTGGCTTCAGAAAGTGGATGTGTATGTCCTGTTGCTGTACAAACTTCAGATGAAACCCCAAGCCTCAAGGGAGCTATGTCTAATATTACCTCATTCCCTATCCCCCGGAGTAGAGAGAGAGAGAAAGGAACAATGTGCAACACTCTTAGAATTCTGTTACCTAACATGCCAAAGCTCAATTCTTTCTCTTTCCCAGTTACTTTAAGTTTTCTCGGTGGCAAAATACTAATCCAGTTCTGTTTCATTTGTGCCCTGATGCAGACAGGCACAGGACTCCCTTTACACTAGGTATTTTGCTATTTCTAGTCTGTTTTCAGTTTAATAACAGCAATCCAAACACTTTTGCTTGTCCTTGGTTGGGGCGGGGGAAGCTGGAAAAGACTTACTGGTATTTTACATGGGCGTATTACAGTCTTAAATCACTAAACACCCTGAACTTGCTAGGCACATAATAATTGGAAGCAATTACTAGCCATTATATCGAAAATCTAAAAAATAAGGCTCTGGCCTAAGAGGCTCATAAATTCTCAGTTGTTGGCGATTCCAAATCTTTCATTATATGGTAGGACATATAGACATTACAGAGATAGTAATGTCCTTGTCTATTGCATACCAATAGGGTTGCCAAATTTAGCAAACAAAAATACAGGATTCCCAGTTAATATCTAATTTCAAATAAACAATGACTACTTTTTAAAGAATAGGTCTGTCCTATTCTGATAAATATTATTTAGTTTTTTAATATATCTCAAATATTGCATGGGGGGCCCTGCATTTTATCTGACTTTCCTGTGTGCCTAGACCTGCCCTCCTCCACGGATTGTTTGAAATGGATCCCTTTTTCCCAAATGTGAAGACTACTCTCAGTTACATCACACCAATGCTATGTCTAGCCTAGGCTAAACAACTACCTTTTTTTTCTTAAAAAAAAAAAAAAAAGGTCAGAAGTGAGTGGGAAGGGGGGGACGTGGCCAATCATTTATATTAGGCCCGTCATGTCAGTCCATAGAATCAAAGTGAGTGCCTTTCAAACAGAGGATGAAATAGGAAAATCGTATCTGTGTTTCCGTGTTTAGGTCTGTCCATATTCATAGTGTTAATGTCTTGAAGGCTTAGTACAAGCTCTGTTTACTCAGGAAGCATAAGAAATATCTCAACCCTTTGAAAGACTTCTAATTAAACTGCTGGAGCTCTGATGTCAAACTTTGAGATTAGAATTACATCTTTCAAAAAGACCCAATTTCATGTGCCACTAGTGAGAAAAAAAAATGGGTTGGCCTTTACAGACAGTTATTGAATTTACAGAATAATTTATTTTAAAATACAAATCATTACCACTTCATAAACTGTATTTAGTGCATCAATTTCAAATTAAGAAAATGTGCTCTTACCTGGAAGGAGGATTGCTAACATTCCGGACTTTTCTGTTAACAGCGACCATCATTAGTGTTGGTTTCTGGTATAAAATCAATAAGTGTATGTTACTCTTGGAAGCTGCTGAGCCTTCAAAGGGGTAATGAGAATGGTTTCAAATAGGAACTATTTTAGGAGAGTTCAAGGGGGAGAGAACCAACATATTTTGCGTGTATATTATGGGCTGCAGACTGTGCTTCCATGTATTTCTAACCTAACCAACAACTTAGAGGTGATTAAGGTAATTAATTTTGCTTGAGTCATAAAGTTGTCTGATTCTGAAAGTGCTTTATCTAATATTACTCCCTTTTGAATTTTCCTTACAACCTTCACCTGCAGTTACTTTGTTTTTCAAGATTCTGAACAAAAATCTCAGACTTACTGAATTCACTTCCAACTCTGACAATGTTGGTGGTAATTTCTTACAAAGCCGACACTTTATATTTCTCTTGATGGGGTTATCATAAGTTCTTCTCAATATTATTTTTAAAATTTTTAATAAAATTATGCTTATTATTTATTTGTGGCTCTAACTTCACATGTACTGTATCTATAATTTTATATTTAAAAGCTAAAGAATCTTGGAATTTGAAGAGTCCAACCTCCAACCCAGTGACAGTGTCGCATGAAAAACATTCTTACTTCTGTTTGAATATTTTAATGGTGGGAAGTTCATGAATTTTCAAGGTGGTTTATTCAATTAATAGATAGTTTGAAATGAAGTCTGTGTATTTGAGCTGGTACTGACGTGACTAGGGTCACGTAAATAAGCTTAAACCTTCCTCCCCCACAACCCAGGTGCCATGTTGATAAACTGTCTAGCTTTTGAATAAACAGTTTCAGTACATTTATAGCCTAGTCTTCTTACTGTTTGATCCCTAAACAGAGGATGATATTATAATAAAAATGGTTTGGTATTGAGTTATCAATTCTTTGAAGAAATACATTTTGAGGAGGTGTGGGAGGAAGGAATACATTTTATAAAATGTTACAATGAAGCCTATGATTGACTTTTGACTACTAGAAGTTTTAAATATATTGTTAAAAATCTATAATGGACAGTAAAAGAAATTATCAGAGAGAGAAGTTTGTGAGCTCACCAAACAAGGATTTCATTGTAGATTTTGTCTTTATCAAATGAAATTAAAGGAACAAGTGACAATTAAAGTTTGAATGGAAGAGCCTGTCATTGTTGTTCCACATCTGGTTGTTGCTGTTTACATTCCTTTGTTGAGCCTACATCTTCTTAAGCTTTTTAGCAGGTGTATGTTGAACATTTCTGTTTCATGGTTAGGACAAAATCAGGCCATGGATACTGACAACTGACTTGTCTTTTTCCATGGGTTTATCTACTGCCTCATCTTGATTTATAAGCAAAACCTGGAAAAGCTACAAAAATAAGTGTTTTTTGGTTTATCTAGAAATAATATGGAAAATATTGCTGTTATTTTTGGTGAAGAAAATAAATTTTGTATAGTTTATTTCAATCTAAATAAAATGTGAATTTTGTTTAAAAAATGGTTTTGAATCTGTTTCTATATAAAAGGGAAAACCATACAAAAATAGTGATTCATTGCAGGAAAATTTAATAAGTAAATGTGTATTTTTACACATGTATACATACATTATATGCATATACAAATATATGCATTTTCTATTAAATAGGAACATAATGGGAACATAAACTACAAGCAGAGTACCTCAATTCAGTTGTCTCTTGATTGCATTCTCCCTCTGATGTGCAGGGGAGTATAACTAACTAGTCAATGTCCCTCTGTTGGGTTTTAGGAATATTGCATCTGTTAAATGGCATTAGAATATTTTTTCCCTTCAGAAAAGATCTTGTATATTCAAGCGTTTTCTTTGTAAAACAAAGCACATCCAGCATAGTATCACACAATTCTGAATCCATCTGCTTTTATAATGACAGTGTGTATATATATCATATATATTTACATTTATGTATATGATGTATATTTACATGTATGTATATGATATAACCAGTGTCTCTCCCGCTCCACAGATCATCTTCCGTAAAATCAGTGACGTCAAGAAGGAGGAGGAGGAGCGCCTCAGGCAGAAGAATGAGGTGACCCTCAGCATTCCCGTGGACCACCCAGTCCGAAAGCTCTTCCAGAAGTTCAAGCAGCAGAAGGAGATGCGGAATCAGGGCTCGACGCAGAGTGACCCGGAGAGGAACCAGCTCCAGGTGGAAAGCCGCTCCTTGCAGAATGGAGCCTCCATCACTGGCACCAGCGTGGTGACCGTGTCACAGATCACGCCCATTCAGACGTCTCTGGCCTACGTGAAAACCAGCGAATCCCTTAAGCAGAACAACCGTGATGCCATGGAACTCAAGCCCAACGGCGGTGCTGACCCCAAATGTCTCAAAGTCAACAGCCCGATAAGAATGAAAAATGGAAATGGGAAGGGGTGGCTGCGACTCAAGAATAATATGGGGGCCCAGGAGGAGAAAAAGGAAGACTGGAATAATGTCACTAAAGCCGAGTCGATGGGGCTATTGTCAGAGGACCCCAAGGGCAGCGATTCGGAGAACAGTGTGACCAAAAACCCGTTAAGGAAAACAGATTCTTGTGACAGTGGAATTACAAAAAGTGACCTTCGTTTGGATAAGGCTGGGGAGGCCCGAAGTCCGCTAGAGCACAGTCCCATTCAGGCTGACGCCAAGCACCCCTTTTATCCCATCCCCGAGCAGGCCTTACAGACCACACTGCAGGAAGTCAAACATGAACTCAAAGAGGACATTCAGCTGCTGAGCTGCAGAATGACTGCCCTAGAAAAGCAGGTGGCAGAAATTTTAAAAATACTGTCAGAAAAAAGCGTACCCCAGACCTCTTCTCCCAAATCCCAAATGCCACTCCAAGTACCTCCCCAAATACCATGTCAGGATATTTTTAGTGTTTCAAGGCCTGAATCACCTGAATCTGACAAAGATGAAATCCACTTTTAATATATACATACACATATATATTTGTTAATATATTAAAACAGTATATACATCTATATACATATGTGTGTATATACAGTATATACATATATATAAATATATTTTCACTTGCTTTCAATATGATGACCACAACATGGATTTTGATATGTAAATATTGCATGTCCAGCTGGATTCTGGCCTGCCAAAGAAGATGATTATTATTAAAAACATAGATATTGCTTGTATATTATGCAGTTGACTGCATGCACACTTTACATTTATTTATAATCTCTATTCTATAATTTAAAAAGTATGTTTTTGTTAACCAAGGCAATGTAATTGAAGAATCAGGGTCCAACCTGCCAATGTTGCCATGACAAATTTGATCTCAGGCTGAGTATATCGAGTTGTCATTTCCTCACTGTTCTTTTAAGTTAAAATTATAGATTAATGCCAAGGAAGACTTCAATCTTTTAAACTATTGGTATCATTTTATGATCTCTTTCTGTAGGATACTTTTCTGTAACTTAGTGTTAGGTTATTTCCCCCTACAGGCAGTGTTTGCTTCATTTAAATGACTGTTTTATTGCCTAAGTCAGATAGCAGTGTGGGATATTGAAAACTTATTGCTATGGGTTTTGTGCATGAATTGCATTTTTGCTCAAGTATACCTCTTCTTTTTTAACATTATACTTAGATAGTGATCATTAGCTCTTATGTAAGGAAATCCCTACTCCCTCTGTCTTGGAGAACAGCTGCCATCTTGTAAGCTGATGATATCAACACCATAAATACTAACTTATTAATATAGTGTATGTTATTATAGAAATATTGCACCACAGGGTATAAGGGCCTTTTAACAATTTGTGTTAGAGATACATATTTTTCCCAAGGTGATGAATGCTCTAAATTTGTATTCCTAAAACTTGTTTAAGAGTAAGGTTGAAAGGCTCTTAGCAAAGAAACATACAAAAAAGCATTTAAGCAATCATATCAAAATTTTAATTATTATGACACAAAATAAAAAAAATGTGAACAGACAAGTTTTTGTAATGTATCTGTAACTTAGAAGGAATGAAACACTGGTTTGGATTGTTGACACATGATCCTTATCGTTGGTTGTAATAACACATAAAACGTGGTGACCAACCAACCAAGAAGTAGATGTTAAGTTGCTCAACTTAGATAACTGCTTCCCTGTCATTTTATTCTGGTTACAATTTTCTAAAGCTTTTTTGCACACAGTTCTACTGCTGGACTTCTGCTGAGTTGATACAATAGACTGCTATGGCTCGGGCAGATCTACTTATGAAAGGGGGTTGGTTACTAAAGAATGAATTTTGTTGTCTTTTGGATCACAAATCCTCTTTTTAGAAAGTGCCTATTATTAACTAAAAAAAGTCACAAAGAGTTGTGTATAGCTGTGTATTTCTAGTCCCTTAAATGGTATGTATTGAGAATAAAATACACATTCATTTGTAAGAACCCAGGAGAATACATTTCTTTTGACGAATATATATTTTATGAAGTTATTCAGAGAGGTGTACTTTTCAATCAGTGCATGTATGACATTTAATATTAGGAGAAGAGGAGTTAGTGTTTGCTTCAAGTTGAAAATATCTGCTGATAATTTGTATATTACTAGACCATCTGTACATATATCCTAACAACATACACAAATTATGGCAAAATAAAGGAGATATTTTGGTCTATTATACCCATTTTTATGAGCTTTTCTACCTATCTCCCAGTATCCCCAACCAAAGCCACCAGAACCGAAAGACAAGTTATCACAATCAGACTGGAGAAGTGTAAAATAGCAATTTATAAAAACAGTTGCTATTTTAGAATTTCTGTTAGAACTTCTTCACATGCCCACAAGATGTGCCTCTTTAACCTAGGAGTCTCAGAACCTATGTTGTGTGCCATGGGCTCCATTTTCCTTGCTTTGTGCATATAACTTCCACTACACATATTGGAAGTTTTCAGGGGAGCATGTCTCCATGCTATATTCTACAATATCTACCTTCCATAGGCACAAGAAAATGAAATAATTGTGGTGTAAGGAATTAGCCCTAAAATTGGGATTTTGTTGCTTTCATGGTGAGAATGGTATCTTTTTCTTGACCTCTGACAATTACTGAATTTCAGGGTATTTTTCTATTAGTTTAAGTCAAGTTTGGCTAAAGCCTTTAAGGATGAATGAGTGGTAAAAAAAAAAAATAATGAACTGAGTACAGAAATTGTTAGTTTAACTTTAGCCATGTGCTTCAAAAATAACTGTTGGTGTAAAGCTCTAAAAGAATGACTGTGAAACAGCATGATGATTTGAAGTTGCAATCCACACCTTTACATATTAGTGGTGCAAATATTTGCTGTGTTCTGACATTGACTCAGAGTTTCACCTAATGAACCTACAGTATTATTTATTATTCATATATGTAGGAAAGAAACATAGTGGGTTTGAACTATTCCAGGTTGTCAATGAGAGGGGAAACTATCGATTGTTTATTTATGGTGCAGTTATCACAGTATTCTTTTCCAGCCACCGCTGTTTTCTGTGTGCATGACATGATACGGTGCTGAATATACTCTGCTGTTTTCAGCAGGAATGCGTGTATTCAGCAAATATTGTATATAGATTAGTCTTTTAGGCTCCCAGATTCCACAATTCTTAGAAGTTGAATTTACTCAGATTTGAATGAAGGGTGAGCACTTGCTTTAATACATGCAATAATGATACAATCATGTTCTGTGTTGCCTCAACTGGTGCATAGACAGTAGATGCTCTTTTGGGGACCAGCCAACTGCATGTTTCATTTCTACACTGTATAGATGCTCTTGGTGCATCCAGAATAAAATTTCTACTGTTATATTTCTGAATAATGTATTAATAGGAGTAAATGGATATGTATTTAAAATCCAGACATTTTCCTAAGCAATGTACACACCTTCAATATTTTTCTATGATAATATTAATGTATAAGATCAGATGCTATGTTCAGGACAGGTGGTTGTAACATAATAGCAACAGTCAAACAAGAATGGAAATGCAAACTGTGTATCATAATGGCAAGTTTTATATTGCTGCACTAAATGTGATCTAGTAGATGGAAAAGTTTACGATAAAAGGCAAATAGGCACACAAAGGCCAGATGACAATACCAAAGCTACATGAATGGTACTTAAAATGGTTCAGGCATAGTGGTTGAATACAGATCCGTACTTCATCATTAAAACGAAAAATTTTTATGATGATACTGATTTCATCTCACATTAAGTGTAGGAGTATAAATGTCCTAGGTATTAAAAAAACAAAAGGAAAACCCAACTTTATGTAGATCAAAGATAATTTGAAAATTGGGGGGTTTTAAATTCCTCCTAGAATAAATATATACCCCTGCTGTACCCAACACTTTAATAGAAATATTAGTTATAACCATTAACTAAAGTACCATTTTGAAAATTAACCTTGCTGGAGCCCAAATGCAAATCACATTTTCACTTACATTTAAGGAAATTTTGTTCACCTGTGAGATCTTGTCCTATTTGAAATAACTAAATTTGTTTGGAAAACTCTTTTTCTTTAAATAAGTCTTCAGAGCAGTGACTGTTTTGAAGTGTGCATGGCTGATTGTGGAACTGCCATATTCCTAATGAATTCCAGTATCTTCTATAATTTTTATCTTTTAAGCTATTTTCTCTGAGTCTTATTTCCAAAATTTCATGTAAGTAATGAGAAAATTTGTCTAGAATATGCATGTCATACATGGATAACTATAAAATACGAATATCTTGTAATCTTGTGAATGTTGTGCTTTAGTATCTTGTAGTGGGTATAAGAGTTTTTCTCTTCCGGTCTTGATGGAAGGAGGGGAAGATTAATACAGTCTTTTGGAAAACACCCTAGGATGAGTATCTGAGCTCTGTCTGGGATTCTGAATCTAGCTTTGCCACAATCTAGCAGTGTAATTTTGGGCAAGTTAATTGTTTGTTTATTGTGCCCAATGCTTCAATTCCCCAACCAATAAATAATACAATGAAGGTAAGAGCTGCTCCTTTCTTATATTAAGATCCTATTAGGTCAATGGAAAAATCATCTTTCGCTCAGATGAAAATCACATTATGACAAATTATCACTTTTTCTTTCATAGGAGATTAGCTGTGATGTGCTCTCTATCTAAATATTCTTTGAGATTTTGAAAGAGATTTCTCTGGTCAGAGGTTGGTGGAGAGAGGCATGGCTTGCTAAATAATTATTAGTTAGTGGCATGTGAGCATAACACTTGATGCTGGGAATTTAGAGCTACTGATCAAATAAACATGGAGCAAATGAAGGTCTGTTGAGGGAAGGAAAAGAGAAAGAAGAGAAACAGACATAGGTACATTTTATGATTTTTCTTATTCCACTTAATCATACTGCTCAGCAGAAATTCTCATTTTCTGAGAAAGTATGCATATTCATAAGTGTTCAAGGTAGGGTAATTCATCCTTTAACTTTTTATATAAAACAGTCATGACTTATTCAAGATACATGATTCCACATGAGCAGATGTTCTTACAACAAAATTCTTAACTAAGTGTCAGATATTAAAAGTTTTGATCTGTATTCTAACTCAAGATTTTCCATCACTTGATTTTTAAGATGAGACTAATGTGTTTGCATGCTTTAGGAGGGTCAGGGTCTTTGAGGAGTCAGACTGAGAACCAGGAAGATGATGAAGGCAAGGGTTGGGAGAAGACTGAGTAGAATCTGTCTGCCTCTTTACCCTCAGGCTTGAAAGGTAAATAAACTAATTAAACTCATATGTATTGAGTTCTCACCATGCTGACCACTTTATTTATATTATCAAATTTAACTCTTTCAATAATCCTACGAAGGAATACGTTAAGGAACTTGTCCAGGATATAGCTATTGAGCAGTAAATTTGAAATTCTAATAAAGGCAGTAAGACCTTATAGAGAAAGCTTTATCTTAACAGAATAATGAAATTATAAGGACTATCTAATTCAAACATGAAGTCCAAGTCTTTCAAGACATATACTTGTAAAGGTTTCTTAAATTAAGATAATTTTAAAAAATTGCATTTTATAATGTGAATGTAAATGTTTGGCTTTCCTTGGTAGCTCAGAGCAAATGACAGAGTCATAACTTCTATATGTGAAAGGTACCCTGTCCCAATAGTGGAATTTTTGTTCACTTCTCCCAACAGTTGAAAGGCATCAGTGGAGGCAAATTGTCAAATATGGTTATAAGTAAGAAGCACATTTGACATATGGTCACCAATATCAACATTTTCTTTTCCGGCTGAATTTTAACCGAAAGAGGTAATGCATGATAGTTAAGGAAAGCAAAAGTCATTGAGGATTTTTTTAATGTAATTTCTATTTATTTTTAATAATGAGATTTGGATAAGACTCCAGAAAGACTTTATTTTCAAAATTTATTCTTTGATGTACTGGGTTTTAAGTAGATTATTCAAATATTTTTATTGATTTTGCTGATGTGGCTTCTTGGCCAAACCACTATTAAATGAATTATCCAAAGGAACTATTTTAGTTTAGAATGGCAAATTGTGTTCTCATTTCCAACTTTAATGAGCTTGTTGTATGTATAGTTATCTCACAAAGTTTAAATAATTTTCTCCAATAAAAATATTAATTTTTTGAATTTGATTTATTTGTTCTACACTTTGAGATTTTTAAAGTAAATTTCCTGAGATAAGGAGAAAAAAAAGATATTACCACATTACACCTAGGATCTTCAGCCCAAACCATCTTGTTTTCACTTTATTAATAACAGAGCTAGAGGTAACCATAGAAAGGAACATACTACTTTTCTTTTTATAACTGTGAAAGATTCCAGTGACACTATACAAAGCTTTTTCTAGTTAGCTCACTTCCTTTCCTGGTTTTTATAGCATCACTTCATTATTATTTAAATAAGTCATGACTTGTATTAATTGTAAAGGCACTTGGTCAAAGAACAACTGACCAAAAAGTGCAGCTTAGGGTCAGAGCTATAACTGAGGAATAGGAGGAGGATGCATAGATTCCTCTCAGTGGGTTTTCTGTGTATGGTGCCTTTTTATTAAATAATAGTGTTTTGTTTGTTTGCTTGCTTCTTTTTTAAGATAACACATTGTCATGGCTATTGTTAAGATTTTAACAAAACATTTGGAAGCAGTTTGAAAGCTTGTCAAATGTTGGGACCCTTTTAGAAATGAGTGTGCCCCCAGCACCCCATGAGTCCAGAACCTCTGGTTCTGACCTACACGCCCAGGCCCCTGAGCACTTAGCTGGTTGGCTGCATCCTGACGGGACAAAGCCAAAAAGATTGGCCCCTGTCTCTCTTTGATGAAGAATGGCTGACTGTTGAATGACTGGAGCACTCAAGGTCAAAATATTCACCTTGATGCTTGAATAAACCAGATTGAGTATCCATAATAACTAATTTAAGTAATTCATTGTCAAATATCTTACCCTCATTCTCTGCTAAACCATCTTTGATAATATAAAATTTGACCTCTTCCACGGTCAGACTCCCCATTGAGTTAGGGAAATGGGACCTTGTGACAAAAGTAACATGATTATTCTTGATCACAGAACTGTTGGTGTCATGGGTCCCTCCTTTGCTCCTGAACTTTTCCATCCAAAGTATGATGGATAAGATTCCAGATTAGGCCAAGATTGAGCAAACAGATAGAATAGCTAGCTAGAAAACTATGCAAAATCACTATAAAGATCCATTTTTAATGCCATGTCAAAGAAAGTTTGATAGACCTGAATATTTAATACTGGCATGTTATGACATAGCCATAAATTGGTAACTTAACACAACATCCAAACATATTTTTATTTAAAATCAAGATTATTCAACATATTTCATTTTTAGAAAAAATAGTGGTGAGGATTGCTTTTTGACCTCTGCAGTGATATTTTTACATTGTGGTTCTCATGATCCTTTGTCAGAGAGGGGATACATGTAATAATGTTTGCTTATATCGCCTTATGGCTGCAGGCATCTCCCATCAAGCAGTTGCCTTCACCTTAGAACCTCTTCACAGGTAACAAAGCAAGAGGGGACACTCTTTTCACATTAGGAACGTATTTCTTAAATGTCTATCACATTGAAATTGGAAACCAGTTTAGAACCATTTTTACCCTAAAGCATCCATTGTAGGTTATTGAAAGAGACTTTTAGCAGTGCTTGGTTCTAAAGCAACACAAATTAACATGTGCAGATTTATGATATATTGCAAGCTATAGATTTCTTTTTATTCTATGTTCTAGTGACTTTGTTTACACTAGTTGCGGCATTTTGTATACTATAATGTAAATTCCTGACTATAATGCTAATGTTATTGTGGGAATCAATTTTGCAAATTCTTAAATGTTTCTGCCACTGCATCTGTATTTGTGAAAATTTGCAGGTATTAAACATACCTCTTCCTGTAAGGGTTAATTCACTGGAAATAATTAATTCATGTATTGACCAAGGAAACAAAGCAAATACTTCATGTGAGATGTTTTTAATACCATTATTCTAAGCATTACTTTTCTGCTGTTTTCAAAATCTGATTTATGCTAAGCAGATCATGTTTCTATTTAAAGATATTGCAATGTGTAATATAGAAATTTTGTATGTACTCTTGACCTATCATCTGATTGCTAAAAGGATGTGTGAAAATATTATAACTATGTGACTTTAGGGTAAATTCTGAAATACTTGTGATCAAAATTTGATTGCTTCTGGGAAGTTTGTAGTGAATTATAACTTTATTTAAAGTTTGTTCTTAAGAAATAGTCATTTTAAAAAGTGAATTGGCAGGTGGAAGTTTTTAACCCAAAAGTATTCTGGGTTTCAGCACAATAAACTGTATTTCATCAGGGAGGATTAACTTTGCTTTTTTCACACTTTATTTAAATGTGGATATTTTTTCATGATACAGAATAAATTGTGCATTTTATGGAACTTGTTTGAATTGGGTCTTTGTTGGAAATTGCTATTTTGATTTCGGTTAAATAGGTGAAAAGCTCTCCAATACAAAAACACAAAGCAATAGGATTAGAGGAAACAGTCTTTGGATATATTAGAATACCAATGTTATTTTAAACTTTTATAATATTTTGGTAAATTATATTGCTATGATATAAGGAATAAAATTAAAGTACTATCATATCAGAAGCTAAAGTTTTAAGCCCCAGCAATAAATTTAGTTGAATTAGAAGATTCTCTGTACTATGAAAAATAGATAATGATCAAATCCAAATAGGATTTTGGAGAAATTCTTATTTTAAAATGGGATTTTAAAAATGTTTCTCTCAATCAATATATCTAAAATTCTATTGATATCCTAACATTTTGTGTATATTCCAAGCTGTGAAATTTAGAGGCATACAGAGCATAATGTACATAGAATAAAAGAATGTGTTTTCTCATTTTTTGAGAAAAAAATCATAGTTTTGCCACTAGTCCTTATTAAAAACTAAGAGTTGAATGTGTATTATAGAAAGACTGTTACATGAAAACTGCAGATTTTTTTTCTAATTAAAGAAACACAAGCTTAAGGCATGCTTTTTTGAACATCACTGAAGAATTATTCATACCTATTGCTTTTCTATGCAAAATTACATTTTGGTTGGAGAATAACTAAATAAAACCTTGTCTTTGCTGTGAATGTATTAGGGTATAAGTAGAGGATTGTAGGATTAGCTCCCAATTAAATAGGAATCAAGAAATGATGCTCACACATAACTAACTAGATTGTTAAAGTGAAGGGAAACTTTTTACACAAATTATCAGTATTGAACACTTCCTCCAATTTTTGTGGCTTTTTGGCTCTTCTTTCTTTCCTTACACAGACACACACATACACACAGGGTCAACAATAAATCGCAAGTTCTGTGGTAATAATTAAGAAAGATACAAATTTTCAAAACATGATAATATTAGTACATGCTATAGATTTGTTTGAGGAAATACCCAAATGCTAAATACCATGAAGAGCAGGATGAGACAGAGGTTTCTGTCACCTGGGATGTTTTCTCCTGGGAGCGTGAAGCAGGGTAGAAGCAACTTTAACCTTCCAAACCTCAATCTCATGGTTAGCATAATTCTACCTCCAACTAGAAAGGAAAGCTTTGCTTCCTGTAAGATTGTTGAAAACACCTATTGATACAGTTTTCCTATATCAAGTCAGGTACATTTTGTTTAATCTAAGAAAATCAGCACAATATGCTTTAAGTAAATAAGGATGTGCCCAAAGTGAGTGACCCAGAACCAACCTTTTACAGCTGGAAGGGACAGTGGAAATGAATCAGCACCATGACTACTTTGAGAAATGAAGAAACCAAGAATTGGAGAGGGTAAGCAATTCTCCAAAGTCATACATATAGTTAGTAGAAGGGCTGGGATAAAAATTCAGTTGTCTTAACTCCAAGTCCATTGTTTCCTCCATTATATCACATGCTGTCTGGTTTTTCACAGTGTAGCCCATACATGCACACACACACACAATTTAGCTAATGCTGCTGAAAATGTTGCTAGTCTCAGCTCTGAGTATTGCTGAAAGGGTAGTTTTGTGTTCAACTATGCTATTTACCTAAGGGTATGTGTGTCCTGTATTTCAGTTTTCTTAGATTAAAAAAATATTGGTATCTCACAAAAGGTGCACTCTCTCTCTGTGACGTAAGACTGTTATTTAACATTCTGTACTCATGATACTCTGTCCACCTATGAGTTTTAGAAACAGAACTAGACAGATCAGTTCTGATTTTTCTGTTTCTGTATCTGGCTAAGGCTACTCAGTTGGGTCAGAGTTCAAGAAGCCTGAAAAGAGATTGGCTGGATGCTGACCAACCCAGATCATTGTATGAGGAACAGAAACCAGAACTTCTGGGTTTCTGGTCTCCTGTGGGCCCATGTGAGTGCATCAGACACAGCTTTGCATCTCACCGGATCCTACTGTCCTCTGGTGCCCAAACTTCAGTCTGTAAAAGTGTATGTGTATGTGTGTTTGGAGATGACAGCCTCTTTGGTTCTTAAATTTTTCTGGGACTACTTTCATGAAAAGGAAAAACGCATATCTATAGTCACAGTTTATAAATAACAGTGTTCAATATCATCTGTAGGTGATGGAGAAATGTTAGCATCTTCTCACCTGAAGTTATTTAACCTATCAAAAACATTGCTCCCATGTATGACATTAATCTAAGCATATCATACTGACCAAATTCAGCTGCACCCAACGTTTGGACCCTAAGGCTGTCTTCCACAACTATGCATATCCTGTGCAAAGACCATCAGCAAAATTCTGTTGAAATTCTTCACGTTAATGACTTTTGAACTGTTTCATTCACTGATTGGCAGAAGTGCCAGGAACAACACCTGGGTTTTAGAGAGAGCGGAGAACTTTAGCTCTCTCATGGTTTCTTTATTTTATTTTGTTCTGAAATGAGTCTTTTTTTTTTAATTTCAGAGTATTATGGGGGTACAAATATTTTGGTGACATGAATTGCTTTTGTACAGATTGAGTCAAAGTTATAAATGTGTCCATCACCCAGATAGTGTACATTGTACCCGTTAGGTGTGAATTTACCCATCCCCTCTGCCCCTCCCACCTGCTTGATTTCTGTTGAATTTTACTACCATATGTGCACGAGTGGTGCTCTATTAGTTCCAATTTAATAGTGAGTTCATGTGGTTTTTGTTTTTCCATTCTTGTGATACTTCACTTAAAAGAATGGTCCCCAGTTCCATCCAGGTTGTTATAAAAGGTATTAGTTCACCATTTTTTTTTAATGGCTGAGTAGTACTGCATGATATACATATACCACATTTTATTAATCCACTCATGTCGATGGGCACTTGGGTTGTTTCCACATCTTTGCGATTGTGAGTTGTGCTGCTATAAACATTCAAGTGCAAGTGTCTTTTTTATAAAATGTTTTTTATTTATTTTATTTTAATTTATTTTTTTGGTAAATACCCAGTAGCAGGATTGCCGGATCAAATGGTAGGTCTACTTTCATTCAGTTCTTTGAGCTATCTCCGTACTGCTTTAAATTTCCATGTTCTCCACTCTTAATATCCTTCTACCAAATTTTTAACAACTCGGGTAAGGAGAGCAGGGAGCAGGTTTCCAGAGTCCAGGTTGTTTCCCTGCTGCATGCATGCACTGTCTTTTCTTCCCTGTAGTTTTCCACTCTGCTCTAAGCAGGGAGAGAAGAAGAAACACTCTGCAGGTAACCTTGAGCTGGTGGCTTTGTGGCTCCCTGCCAGCCTGAGGAGAAAATGGAGAATTAAAGCAAGATTTCCAACAATCCACTGACCCCCCTGAAAGGTAAAGTCTAAGTGGAGGGAGACTGGGGAGGGGTTTTGCCTCTCAGGACATCAGCAGCAAATAAAAAATTTCTGTGCAGCTGCAGTTGCCAGGAGCCTCTCTCTTCTCCTTTCCTCTGCTAGTGTCATTCTTTGTGCAGCCTACAGTAGGTTGGGACCAGATCAAATGAAATAATAGCAGTGAAACTGCTTTGAAAAATATAATGGGCTATACAAAGCTTGAGGTTCTCTCTATTTGCCATTGATTTTCCCAGTAGTCGAGGGTAGATTTCAGAATTTATTGAGAAGGAGCCATCAATATTAATAACATACATTCACACCCAACTCCTAGTGAAGTTCTAAGTTTTTCTCATTTATATACAGGGAAAATTCGACAAGTTCAAAGTTTATTCAGTTATGACAGCTGGAGTGGTTTTATGTCCTCATCAACTGTAACAGCAAACACAAACACCACACATACCCTCTTCTCCCCTTCCACACTTCAGGAAATAGACTATTTTTTAAAAAACCTGTTAATGTATGGGCTATATAAAAAATAGAGTCCCAGTTTCATTAATCTGAAATTCTCCAGAGAGCGGTACAACTTGGCATTTTCACTTTCAGACTTAGTTATCAATATCTATGAGATCTCTGTTCCACAGAACAGGCATTCGATGCTGTTTCAGAGTTCTTCCTGATTTAAGATAAATCCCCAAAGTTCATGCTAAAGAAGGGGAGAGGCCACTAGATTTTGAGTTCGTTTAGGACTTTGACCCAGTTCATTTAGATATAAGTGAGGGCCTAATACTAAAGTTAACAAATGAAGGTGTTTGTACTTAACATGATACAGGAACCACATTTAAATACTAACAACTTCATCCAACCTGCCTCCCTTCAATACCATGGCAGGATGTCTGTAACTTTTACAGAGCTGCCTCTGTTGTGTTTTTTTCTGTTATTGTTGTCATTTTATTGAATCAACTTTGATATAGAACCAAGATTCTCACTATTTTGTATGTTGTCAATGGATGGATGATGGATAAGTAGAATTATCTACTATTTGTCTAATAGAGTCCTAAACACCTTCACATATAATGCTCCTACCAACCTCATTAGAGAGACAAGACCATAGGCTCTGGGTGATAAATAGCCCTTTCTAACTTCACATAGCTTGGAAGTATCAGAAAAAGTTTTCAAACCCAGATCTATGACTCCAAATTAAGTTTTTATTTTCCTCAAAGTGACTCTCAGTCCTTCAGTAGTTACCCAGTTTTTACATTGGCATTTGTAGAACTAAAATAAATGTTAAAATTATTTTTTGGAGGACTCCTTAGTGGTCCAGAGTCTACCCCAGATAGTTACCATCTGAATACAGAATTTCAGGGTTTAACTTTGTGCTGGAGTTTCTAAGCCAAGAGAAGTGCTAAAGTTGACTTTCATGTATGGTCTGCCCATTCACATACATGGAGTATTACATCTCATGGCAACACCTTAGTTTCTTCTTTGCTTGGTGAAATATGTGGAAAAGCCCCACAGAATGACTGAGATCAGTGCAGGTCTCTCTGATAATGTAGACATGAGCTACTTAAAGGAAAGGGTTGTGTTTCTTCCTTATAGCTTTCTGCAGTGCTTAGAAGTGTGTACTTTACTCAGTAGAGTTACTACAATTAAAAGTGTTGAAATAAAAATTCTAAAAAGCCTCCAATTGCACATGAGTAAAAGTCTTCAAAGAATTATTAGAGTAGTTCAAGCCTATTTCTTTAAGACTCCCTTCTATTTTGAAAAGCTGCAATATAGCAAAGTCATGCAGGAAGGATATATCTATCACTAGCTGTTCTCTTTGCATTCAAGATGAGTGAGACATCATAAAACACTTCCAGCTATCTGTGAATGTGTATTATAAGGCCTAAAATTTCATGTGATGCCTTGATATCTTTGTGCCTCACAGGGCCCCAAAGACCTGACCATAAGTTCCCCTATTCTTGTAGATGTGTCCCCCTCCCTCTCCCTTCTCAGTGAAAATCTCCCCTTCGGCCCCATTTCCCTATCAGCCAGACCAGCTGTACGCCATCGGTCCTCAACTTAACAGGCTTCCACTTCCCTTGTTTGAAATGTATTCAAACAAGCCAATCCCATCCTCCTGTGGGAACAGGGGTCACCACACCCTCCTACCAAGCCGGTTACTACAAAGCCTGTCCCCCACCTGGCCTCTGATTGTTCTGCTCCTGAGTGCAACTTCAGTATGGCCCTGCATAGTGTGTGATGTGCTCTCCCAGACTGTGAGTATATGTGACTGACGAACTGCTATTTCATCTGTCCAGGGTACAGTGTTATGTGTTTGGCCATCTTGTACTATTTAGGGTGGTGGCAACTAGGACAGAATAATAATTCACTTTATTGAGGAGAATTTTAATGTCCATCATCACCTAATAATGCTCATCAAAAACGAGCACATATCTCTTCTCACTTTGATGACTTAATTAAATGATAATCTCTGTATACAGTAAGGCTTTGTAGTCAAATGTGGTGATAAACTTTGTGTATAAATTCTGGATTTTGTCTTTAGACATGTTACTATGATTTCATAATAAAGGTGATTTGTTTAGCTTGGATGAGCATCAGCCCATGTAGTAAAAATCAGTCTCTTCTTCAATTCAATTTGAATGCTTAGAACAAATGCATTTCTCTCATTCACTGTTCTTTTTTTTTTTTTTTTTTGAGACAGAGTCTCGCTCTGTTGCCCGGGC
>CM052442.1:30474796-30489858 GCA_028533085.1 Varecia variegata | reverse complement strand
CTGTTCTATTATTATCCCTTCAAACACTGGTGCTCCCCATAGTTCAGTTCTTGGCCCCCGTGTTCTTTTAACATTATATGCTTTTCCTAAGTGGGGTCCACTCCCCTCAAGACATTTGCCGTATCCAGTACAGTCCAGATCTCACTATCCAAATCTGTTAGACACAACCACCTATATATTCTGATGACACTTCAAACCCAGCATGTCCAAAATAATTATGTACTAAAATCACTATCCTTATAAATCACTACTCTTACACTGTGTGCCTCAGAACTGCTCCAACCTGTATTTGCCCCTTGGCCTGTGACTCAATTTATTCAATCAGCAGTCTAAGTCATCCTCCACTCCTATCTCTTCCCCACTCCCCACTTTATCTTCTAGTCATGATTCATTGAAAAATCACCCTTCATACTTCCACCATAGAGAAACTGATAATTGGACTATGCCATTCTACTGCTTAAGATCCTTCAATGGCTCTAGTCTGAGTTCTTTCAAGGCATACAAGGTGCTTTCTTCCTGCTCTGACCCTTACCTTTATCCTCAGCCTCAGCAGCTAGAACTCTCATGCCTTGTGCTTATGTGCTATTAATATCAAATTGTTCACAGCCTCTAATTCAAGTCAATATTTTTTATAGCTTCATGACTGTTGAAGTCTGCCTCTCTTCCCAAAATGCCTTTGACCAGGTTTTTTGATTTTGTGCTTAGCGTTTTAACAGAAGCACCATTCCTTTTCAGGAAGCCCCTTGCCTCTATTTACCCCACCCCCACACCTGCTGGCATTATGCCTCCCCTCTACCCTCCTGCTTGTAAGTGTCCATACTTGGGCTCTTAGAACACCACAAAAGCTCACAGAGAATTTAAAATGTTATATTGAAATTATCTGTTAGCATCACTCTAGGCAGGGAACATGACTTACTTATCTTTTCACAACTGCATAGCACAGTTCTTAGGAAATTTTGAGGGCAGTGCTACAACAACATTTACATCATTTGAAAAACAAGAAATTATTGCTCAACGTACTAGAGGAGGTCTAAGATGTCTGCAGAACATCAACATTTGCCATCTTAACAGAGAATACTTTTGATGGGGAGTTCAGTGACCCATCGAAACCATAAATCCCAAAGGCCTGCCAGCTCCAAGCATGCTACTGTTGTGCAGATCGAAACACGTATATGAGAAAGTGCTATATAAACATTACAAGTGGACAGAGATTTATGTTTTCAGAGATTCAGGGCATGGGATTTGCAGTGTTACTCTTTGTCATATAAACCTGTAGGGAGCTCGAGGAATTGAAGGGAAAGTTTGCCGCATTATCTCAAGCATTGCCAAAAGAACATTATCTTTGATTTACAACAGCATTTTAATGGTATTTTATAGATAGACCATCAACATAAAACATAATCAAATGTAAACCTTTTAGCAAAGTAAGACGGTAATTTTGGAGGGGTGGGGTGGGAATGTTTTAACATCTGAATCAGCACTGTTAAGAATCCTTTCTCTTGATAAACAAACCATATAAATAAACTGTTCTCCATTCCCAGAGATCACACATTTAATCAAGTCAGGTCTGGTTAAACCAACAAAAGAAAGAAAGATCAAGTAGGAGTCCACCTGTGATAGACTCATTACATGAAGGACTGAGATCATCAGTGTATGTTTGTTAAACAATCACGTGGCCACAATATACAGAAGATGTATATATGGGCATTTGTGAGGATATATTTGATTATAGACAAACACATCCATCTTGTCTCCATCATGCTCCATCTTTCCAGCATCCATCCTTGATGCAAGTGCGTGTGTGCATGTGTGTGAATGCATTTGTTTAATCTCAGGAGTCCAATAACAATGGCCATCATTTCTCTGGCCTAGGTTGTCTGACAGAGGTGGCCTTGTTCTAGCTACTATTTAGCTACTACTGCTCCCATCCTGTTTACCAGCCCCCATCCCATTTTTCCCCTTGCTGATTTTCTAACATTATGCCTAAGCTTTCCCCTGCTTTCATACTACCCTGAAAAAAATATTCCTGAGCTGTGAAGCTAGTTCACAGCAGAGAAAAACATGACATTTAAGGCATATAAGACCAAAAGGATAACACTCCTGTGTCAACCTCATTCTGACTTTCTTCCTTTGTCTATTGTTATCAAGCTTACCTTTCCATTCATATATTTTGATGAGCTACATGTAAAATAAAAGGTATTAAATATGAAAGTGGAAATGAAGTTTAGTAAACTCTACATTGCACGTCTGATTGCTCAGTGCCAAAGAATCACTTCTGGATAACACTTAGTAAGAATGGAATTAATATCCACTAACATTCAAAGTCTTCCCCTTGTCTCTTTAGGGCAATACAAACGGATTAGCTTTGCACAGCAATTTAAAAAAAAGAATTCATGAGAAGCGTTTAATAGTCTCATTTCTAGCATCCATTACTTAGTTAACTAAACTCAATCTGCTAATTTTCAGACATGTCTTATTTTTAAGAAGTCATTTAAACACATGCCTTGATTTCTTCTGAGTATGAAAAAAAGAAAATGCTATAAATGTAAAAGATATCCCTCTCACATTTTGAAGGGCAGCATTATAATCTCAAACTATATTGATTGCTATGTGAAGAAGGCTCATAATGGAGTTTTCCCAGAAAAACTGATAGATTAAGTGGCTTGCACCTATTCCTTAAGAACTTTGTAAAGGATTTTATGTTTCTGATGTAGGAAATAAAAAAGACTATACTATATTTTCAGTTAAGAGGATGATTGACAGTACAAGGACCTGCTTTTTCAATAGGCTACATTAAAATGGGAGAAGTCATGTTAAGGGAAGGCTCGTGGTAGTGGAGATGAAGTGACCTTCTAACTCTGTAATACTTGTGAGGCAACCTACTAGTGCACCTAGCAGCCGACACTTTGAAAGAACTGACATTAGTAAATCAACTATCAGTGAAAATCATGATTGAGTTATCGAGATTTTGGATTGTAAAAGCCCATGCATCTTTTCAGGTGTCGTGTAGTAGGTCTCTTTTCATCCAATCCTCCAACCCATGACTTAAGGCATGCAAAGGAGAATCACTCTACATGAACGATATTTGCAGCAGACTTACAACGATTTTTAAAAATGTATTGCCACAGAAATAGAAAGAGAGTAAGAAAGAAACTTTTGGCTAGAAGTTGATATGCTCTTCTAGAAATTTCCTTACCTATCTAATCCTTCTTCCCTGACAATGCACAGTAATATAGTTTGGTTTTCTGCTTTTATTTTACAATAGTCTCTATATTTGTCTTTTAATACATATCTGGGCAAAGAAAGAGTGGCATTAGTGTTTTAAATGAAAAGCACTATAAATTGTTAGTTCTGCAAAAATCACCTGTGAGTTTTCTGTATCCAAAGACAACGTGATATGAGAAAAGACCACTGGTATCAAAGTAGTCCTTGGGGTTTAAATTCCAACTCCGCTGCTTACTGGCGTTACAACCTTGGGGATCCACTTAGCCTCTGTGAATCTGTTTTCTGGATTATAAAATGGAAAAATAATATCTTCCTCAAAGGTCTAGAAGGATTAAATGAAATAACTTCTGGAATCTGGTAGCATGAGGAGAGTACAACATATTTTAGAAGCAGTAGGATGGCTAATGTCCTAAGTAGCAAACGAGTACAAGGTACTATATAGTATGAGATTCCATTTGTTTTAGATTTTCAAAAGATCTTAATTTCTACCAGATTTTATTATTAGATTTTAATAAAAATAAGTTAACATGATTATATTTGAATATTTGAAAATCCTAAATAAGGAGTAAATAAAAATAATTTAAATTTTCTTAACAACCGAAAGCAGGAACTCAAAGATCTTATAGATGAATCCTATGTCAATATCCCTAGGTGATTCTTGTGCAGCTTTAGAATCACAGACCTAGAACCCATGCTTTTCAAACCTGGCTGCACATTATAATCACCCAGGAAACTTAAAAAAAAAAAAAAAAAAAAAAGGTATCTATGCCCTGTCCCAAACCAATTTAAATTAGAATCTCTAGGAATGAGGCCCTTTGTACTTTTTTTCAAAGCTTCACAGGTGATTCTAAACTGTAGCCTGGGTAGAAAATCACTCCTCTAAAGTACTCCAAGATTTCCTGCCTCATCTGTCCTGATAAAGGTTAGCAATCTGGACCAAAACATAAACTCTCCTTTATATACAAACCTCCAGCTGAGCTTTCACCACCCATGTTCATGCTGTTGCCTGTATCCACAAAGTGTCAAATCTCTGGACCTGTTCCATCTGATTCCACCCCCAATCTCGGGAATTTCATTCTCTAATGACTGTGGAAGTCACTAGAAATTTGCTGAATGACAAGGTTTGGGAAAAGAAAGCCCTCTTAGCAAGTAAGAGAAAACTGGGTGCAGAGTTCCCATGTGTACTTAGAGCTGTCAGCATGGTCATAATCCAATGCAAGAGTCCAGAAACAGTCTCAGCCAGATTTGGAATGATTAGTTCACATAAAAAATGAAGAGTAAAGTTAGAGTTTGGAACTGCCTTCCAAAGGTTTACTTCTATTGTAATTTCTGTATTGCCTATCAGCTTTGCACTCTTCTAACCTCAGGGCACTAAAGAGAAAAGTAAGAGCATTGAAGGGATTCATAAGACAACCCTGATTCATTATTAATTATTATTATATTAACTTCACATTTGTATAACTATTGATATTTTAAAAACCCTTTTGATACTACCTCACCTACTTCTCCCAATAATTCCTTGAGCTCTACAGGACGTATTTATACAAGGGGAAAATCAGTAAACTTTCTGAAGACTTGTTTTGGTTCCAGGACTATTACTTTGTCACTTAATATTGAGGGATTTTAGCAAGTTACTTGACATCTCTGGGTCTTGGTTTTCTCATTTATAAAACAGAGACAGTGATATATTCTCTAAAGTATATATAAGATATTGTATTGTAAATAGACTTCTAAACTGTAAGAGCTTTGGAAGTGTCAGATATAATTGTTCGACTTTAAAAATGATCATATTGAGGCACAAGAGGTTAAGACAATCACCCAAAATAAGAGGTATACAAGAAATGTCACTATGTTTAAAATATAGATTTCTAATTCCTAGTTAACCAGTTATTTCCACATCAAAAATAGTCTCAGAATAATGCCCAGTGGACTTCTTAACATCAAATCAGGTAAAGAAAAATACTGAATACCTATTATGAATTGGGATACTAAATAATGACAAAAGAACCTTTTGTATCTTGACCACGACTTTGGGAAAGAAAGCATAATCACATGAGGTTATATATTCTGAATTAACAAATAGAAAACAAAATGAAAACTGAGTGTCTCAGAACCTGGCACCAAACTTCACAAGGTAGTCAGAAACCATGATCGACTAGTCATCAACCCAGTCATTCAGAGAGGTCTGGGAAAACATCCTCTGATTTGAAAGGCTAAAAAACAGCAGGAAATTTTTCCACACCATATGCCTATTTCCAAGGACTGGAGAATCAGAATGCTTGGGGGGAAAAAATCAAGTAAAATATCACAGGTTTCTAATCCAAAAGACTGTTGGGCAGGAGGAGTGATGAAGGGAGGACGAAGGACGTTGGGATAAGAAACCAGGGAGGTTGTAGACTCCGACTTCAATGCAGATGTGTTGCCCTCTGCATTTTGCTTTTACCTGGAGTCCAGCAGAAGATGTTCTTTACTACCTCTTTCTCTCTAGGACACTGACACTGCACAAATTGCCAGCAAAAGTGAAGGTCAAAGCTGCAGGATTCTAATGCACAAAAATTATCTTAAGTGGCAAATTCAGTGGCAGCTACTCAGTTTGCCTGTGTAGATCACAGGCTCGTGAGGCAGAAAGTCTCAAAAAGTCATCAGATCCCCATGATCAGGCCTGTGTTATCCTAGACAGTACAGCAGCCACGCCACAGCTATAAAATATCACGCTGTCCTCTCACAACAAGAGGTTATCGTCCTAGAAAAGGCAACCTTAAACTAAATCAATATTAAGCGGAGTCTGACTTTCAACAAAAGCAGTATTTCCTCAGAACACCTAACATGGCATGAAATGTTCAAAAGCACTACATTTATCAACTCTCTCAATAAATACAAATTTAATACCTATATGATATATGGCTTAAAAACGTTCACAGAACCAATCACATATATTTCATTTATCTTCATTTAAACAATCCCAGGAAGAGAGACTGTCTTTGGTCAGAGGCCAGGGGCCAGAGAAACTCCCAAGATAAAGTCCATGTGTGGTGGGGAAGGTGAGGCAGGGGTGAGGCACTAGGGTCTTTGTCATGGAGGCCAATAAGAAGACAGATTGATGGGATAATAGTAGGTCCTGCTTCCCACATGAACCACACGTCCTTGCATGCATGTAAATGCTAGGAATCTTGGGGTGAGAAATTCTACACACCTGGAACTATTAACAATTCCTGCACAGAGCAGTCATTTTCCTTGTCTTCTTTATTGTCAGAAGGCTCTTCATTCATAATCTAAATAACTCACCTTATAGCTCAGCCATTTTCTCTTGTTTCCTCTTTGGGAAACAGACAGTGATCAAAACTGGTCATAATCCTCTGTACTATTTAAACGGAAGGCAGTTTGTTTCTTGGGCAGTAGTTTTCCAACCAAGCTGTGCACATGAATCACCTGGAGTGAATTCTTACCTGCCCTGCCCCTACCATGCCTGGTGGCTCAGTATCTCTGAAGTGAGGCTCAGAATTTACAACTTGATTTGCATTCCATTATATGTAACCAAAATGTTTATACCCCCATAATATTCTGAAATTTAAAGAAATAAAGAAAAGAATCAACATTAAAAAAAAACAAAAAACAGAATTTGCAGCTTGAACAAGCACCCCAAGTGATTCTGATGTAGGTAGTCCATGAACCTAGCTTTCTCTATGGTTTGTTCTAAGCCCTGAAAATATTCAAG
Source organism: Varecia variegata (assembly GCA_028533085.1). Classification (NCBI taxonomy): domain Eukaryota; kingdom Metazoa; phylum Chordata; class Mammalia; order Primates; family Lemuridae; genus Varecia; species Varecia variegata. The sequence continues at coordinate 30,482,918 of CM052442.1, read as the reverse complement.
GCTCCAGGGCACCTCCTCTGGGTTGCCTATAATCCTTCAGGTCACAATCACTTTGCCTGGAATTTTACACTAGAGATTCGGTAATTTTTAAAAGTGAAAGTAAATGTGTGTGTGATATATACTTTTAAAGATATGTGTGTTATATACATATATATGCATGTGCAACATTTATATGTGCGTTTATGTTAAAAATGTATACAAATATTGTACACATTGTTATATATTGTACATATATGTGTGTTATACCTGTATGTTAAAAATCACTGGTAAGTATTGTAATTCCATTTGCACTCATTAGGGGAGAATACTTGCTCTCCCTTCCTTATGTATCCATATGAAGGAACTTCTACAAGGCTAATATTCCTAATCTTTTTCTTTGTCTTTAACTTCTTTCTCTCCAGGAAAAAAGTGACCTCTCTGGCTGGTGAGGTTGGAAGAAGAAACTGAGCCAAGCCACTTCCTCTTCCTTTATGAAGCTATCAGGCCTGCAGAGATGATGCATTCCATTGCAACTATCTATTGGGGTGTTACCCAGCCAGACCTGTGCCTGCATGGTAAGTCTTCCCAATTCAGGGCTGTAATATCAGAAAGACCACTTGATACAGCCCTAAAGCCATATCCTCTAATCAGCTCTCTGAGTAATACCAGTCACATTTTGCTATTTCAATTGGTTCCAAATATGGGATGGACATAAGGGTTCTGTATCTTAGACCCCTCAAGTTCCTACAATTCCCTAAAAGATAAACATTAGACAGGGTCAGCAGAAGAGTGGGTGTGTTTAAGCACCAAAAGCTGTGTGGAGAATAGAATGTAGGGAGTGGGGATAGAGGTAAGGCAAGAAACTCTAAGAGGTAGGAAGCAAGAAGTGTGAAGTCATCAAAGGGAAATTTTACATTACAATTTTCCCACAACCTGGCAATAATGCTATAAGTCTGCCACAGACTTATAGCATTAGCTTCTCTTCAACAGATTAAACAATGCTAGCTTCTTTAACCTTTTCTTAGAGACAGTATTTATGTTAGGGGAATATAAATCCATGTAGTATCTGCATTCAGTCTTCTTGCAATGGGGAGGCATTCCAGAGTTGATACTCCCACTTGCCAAACACTTTTTTCTTTAACATTACATTACAAAATATAATGCTATGTGCTATTATTACATTATTCAGTCTTTGCCCTCAAGTTGTTTACAATGTGGTGAGAACAATAGACCAAAAATAATAAGTATATTAAAAGATTTAAGCAACAAGCTCAAGGAACTACTTCTCCAAGTTTACCAAAGCTTTGGTGCAAATTCATCTCATGCCCAGATGGCCCAGGTGCCACCCAGGATGCAGGGTGAGGGCTGTGTCCACTGGCAGGCCAGCCACCAATCCTGAAGAGAAGAACATCACTGAGCTATATTTTTGGCTAGAGACATTCTCTAATTCATGAGCTGCTCTTTTAAAGTTCTCTCTTCCTGTGTTTCTTTTAATTAATAACTCTGTAGAATATTTTTCATTAAAAATGAATTTTACCTTTACTATAAAATGTCAAACATGAACAAAATGAGCAGTATTTTATTTTTTCCAGGGAATATTATTGTAAAAAGGTATCAGTTCACCTTTCCTTTGACAAATTTGACTAGTGGAATGAGCTTGTTTCTCTTTCTTCCCATCCCAGTGGCCTCTCTTTATTATGGTCTTTCACAAGCAGATAAATGGAAGCAAATAGTTTTTTTTTTTTTTTAAACTGAGTCCTTCAAGCATGTTGTAATGTTAAGGGCAGGTGAAATTTAAAACGCTATGAAACAAAAAGGTAATTGCCTTTTACTTCTAAAAGTGCAATTCAAATTTAGCCTGAGGCTCTAAGTAAAAGAGTAAAGAAGTAAACTTACTCTTGGTTTACAAAACTGCTAGGTTAATACTAAGCACAGTTTGGCAAAGCTCTTTTCCATGTTTTCCGATGCTCCTCCTCTGTCCCCCATTAAGAGGAATTCATTTACATAATAACTCTGTTTCCATAGCCAGAGGGGCATGGTTATAAGGAAGTATTTCAGCAGACAGCAGGGTTCTCAGATAGCCAAACTTGGTATATTTAATTCAAAATGAGTTTAGAACCTATAGTTAAAGTGCAAGCCTTAGGTCGGGTTAAATTGGCTAATTCTAATCTTAGCACACACAGCAAAACAACACAGAAGCTTGTTTATTAACCCATATTACAGAAATGCAATCCATGAGCTAAAGGTGCCCAGACCTTGACCTAACATTACAACCCCTACCTGTTTGCTCAAGATGTATCATTAGCCAAATTATTTTATCAAATGTTAGGGAACACAGTTGAGAGTTTACCCCTAACAAAGGTTATGTTGAATATGTGGAGTTTTGAAAGAGGTGGAAGTAGCTACTGTTTTGTGTTAACAGAAGAAAGTAGGCATTTCCTTTGGGAAAACTCAATATTCTTCTGAGCAAGTATAGAAATGTTTATTTCTGCAATTCTCAGCACACTCCATTGCTGCATATGGAATTTCTTGCCACTATACCTTATGCTGATCTTATAATAGGAGAATTCCATCTTTAAAGATAGAATCAAAAAGAGGTCAGACCTTGATGTCTTATTACAATAACATTTCCCCTACTTTATCAACAAGGACTGCTGGAATCCAGTAATACTGAGACTACAGCCTGACTTCCTCCTCCCATTAAAATTTTTGGAGAGTATCTTGAGAACAGTCAGGCACTATCATTTATGAAACACATCCTTGTCATCATCTTCATCATCATCACCATCATTGCCATCATCACTGCTAACCTTCATTAAGATCTTACAATGGTACAGTCTCCATTCCCTTAATACTCACAACAACTCTGTGAAGTCTATATTAGACCCTAAACCCTGTAAGGGCAGGGAACATATCTGTTTTATTCACTTCTAGGTATTTCATATTTAGAAAAGTGCCTGACATGTAAGAGGCACACCATGCATATGTAGTGACTATTAGTAATCTCATTTTACAGATGTATGAACTGAGGTGTGAGTAAACTCATGTGCCCAAGATCATACACTTGAACCCAAAACCAGCACTCCAGTCATTACAAAGGGAGATCTTGGTACATTCCCTAGGAAAGAATACAGATGCCTAGACTGTGGGTGTAAACAGGCTTGTTTTCATTTCTGACTTGAGTGGAAGCATGGCCCACTTCTCCTACCTACAGATGTTTAAAGGGAGAAGGGGCTAGGTGTTTGGGACAACCTTCCCGTTTCCCCTTCACAAAAACAACAGCTATAGATTCATTCTAAATTGAATGCCTAGTACTAGAAAAGAAAGAATGCAGATGCCTCCTGGAGAATCTCAGATATCACCATCCCCCCCAACTATTTTTGGACCAGTTTTAACCTATTAAAATGTATTTGCTCATAGTAATCCAATGGCAAGTCTCAATTTTTTATCTTTAATTTCCTACAGAATTTTCTAATCCTCAAAAATGGAAGGAATCACAAACTCTTATTGATTTGTAAGAAGAATTTTCTGCAAATTCTTATTAAAGATACATTCAAAATGATTTCAGTAATTTTTATAATTTTTTTAAAATCAAATGCCTATTTTTCCTCTTTTTCTGCTACTCTCTTAACACTTACTCTCCCTGGATGCAGGTTCTACCACCAGAAAGCGAAGCAGTACACGCTGCTTCCATTAATGAACTCTGCAATACCATTATTCAGTCAATCAGCAAATGTCACTACAGTACTGGGGTACAAAGAGCAGTTGGATGTATGTGACAACAGGCATCTCTTTAAGAGGTTAATAGTCAGTGTATGGGAATGCATCATCTGTTCAGTACATCATATGACCCTGGAAAGCAACATACAGTAAACAGCGATTAAATACTGCAGCAGTTGGTTGTACAGGAGTATGGGAAAAGGAGAAGTCGTGTGGAGTGGAGTATGTGGGGAGGAGAATAGAGAAGGTGGGGCCAAAGCTTACCTGAGAAGGGGCTTGAGTCCCAGAATAAGGTGATCGGTCTCTTTTATATAACAGTAATCCAAGGGACACATACCCTTTTCCTTATAATATATTCTTTCCCCAAGTTCTCTTCCATTTGTCTAAATCTTGATAATTTTATTGCCCCACATTTTAACGATGTGATCTCAAATTTTTAGTTTTGAGAACAAACATCTTTTTATAACTCAATAAAGGAATACCTTTGCTCTTGTTCTCCATTTAAAATAACTACTTTTGTTGCTATATGAACAGTACATATTTCATCTTTATTATAGCCCTGGTCACTTATACTAGTAGTTCGACTTTATTTTGGTAAGATATTAAATGTATCTCTGATCTTCTTTAATCAAAATTAATCAGCTGTGTTTTTAATAAGCTGGAACACACCTGAGGATTGAATATTCCCTCTAGACAAGACTAGAGTAGCAGTTTTCTAAATTGGGCATATTTTTCTGAAGAGGCTTTGAACAAAATGAGACAATCCTTGGATACTTTAAAATCTGTGGCACCAATTACGAATTTATTTCTGGGGCATGGCTATTTGATTATGGAAAACAGAGAGGTCCCTGTGCTTTCAGAAGGAGATTGGTACATTTGTTTTATAAAGTTTGCTCAAAAGCTGAAAATTCAAATCTCTTATATTCCATTTGGTACAGTAAAACTGGTTTACCCTCAAAGTATAGGGGACATTTTCATATAATTACATTTGTTGCAAGTCTTTTCTGTTGACTGACTTGTCTTGATTGTAATTTGGAATTTTTACAGTCCTCATTCCCTCCCTTCCCCTCTCTCTCCCTTCCTTTCTTTTCTCTCCCTCTCTCTACCTTATTTGAGCATGATCAATGTTACCATCCTCCATAGAATTGCTGGCTGAAAATTAAAAACATCCCTCTAAAGGAATGTGCCAATTAGAATGGCTTAGAAACCCAAAGAGATTTTTCAGTTTTGCAAAATGACCACAGCCAAGTCCACTTTCATAGTTTTCTCCCCAGAGCAAACATCCACATTAAGACCTTCTTTGCAAACACCTCAGAGATGACAGCTTCCTCCGAATGAAGCGGATGAGCCCCTGTGGGGCACTTTTCTTTGCTCCCCACCCCCACCCCCACTCCCAGCAGCCTGCAGAGAAAGTCCTCCTAGTATGTAATTTCTGTAACAAGCCACCTGGTGACTCTCAAGTGTGGAAATGTTGCTATTAACAAGCTGGCAGTCAGCTTCACTTTATGGAGTTATAAATCCAGCAGGCTGGATCTGGTCTCTCCCGCTCACCTTTTGCTGGCACAACAAACCACTAGCTGTGTACTAGCACACTCTACAGTGGCCAAATCAGTCATTAGACCTCCTGGTTTCTGCATTCTGAGCATGAAGAAACACTGTTTTCTCATGCAAGAGAGAGTCTGTAACTTCCTGTCATGGGAAACTAACTTTCAAAGGATCTGTGTTACATATTGTTCATTTAAGCTGCCTGAATTATAATGCAGTCTACAACTGTACCTAAAGTACTTGCTAAGGCAGTGGTTAAAAAAGGAAGCAGGTTAATCATGGTGGTTCACGCCTGTAATTCTAGCACTTTGGGAGGCTAAGGAGGGAAGATCACTTGAAGGCAGGTGTTTGAGAGCAGCCTGGGCAACATAGCAAGATGCCATCTCTACAGAAATATACAAAAGTTAGCCAGGTGCTGTGGCACTTGGGAGGCTGAGGCAGGAGCATCACTTGAGCCCAGTAGTTTCAGGTTGCAGTGAGCTATGATCATGCTACTGCACTCCAGCCTGGGTGATAGAGCAAGACCCTGTTTCTTTAAAAAAAAAAAAAAAAAAAGGAGTGGGGAGCAAATTCCTGGTCAGGGTCCAGTGCCCTGCATTAGCTCTGTGTGCTGCCCTGGGAAACTGGCTGCTTGTTATGTGCAGAATTAGCAGTTACAGCTTTTACTTTCCATTTCAGATTGCGAATTTCCTAAGGTATTGTGCCTCTGCTGAACTTCTACAGGTGACATCACTCTCTAGAGGATAAAACTGTGAACACAGAACAAACCCCAGTGAACGCAAATGTCAACTTCTAAAAGTGTTGGGTGACTGAAGTATAACCTGATTCAGAAAGAAGAGGCAGAAAATGAATGACTTTCTCCAGGAAAAATTACTGTAGCTTTATTGGGTCATCTGAGTGTCTCTAGCTATTTGGTAGAATCACTTGATTTGATTCCTTTAGAAAAAGATTACTTGACTAGAATGTCAAAATCTATGAAATGCACCGCCCAGCTGGGGGAGAAAAGAAAGAACATTGTAGGATGTTATTTTGGTGAGAAAAGTCAACTATTAGGAATGCAACCTAACCACAGAGTAGCTCTCTATTTTCTCATTTGCAAAATGTATATAACACTTTAAAGTCCTTTCTATTGTAGAGACATTCATATGTATTATTACAATATTTGTTTTTATTATTTTTGAAAACTGTATGAGTTAGTTCACTGTAAACATCTTGAAATCCCTCCTTTGAATAACCAAACACTCCTCAAAATATGTCCCCTTTTAAAGTGTTACAAAACCATTTCTCAGACTCAGCATGGAAACCTTCCCAATACATGTCTGCTGAGCTCTGTATTTTCTCAGATAACTCAGAGGACAGAAAAGCCTGAGTCTATAGATTCAGTTCAAAAAGTGAAGGGAAGAAATCCCTATAAAGTCACACTGTACATTATCAAATTTAGATGTTGCCTCAGGAGTTGGGAAGGGAAGAACCCCCAAAAGAATTCTGCCTAAAAATATATTAAAATATACATCATAAAAAGATTTCAACTTAATATTGGATACTGCTATAGTATATATTCAACCACAAAGAACATTCATTTACTTTTTTTCTAGAAGAGAGAAGGAAAAAAGAGACATAGGAAGTTAGAATAGGAAAAATTGCATGTATTCCAAACTCAAATCAATACTAAAAGGCCTTAGAGAAGAAAATAATACATATATATCAGTCTTAACATTAATAAAAATCCCTACTGTTCAATTCAGAGAGATATTTTCCTTTAACTGAAGATAGTGTAGTAGAGCACCATACTTCCAGTGGGCTCTCATCAAATATTAACTGAGAATTAAGAAGTGACAGATATTTTAGAAATGAACAGTTCAATGTCCAGCTGTGATGCTCCCAGAAAAACATTATTGTAAGGCAGGACTCAAACCTAAAATAAAAACCAATGCTTCAAGTGGATTGTTGGATACACTGAGAATTCCCAAGAAAAATAATTTATAAAATGTCTACCTTTTTTTATATTATGTTAGTTAAATATTAATACTTTTCTGTCTATTATTTCCATCTGGTTTGCTACTAAAATACATATTTTCTTGCAATAAGAATAAACTTTAGTTTGGAAAAGAAGAGCAGGTAAACAACAGACTATATAATCCACTGTGGAGTATGTTGGTAAATTACTGAATCCAGCCCCCACTCTGAAATTTGGGAAACTCTGTCCTTAAATAACTGCTTTAAAAGCATATTGAAGAGTGAGAGATCTGTGAACCTCTGTGCTGGTAACTAAATGTGGAGAAGTTTTTATTCTGTCTGGAAGCACATCAACAGAGAGCCCTAAATAGAAGCAGCTTAAGGGCTCAAAAGACTCCCTAATTAGGTCTCTGCTTCATCTAAATGCACATGACAAACTAGGAATTGCTGAAGGTCTGACTCTTTCTACCCCTACCAGTGGAATGAGAGCCAGCTTGGAGTTGGAAAACTGAGGTTGGAACCTCAGAACTATCACCTGTGTGGCCATGAGCAACTCTCCTCACCTCTCTTAACTCACTTCTCCTGTGGTGCTGATTTGAAGCTCAAGTGGGATAATGCTTGCGGTGTGTGAACAGCAAAGCTGCAGGCTACATCATTTGGGAGGTAAAGTTCCACAAACTAGAACATGTAAGCAGAGCTTCTGCCAGCAGGGCCAGTGGTTTGGGGTGAATCTGCAATCCTGATGATCAGCTGAGGTAATAAAAGTTACGGCTCTTGACTCAGATTCAGTTTCAAGCACGGTAGGTATGCACCTTCTTCAGAAAAAAACTGTGAGAAAATGTTTTCTCTTCAAAGTCCTTTAGAATGGGAATAAGGCACTACTCTGGCAAGCACAGCCCCTGGCATCAGGTGATCTTAATTC
>CM052442.1:30448685-30474296 GCA_028533085.1 Varecia variegata | reverse complement strand
GGAAGCACTTTTTTGAGACCACAACTAAAGCGTAAGTGGCAGTTTGGCATCATTTTTATCCATGTCCAGTGGTCTCCATTTTATGACAATAGGAAATGTATTAGAAATATTTTCTCTAGAGCTATTTGGCCTAGAAATTTTGATTATGCCAGTGATAAATTAAGCAGAGGCATGGAATGAAAAGACACAATAATTCTCTAACCATGATTACTCAATCTGGAACCACAAGAGGGGTTTATACCCACTAGTATAACATAGACGTGGTATTTAAAAGGGAAGCCCATTTGATTATACAATTTTAGGCTGTATTAACATTGTTCAATCTCAGGGTTTTTTTCCTTTTCAAATTTTAGTTAACATTCTTTTTCTTTGAGTTTTTAGTATTAGTTTCATGGTAATCATAGTTCCCAGCCCTAGAAAAAACCATTCTTCACACCAGCTTATTCCATGCCTGTTTCTTGCCACCAACCAAGTCTCACATTTTCCCAATTCTATATTGGAAACACTCATTTTTTTTCTTTTCTTTCTTTCTTTCCTTTTTTTTTTTTTTTTGATCACCAATATTCTTAGTACTCATAATTTTTACATTTGGTGGTAAACTTGTCAACGTTTTAAAATGTGAAAGCGCTAACATTTTTTAAAAAAGAACTTAAAATGCAAAAGTGAAAAAAGTAGTGGATTTTGTTTAATGTGAGGATATTTCTCCTTCTATATATTTATACTAGGTGGTGTAGCAGCCATCATAGTTCTTAAAAGTATCGACATGATAGCAAAGAGTACATCAGAATACAGTGCTATTGGCAAGGCAATATTTTATCATATTCAGTAGCACTTCTTGAACAATACTGATATGGAAATTATACACTTTTGCTAAAATGAGATCCTTTACAATGCAGTGACATACATGCTGTGGCCACACCATATACACTGGCTTGTGCTCAGACGCCACTTATAGCTTGTTTTGTTTTGGCTCCTCTGTTAGTTTCATCCTGAATCATGGTGTGAAAAACATTAAAATCAATCTATGAATCACATACAAATGCATGCCATAGACTGTCTTTCTTCTCTATTAAAAATGAACACAATCAAGGATAGAATTTAACTCACAATCTTCTATATTGGGCTTTTAATCTACATTAAATAGTAGAAATATTGCCAGCATGGGATTCAGAGGACTTGAATTTCAGTCCCAGCTCTGCTACTAACTAAGTGAATTTGAGAAAATCACTTAATTTGCTGGGTCTCAATTTTCCTCACCTTTAAAGAAAATAAAATGAAATAGATGATCTATAAGATCCTTTCTTGCTCTAGAATATTCCTCTATTTGAAATGAAATCCTAACTCCACTGACCTCATCACCTACTGGAATCCTTCCTTGTCTTCTCCCCTGGGATGAACCGAATCCATCTCCTTTGTGCCCCCTTTGTACTGAGTGTAACCCTCTCCTAGCACTCACAGCACTTATCTGACTCGTGATCTCTCACTGGACTGCAGCCTCCTGGAGAGCAGGCACTGAGCCTTTTACGTCCTTGACCCCACAGTTATATGGTAGGGGCTTGATGGATGTGTATTGAATATACACTGAGTCAGCCAACACTTTCTGTGCCACACTTTAACAAAGCGTCTCCTCAAAAAATGTACAGGAAACAGCAAATAAAATCCCTCATTCATCCTATTTAAATAGTCAAACTGGAGGAAAATGTGTTCTTACTATCTTGAAAGTGAAGGAAACATTCAGAAATAATTCAAAATCTCAGCTGTGCTTAATGTAGCTATAAGTGCTAATATAACATTTATTTTAAGTTTCAAGGAAATGAAATTCTCTTAAAAGCTTCATGGATAAATATACCACCAATTTTACAATGGCTCTTTCTCTTACAAAACATAATGTCTGTAGGTTTTAGCATCTTCCATCAATAAAAGGTTACATTGAAATTACCAACATATCTGCAGATTTGAGGGTCTCTGAGAATATAGATTTCTTATCAACCTTTCTAAATGGTGCATTGGTGGTCCTTAAGTCCACTCCCAGGTTGGATGACTGGTTAGGAGGACTCCCAGGATTCAGCACATAGTCATACTCATGGCTAGGACTTATTGCAACAAAAGAACACAAACCAAAATTAGCAAAGGAATAAGGGGCTTGGGTGAAGTCTACAGAAAAGCCCAGCACAAGCCTCCAAGGGTCCTCTCTCCCTAATTCTTCCAAGTGAGAGTTGTGACAACACATGTGAAATGCTGTCAACCAGGGAAGCTTATTAGGGACTCGGTGCTCAGGGTTTTTTTTATCAGGGATTGGTCATATAGGCATAATCTGCCTGGCACATACCAAAATTACACACTTCTGAAAGGAAAGCAGATAGGTGTTCAGCATAAATCCACCTTTCTTGAATAAATAGTTTAGGCACAGTAAGCCACTCTCATCAGTTAGATGGGGAGAGCCCTCCTAAAATTCACATTCCCAAGGGCCAGATTTAAAAGCAAGTCTTTCAAAGGACAATGATCATGCCTTCTAGGTTAACTTTGTTTTTTACACAAATGACACATTACTCTACAACAAACAGGCAAAATGGGCAGAAGTACAGTCTAAGCAGACTCCTTCAAGCTTTAGGGATCACCTGGGCTGCCTTTTCATGTGTGTGGTCAGAGAAGGGTGCTGCTTACCTTCTTTGACCTATACCTGTCCTCAATTTAATAAATACCATTTTGTCATTCTAGGAAATGGCATCTTGAATTGGTTAAACAAATACGTAAATAAAGGCAGCAAGTGGGTCAACTTTACTGCTCTCTTCTGCCTTTTCTGAATATGTTTAAACTTATTGGAAACTATAGAATGGGTTCTTATTATTGAAAAAAAATACACTAGCCAGTCCTTTTGCTCAACTCAGTTTAGTTTCTGAGTCTCATATGTGGGATCTTAATCTCCAGCAATCTGGTGAAGCCTGTGGACATCTTCTCAGGAGAATTTCTTAAAATGTACAAAATAAAATACATAGGATTGCGAAGGAAACACATTATATTGAAATCCTGTCATCAAAATACTTTAAAATAATTTATAACAATCTATGTGCTTCTTCATTAATACAATAACGTATCTAGCAGCAGGTCTAATAACTACCATGCTTTTTAAGTAGTGATGAGCATGAATAGCACTTTGACATACCTTCAACACATACAATATGACATGAAAATATCTATAATCTCTTGTGGTACTTCTAATAACATTGTAGTTAGTTACCAACCTTTATATTAATAATGAAAGGAAAAGCTAAATGTCAGTTAGAAATTGGAGAAAATAAAGATACTTTTTTTTCGTCAAAATTTACAAGGTCTCAGGTAAAAAATCTCAGGTTTCTAATATCATGAGATCAGGGGTTCATTAAACCATTCCATTTAGGGCACAAACAGGTGGACCACAAACAAGCAGACTTGTTTGGTTTGGCCACAGAATTTAAAAAAACAAATCAAATTAATCAGCAAACTAATGAGATTTCATATAAAAAGTTATGCTTCTGGATTCTCTGGGGAAAAAAAAATATGAAGACCAAGCAACACTAGTCTAGCATTCCAGCAAGGCAAGGCACAGCCAGACTGAGCAGCAGTTTCCCCTTGTACAGCTCGTGTGAACTGTCCAGTCTTCACAGCAACTATAAGCCTTGCCTCACTCCTTTATGTTCTCCATCTGCCTCCTGTAGCCACCTCTTATTTATAATATTTCCCATATCATTATAACTCTCTGGATTGGTAGCAATAGTAGAGATTTGATTTCTAATAAAGGAGGAAAAGATTCTACTTGTATACCCATTGTCATTTCCATCTAACTCCTAGTACTCCACTTTTAGCAGTTGACACACTTAGAATCCATGGACAGCCAATAAAGTTTTATTGAAACACAACCATGTTCAATTATTTACATACTATCTATGGCTGCTGCTATGGACTGAGTTTTGTCCCCCAAAATTCATATGTTGAAGCCCTCACCTCTAGTGTGATGGTATTTGGATATGGGGCCTTGGTGAAGTCATTAGGTTTAGATGAGGTCATGAGGTTGGAGCCCTCATGAGGGGATTGGTGCTCTTACAAGAAGAGACACCAGCAAGTTTGTTTCCTTTGTCTCACTCAACCATGTGGGGACACAATGAGAAGATGGCCATCTGCAAGCCAGGAAGAGAACCGTTGCCAGGGAACCAAACTGGCTGGTAACTTGATCTTGGACTTCCCAGACTCCCAAACTGTGTGTAATAAATTCTGTTGTTTAAGCCACTCAGTCTATGGTAATTTGTTATGGCAGCCCACAATGACTAAGACCACTGCTTTCACACTACAGCGGAAAAGTCGAGTAGTTGAGGTTGGCCCTAAAATTCTAAAATATTTACTATCTGGTCCTGGACAAAAAAGTTTGCCAACCTCTGCTCTAGTTGTTGGATGAAATTACCAGTTACAGCTCTAGAACTTTTACCTGGAGGAGTTTAAGGAAGATTAGGGGGAGCTACATTTGCATAGCAGGCATCTTATTTTTCCTTAATGGAAGCAGCTAAAGAACAATCACATTCTTCCCTATTAGGGCCACGAAAAACTGCATGCTATACAATCCTCTCCACTGGGCCACTGGATAGGCTTATCTACTATGGCTGGAAGGTTGGCTTTGAAACCTGCTCCCCTACTTGCCAGGAACATGCCCTTAATTAATGGCTTTTAAAGCTATGAGATATCTATAGCATACTAAGGACATAGTTTTGACTATACAATTTACAGGTGTCCATTGTAATAATCTTTACAATAATAGCAATAAGAACAACAACATATTTTTTATTAAAAATCAATTAGGAATAAAGTGAACAAGTGGTTCACTATAAATGGTTGAGAGCATGTCTGTGGAATACTGTTGTGGAAAAAAAATGTCACCTACTTTGAAAAACTAAAGCAACATGCTATAGTCTAAAAAATACATGTTTTAGAATTGTACAGAGATGGGTTCAATCCAGGCCCTAACTCATATGTTATCTGGCAACTAGCTGGCCCAATCTCAGAACCTCGACCTCCCCATGGGTGGAATGGAGATTATACTCCTTTGTTTGTGGATCATTGACATTTAATACGATTTTTATAAGTTAAATATGTTGAAGTGTCCAGCTATGTAGAATAGGCTCTCAAAATGGTAGTAGTTATTACTCATCAGTGGAGAATATTTTCTCAGTTTCTCTTTTTCACGAGAATACCTTTTCTTTCTTTCTGAAAATAAAGTGACACTGACTGACAATACATCCTGTTCCCACTACTTGCCAACTTATTGAGACAATCCATCAAGAGAAGAAGGGCTAGAATTTTTTTTAAAAAACTGACACAAGTTGTAACACGGAGTAGGTTATAAAGGGAAGAAGCCATTTGATGTAACTCAGCGCACTGGCACCTGGGGAGACAGGCACTTCGTTTCTGAGCCCCATTAAAAAAAATAACATGAGTTTTCTGTCTCTAGCTTCTCTTCCTATCAGAGGTAGCCACACTCGTGTGTGTGCACTGACCTCTGACAACCAAGGGGAGGGGTGTGTGTGTGTGTGTGCGCGTCTGTGTGTCTGAGAGAGAGTGTGTGTAAAAGAGAAAAAGAGGTAACAGAGCTTTGTGATGAGCTAATTTTCAAGAATCAAAATTTATTTTCTACTAGTGATTTATCTTAATTGTCCCTCTTCAAGAACTTGCATTGCAAATATATCAGTTTATTGTTAGAAATTAATTCCTACGAGTTTCCTTACATGCTTTGGGGGAGGGGAGAATAACTGCCTATTTTATTTCACAGGGATATTGTAAACGTCAAATGAGATACGGCATAAACTTGTTTTGAGGAAGACAATGACAAATAAGACATGTCTGGAGGAATGTAATGACAATGGATAGAGGTTTGGGTAATCTTGAAGTATGGGAGAAGATTTTAAAGCCAGGAAATTTTAGATTGGAGAAGACTTAACAGTCATCCCCCTGTATGCATGCGGGATTAGTTCCAGGACACCTGTGCATACTCAAATCTGCACAAACTCAAGTCCCGCGGTCAGCCCTCTGGAACCCATCTATACGAACGGTCATCCCTCTGTATACAAGGATTTTGCATTCCACAAATACTATATTTTCGATCCACAACTGGTTGAAAAAAATTCACACATGAGTGGCCTGCACAGTGCAAACCTGTGGTTTTCAAGGGTCAACTGTACTATCAGAGTTTCAAATATCTAACACGCTTCCTTATAGAGAAGGAATTTGTCATTGAGGAAGGCAGAGCATAGATTAAAGGTGACATTTCTGCTTAATTGAAAGCAGCTCTGAGTTCCCTAACAAGTAAGCAAGAAACTTTCATATTTAGTTCATACTTGGCATTTCTTTCTTGCATTCGTCACTGCCTTAAGTTCCAATTATTTGTATTTCGCACAATATTCTCACTTGGCTATGAGCTTCTTGAGCATAGGGACTTTATTTAGTCTTTGTGCTCTCTGCAGCTATTTACATTTTTCTCCTCGCAGGTACTAAATGCTCAATAACTTTGTTAACAAAAGTATGAACTAAAAATGATGTTCAAATGTAGAACAAATCAATGTGACACAGGTGGTACAAATACCACTCTTGCTAGTCCCATTCTTTCTTGGAACCCTGAGTCGGAATTACATTGATGTAATTATGTTCATTTCTATGTTGCTACAGTATAGACGTTAATCTGTCTCTTGGCATGATTTTTTCCCTCTGCTTAACTATAGGGAAGGTTTTATTTAAGGGGGTCGTGGAAAGGAAGGATGGTTATTTCAAAATGCTTCACTTCAGACAGACAATCATTTTAGATAAAATTCCTTAATATAGTTAGCCAAATATGTATTTCATTCTTGGCAATAAAAGAGCCCTAGCCAAGGCCCAATGACCTATAAATCAGAGCTAGGAGATTTCTTTATGCAAATTAAATTTGTGTCACACTCATCAATAAAAAAGAAAATGGCAATGAAAATTAAATTTGCAGCAGCAGTACAAGTAAAGGATTCCTATACTTATTTGTAGGATTCGTCAATGTGGCTAATTAATTTTTGAGATTGTGTTCTTTGAAAGAATTAATGACGAGTAAGCCGCGTGGATTGATTATTAAATGTGAAGGAGGTTTAGAGAGTTGGTAATGTAAAATAGGCAACCAGCTTGATCACCCTTCCTAGCTTTAAAAAAATCTATATAATAAAATGAGACAGTGGTATTTATTTTCTGGCAGTGTTATAAACTCCAAGAACTAACTATATTATAGTACAGTTTACAGTTTACTTGTTTTTCAAGTCTATTTTTCATTTTGCATCTTAAATGATAAAGATTCAAATCTTTACTCATATAATCAAGATTTTTTTCCCTTAAAAAGTAAAAAAAATATAAACAAAGGGAAAGAAAATGATGTCACTTTACATTGATGGGAATTTACTGCTGCAAAATGAAATAACTTTTCCACTCCTCAGCTAATAGAGCATGACATATTAACTCCCCGGATACTAAGAGAAAGTGGATCCAGACAACATACCCGTTTCCTTAGATTGCAAGTAAGAGTGAGATTCCTTGAGAATGAGTTTGCAAAAGCCGTATAAAAGTCCAGGACTTTGAGCAAGGCTTCCCGCTTGATGATGTGTAGATCACAGTATGTCAGTGCCCGGACGTTGGCACACGCATGAGCAAGGGTGGTTTCCTTCCAGAAGATGTCTCCAAATACATCACCCTTCCCTGGAAAACAGTGTGAAAAACGTATTCAAGTATCTACAATAGTTCTTATTGGAATCACTATAGTTATTCAGTTTCATATATGATACTGGTCATCTAGCATAATTTAGAGCTGAGAGTATAACCCTATCTATATACACATAACAATGTACAATATTTTCATATAATATATAAAGTAACATCACCCTGAATTCAATTATTGATGAAAATCTGGAGTGGCATGAATAAATGAAATCCAACAGAGAAGTCAAAAACCTCATTTTAATAAATAATTTCATTATCTTCTTCCACTTTAACTTTTCCTATTCTGACTAAGAGGGAGGAAAGGTGACTTCTGAGTTTCATCCTTTGCTCCTTCTGGTAAAGATGACAATAAAATGTAATACACAAGGATCTGCTGTTGCAGCCTATGTAAGTCTAAGACTGATTCAACATATAGTAAACATACTTTATCCAGTAACTAAGTACTGTGCTCCAAGCACATTAAATCTTGTCATGATTTAGCTCCCCAAGAATGCCCTTCCCTCTGTACAGAGCCACCTTTACATACGGCCTCAGGGCCCAGCCCAAGAGCTCCCAATCCACAATTCCAAAGTTTAAGGAGCTGAGTTGGGTAAAACATGGAGCCCAGATGTGTTAGCACATAAACTATTTCATAAAAAGTGTTGTACTATAGTCAAAGGTAGATGCCTTTTTAAAATTCTAGAAATCACACAAAAATCCCCTATTCACTTCAGAGCACCATCCATTGGTCACCTGAACTCAACCATCTACCATAAAAAGTACTTAGTTACCCAAATGAAGGGAACGAGGAAGAGTCAAAGGTTAAAGGTCCCAAAAAGCCTTTCGGCTGAGGCAGTTCCATAAGAGCCCCTGGCTTCTGAAGTACAGTCAACTGCATTCTTTGTTCGACTTCTGTAGAACTGTGACTTTTAAAGTGAAAAAAAGACAGGGGCGATATACCCAGGTGGGAAAAATCTTCCTAGAGGCACTCTGTCGATGATGTATTCTATCTGCACTCGAACCATAGAGACGAACGAACAAATATCTGCTCTCATTATGCAGAATAAAATCAGAACTAACATGCAAAAAAGAAGAAAGACATCATATAACCCTTCAGGCCAGCCAGACCACCTATCAGAAAAGAAAATGTGTAACCAGAGAAATGAGAGAAAGAAAGAGAGACAAAGTAAGAGACAGCTACAACTCAGAGACAGGTTGAATGAATGAGATCACAGATTCTTTGCCCACCTAGACAACTGGAAGCCCTTAGAGAACCATGGGGCTTGGGATTCAACCTTAAGAGGCACTCTAGGGTAGAAAGAGAAAACATGCACATGATTGAGGAGGTGGTTAAAACCACCATGTGATCAGCATAACATAGCCATAATGAATATTTATTTAATTTTAGGCAATTCATTTGTTTCTGGAAACTCCAAAAATTCCTTTTACTTAGTGACACTGATGGACTCAATGAACTGTCTAGTAGCCACATACTTGCACAAGGAAGGAAGATTAGAGACACGGTACCCAAATAGTCTCAAGGTTTATACAGCATCATAGTAACCTAAGGGAGATTTAGCTATAGAAATTTAAAAGATAAACCCTACATCATGTTACACACATAAATTTCATAAATCTGTATGTAGACATTTTCTTTGAAATAGTAATCCCAATTATAGGTATGTATTCTAATTGCATAATAACAAGTACCAAATTTACTTATAAAAATGCTCACTGTATCAAACCATACATACAATATAATTTCATTTTATGAACTCTATCCCCACCTACTCAAACACACATATGTACTCACAAAACAGGGAAGTAAATGCATCAAAATGATAGGTTCTCTCTGCATTATGGGATAATGTATAGGTTTTATTTTCTCTTAGAAGTTATGTGTATTATTTTGTAAATATAAGATATCAACAACTGTTACATTATCATAGTCCATGGTGCTACAAAAATAACAAGTTTCTAAAGGGCTGCATTGATCTACCTCTTGTTCCTTTTCTTCTGTCATTATTGTTAGTCTTTCTATACAGGTTTTTCCTTGAAAAGATGGAAAAAAGAGTACATTTCTCTATGATTCATTTCTGTGGCCCTTTCTCAAATTACCAATTATAGTACAACCTCTGACCCATTTATAAGTGCTTGCTACTGCTCAACTATTCGATTTTCATGTAATAATATTTGATTTTCATTTAATAATAAATGCCTTTGACTTAGTAATTTTACTTCTGAGAATCAATCAAAAGATTAGAACCAACCCATGTAATATTCATTGTAGTGTTAATCATAATCTTAGTATGGAAAAATAACTGTCTAATAACTATGGAAATTATAAAAATATATGTAAAGTAACAATTCATACAGAATTAAAACAAGTTTTGAAATAACATGTAAAAAATGCTAACTGCTTACCTTACAATGTTAAATAAAAAAATAAAGATACAAAGAATAATATGATTATGGTTACAGCTTTAACAAAATACATAAAAATGAAACTGAAGTGCCAAGACTATAAGAATTATCAAATAAGAAATCTTCTTTTCTTAAAGAAAAAGTCTCTTGATAGAACCAAAGTATATTTTATAATTATATGTTATTATAGTATATTATGTTATTGTCTGTTGATATATTGTAATTTGTCTGTTGATAATAAATTGAGCTAAAAGGCAAAAGGTACACAAGACTAAAAGAAAATACATTTGGATAATAACAACAACTGGATTCTAGTAGTGTGTTTAATGTTTTACTTCCTTCTACTCTATGTTTTCCAAATTTTTCTGCAGATTATGAATCTGCATAATCATTATTTTTAAAAATTGCAAAATATTTTCAAAGATGTCTTTCCTTATACTTTTTAATAAAATTGAATTCAATTTAATAAAATTGAATTTAATAAAATTGAATTGAATAATAAAATTGAATTCTGTGTGAATCTGACACACAGATTTGTAGAATAGTAAATAAATATTCTTTGATTATTAAATGTATTGTCAGTAGGTAAAATATACTTAATATATAAATGTAATTGTCCTTTACCAATATAAACTATTTTTAATTTCAGAGGCATTCAAATACCTGTTATAAACTTAACTAATGAAATTAAAATTCTTACCCTATTTCTAACTAAAGTTTTAAAATTTAAATTATTTATCTTTTTAGTATCATGGGGAAATAAGTCTACAATATGGAAAAAAATAGCAATAAACTAGAATATAAACTCATGATAAATTTTATCCCCTGCTCCTCCTCCAAAAAAGTTTAGAGAAGCATAGCAAAATTAACAAATGTGGCTAATTCTGCTCCCAACATCAGAATTCACTTTATACAGTAAGCAATACTAATTGTTTAATGACACAGAATTTGCATCAGGATACACAATATATTAATCTAATCAACCACTTCAAAATGTGCTTGTTTTATCCAGCTTTGTGTATCACCTAATGGGCATTCAATTTACAATAAACTTTTATGGCACTTCTGGGAAGATGGTCATCTCGTAAATAAATTAATTAATTTGCCAGCCACAGCAAAGCTGGCTAATGTCCTTTAAGCACAGTATGCACATTTACACTAAGTAATTACAGAAATCATAGGTTGTGGATATGTGGGATTATGCATGGAATATTCAATAAAGAAGCACCCTTTCCTTCATTGCAAAGGTTTTGTGGGCTTGGGGACTCCTGTTCATCTTCATGACTATAGAACATTTGATGCTGGTTTTTAGGTCAGCTCCTGCTGGGTGCAAGTAGTCTCAGCTATAAACATTTTAGATCTTGAGAGAACTAACCTTCCCCCAAAGTCCTAAAATTAGTAGAAAACTCACACTAAACACGAAAGTTGTTGTTTGGTCTATTTATATATTCTCAGTTTTCTGCATCAAGTCTTATGAAGTATTTCACTGCTAAACCACAGGAAACTGAATTGTAAAATAGAAGCTAATGTTAAAGATTCATATGGTAGGAAACTGGAAAATTTCAAGACAAAACAGAGACATAATTAAAGGAGTAACACAGACGATGGTGTGTTTGGGGATTATGGTCCCTAAGAGGCTGGGTTTACAGCCAGATTTTTTGGTAAATATGAGACGCATTATGTGCTAAGTTAATGACATGGATAAAATAAATGCATAAAAATTACCACTCTTATTCATCGGTGAGAATATCTAACTCATATATCCAAGTGGTCCCTAACAAAGTATCATTTGATTTTATCTAGGTAGTTTCCTGTCAGTGTTTGTAGGGGTGTGATAACGGCTCTATTTGAAGATTCTTCTAGACAACGAACTTAAGCCATATATTCACTTCTTTTTATCAATGAATTTTATTGTATATACTTGACGTTTACAACTTGATGTTATGGGATACATATAGATAGTAAAATGGCTACTATAGTGAAGCAAATTAACATACATAGCATCCCACACATTTTGTGTGTGTATGATAAAAGCAGCTAAAATCTATTTAACAAAAATCTCTATTACAATATAGGTAAACCCCTCATTTGATTGTGCTTTGCTTTATTGCACTTGGCAGATACTGTATTTTTTACAAATTTAAGTTTTGTGGTAACCCTGTGCCAAACAAGTCTGTCGGCACCATTTTTCCAGCTGTACGTGATCCCTTTGTGTCTCTGTGTCACATATTGGTAATTCTCACAATAATAATATCTGTTATGGTGATCTGTGATCGGCGATCTTTGATGTTATTAATACTATTGCAATTGTTTTGGGGTGCCACAAACCACATCCATATAAAATGGTGAATGTAATCAATAAATGTTGTGTGTGTTCTGACTGCTCCACCAACCAGCCATTCTCCAGTCTCTTGCCTTCTCCTTGGGCCTCCCTGTTCCCTAAGACATAACAATATTGAAAGTGAGCCAATTAATAACCCCACAATGGCGTCTAAGTGTTAAGTGGAAAGAAGAGTCTCACATCTCTCACCCTAAATCAGAAGCTAGAAATGACTAAGCTTGTGAGGAAGACAAGTGGAAAGCTGGGATAGGCCAAAAGCTAGGCTTCTTGAGCCAAACAGCCAAGGTATGAATGCAAAGGAAAAGTTCTTGCAAGACATTAAAAGTGCTACTCTAGTGAACATACGATGGATGATAAGAAAGTGAAACAACCTTATTGTTGATATGGAGAACGTTTCAGTGGCCTGTATAGAAGATCAAACCAGCCACAACATTCCCTTAAGTCAAAGGCTGATACAGAGCAAGACCCTAACTCTCTTCAATTCTGTTAAGGCTGAAACAAGTGAGGAAGCTGCAGAAGAAAAGTTGGAAGCTAGCAGAGATTGGTTCAGGAAATCTAAGGACAGAAGCCATCTCCACAACATAATAGTGCAAGGTGAAGAAGCAAATGCTGATGGAGAAACTACAGCACATTATGCAGAAGATCTAGCTAAGATAATTGGTGAGGGTGACTACGCTAAACAAAATTTCAACGTAGATAAAACAGCCTTATATTGGAAGAAGATGCCATCTGGGACTTCCATAGCTAGAGAAGAGAAGTCAATGCCTGCTTTCAAAGCTTCAAAGGACAGACTGACTCTCTTGTTAAGAGCTAATGCAACTGGTGACTTTAAGTTGAAGCCAATGTTCATTTACTATTCCAAAAATCTTACAGCCTTTAAGAATTATGCTAAATCTACTCTGGCTGTGCTCTATAAATGGAACAGAAAAGCCTGGATAAAAGCAGATCTGTTTACAGCATGCTTTACTGAATATTTCCAGCCTACCATTGAGAGCAATTGCTTAGAAAAAAAGATTCCTTTTGAAATAGTACTGCTCATCAACAATGCATCTAGTCACCCAAGGGCTCTGATGGAGCTGCACAAAGAGACGAATGTTGTTTTCATGCCTGCTAACACCACATCCATTCTGCAGCCCATGGATCAATGAGTAATTTTGACTTTTGAGTCTTATTAATTAAGAAATACATTTCCTAAGGCTATAAGCTACCATGAATAGTGATTCTTCTGATAGATCTGAGCAAAGTCAGCTGAAAACCTTCTGGAAAGGATTCACCATTCTAGATGCCATTCAGAACATTCATGATTTATGGGAAGTGGTAAAAAAAAATCAACATTCATAGGAGTTTGGAAGAAGTTGATTCTATTCCTCATGAATGACTTTGGTTAGAAGTGAAGCCTGAAGATGTGACTGTCTTGCTGAAATGTCATGATACAGCTAATGAGTAGTTGCTCCTACGGATGAACAAAGAAAGTGGTTTCTCAAGATGGAATCTATCCCTGATGAAGATGCTGTGAACATTTTTGAAATTACAATGAAGGACTTAAAATATTCCATAAACTTAGTTGATCAAGCAGTGACAGCATGGACTCCACTTTTAAAAGAAGTTCTGCTGTGGTTAGAATGCTCTCAAGCAGCATCGCATGCTACAGAGGAATCTTTCGTGAAAGGCAGACTCAATCAATGAGGCAAACTTCACTACTATCATATAAGAAATTGCCGCAGCCACCCAATCTTCTCTAACCGCCACTCCGATCAGTCAGCAGCCATCAACATAGAGGCAAGACCCTCTACCAGCAAAAAGATTATGACTCACTGAAGGGTCAGATGATCATTAGCATTTTTTAGCAATATTTTTCAACTAAGGTTTTTCTAGACTTAATCTGTTGCATACCTAATAGACTACATTATAGTGTATATATATCTTTTATATACACTGGGAAACCAAAAATTTGTGTGACTCACTTCATTGTGATATTCGCTTTACTGTGGTAATTTGGAACCAAAACCACAATATTTCTGAGGTATGCCTGTACAATTTTATTAACTATAGTCATCATGTTGTACATTAGATCTCTAGACTTATGCATTCTATATATCTGCTACTGTGAACCCTTTGACCTACATGTCCCCATTTCCTCCCACCCTAATCCACCCCTACCACTGTTTGATTCTCTATCTTTGTATATTTAATTTTTTTAGATTCTATACATATGGGGATCATACAATAATTTTTTTTATTTCAGGAAATTATGGGGGTACAAATATTTTGGTTACATGTTATGACTTTGCCACAACCCAATCATGATTTGAGACATGTCCTTCCCCCGCCTACAATGCTCAAAAATAATTTTTATGCATCTGGCTTATTTCACTTAACATAATGTCCTCCAGGTCCATCCAAATTGTTGCAAATAGCAGGATCTCCTTCTTTTTAAAGGTTGAATAATATTACTGTGTGTGTGTGTGTGTGTGTGTGTATAGAAGGGCTGTCTGGAAAGTATCCAGACATTGTTAATATAATGAGAATGGTTATGTGGCTGGATATTTTCTGGACAGAGAGTGTGTGTGCATGTGTGTGTATTCTTTATCCATGTATCTCTCAATGTACACTTAGGTTGTTTCCATATCTTGGCTATTGTGAATAATGCCACAATGAACCTGAGAGTGCAAATATCTTTAAGAGGTAATGATTTCATTACCTTTGGGTATATACCCTTAAGAGGGATCCCCGGGTAGTATGGTAGTCCTATTTTTAATTTCTTTAGAAACTTCCATATTGTTTTCCATAATGGTTATACCAAACTACATTTCCACCAACAGTGTACTAGAGTACCCTTTCTCCACATCCTCATCAACATTTGTTATATCTTATCTTTTTGATAACAGCCATCCTAACGGGCATAAAGTGATATCTCATATTGGTTTTAATTCATATTTCCCTGATGATTAGTGATGTCAAGTACCTTTTCATATACCTGTTGGTTATTTTTATGTTTTCTCTGGAGAAATTTCTGTTCAGGTCCCTTGCCCACTTTTTAACAGGGTCATTTATTTTCTGGTATTGAGTCATTTTCTGTTATAAATTTCAGATACTAACCCCTAATCAGATATTTGGTTTGCAAATATATTTTCCAGTCTGCAGGATACCTTTTCATTTAGTTGATTGTTTCCTTTGCTGTACATAAATTTTTAGTATGATGTAATTCCATGTATCTATTTTTGCTTGTGTAGCCTGAGTTTTTGGTATAATATCCAAAAGATCATTGCCAAAGCCAATGTCAAAAACATTTTCAACTATGTTCTTTCCTATGTGTTTTATGGTTTCAGGTCTTATATTTAGGTGTTTTACTCATTTTGAGTTGATTATTGTGTTGGAGTAAAATAAGGTTCCTATTTTATTCTTTTGCATTTGGAAATCAAGACTTACCTGAACCATTTCCTGAAGAAATTATACTTTTCTCAGTATGGACTCTTGGTACGACTGTCAAAAATTAGTTGATCGTATATGTTTGAATTTATTTCTGTGCTCTCTCTTCTGTTCCACTGGTCTGTGTTTCTGTTTTTATGCCAGGATGACACTGTTGTGATTACTATCACTTTGTAATATAATTTTAAATCAGAAAGTGTGATGCCTCCAACTTTGTTTTCTTTCTCAATATTGCTTTAGCTCTTTAGGGATTTTTGCAATTCCCTATGAATTTTAGGATTGTTTTCTTTATTTTTGTGAAAATTTCATTTGAATTTCTATAGGGATTGCTTTGAATCTGTATATTGCTTTGGGTTTTATAGACATTTTAATAATATTTATTCTTCCAATCCATGAATAGTGGATATCTTCCCATTTGTGTCTTCTTCAATTTCTTTCATCAATGTTTTATAGATTTTTGTATACAGATGTTTCATTACCTTTGTTAAATTTATTCCTAAGTGGATTTTTGCAGCTATTATAAATGAGATTTTTTTCTTGATTTTTTTTCAGCTAGGTTGTTATTTGCGTATAGATTTTTGTGTATTGATTTTGTATCCTGCAACTTTACTGAATTCATTCATTAGTTCTAATAGGTTTTTTTGTTGTGGAATCTTTGGGGTTTTCTACATACAAGATCATGTCATCTGAAAATAGAGATAATTTTACTTCTTTCTTTTTGATTTGGATGCCTTCTTTTTCCTCGTCTGCCTGCCCGTACCAGTATTTGCAGTACCATGTTGAATAGAAGTGGTGAGAGCAGGCATCCCTGTCTTGCACTAGAGAACTTAGCAAAAAGGTTTCTATTGTTCCCCATTGATTATGCTGTTATCACCACTAGGCCACCTTATAGGTAATGTTTAATGGAGCTCTTCAACCAGAAATGAAAGGACAATAATTAATATTATGAAAACATAGGAAAGTATAAAATTCACTGATAAGATAAATACATAGTCAAAGGCAGAATACTCTGTTATTGTAGTGGTGGTATATAAATATTTCAAATCTCTAGCACAAAATTTAAAAGTCAAAATGGTAAAAAATAACTATAGCCACAATAAGTTGATAAGGAATACACAATATAAAAGGATGTAAACTATGACAATAAAAATATAAATTGTTGGACGAGGCTGCTAAAAGTGGAGAGTATTTGTATATAATCAAAGTTATCAGTTTAAACCAGTCCAGTGTAACTATGATATATTTTATGTAAGCCTCATGGTAACCACAAAGAAAAAAATTATAGCAGATACACAAATGAGAAAAAGAAAGGAATCAAAGCTTAGCACAACAAAAAATCACCAAGTCACAAAAATTTACCAAGTCACAAGAGAAGAAAGGAACAAAGAATCTACAAAACAACTAGGAAACAATAACAAAATGTCAGGGGTAAGCCCTTATCTATCAATAATAACCTTAAATATAAATAGATTAAATACTCCAATCAAAAGACATAGAGCAGCTGAATGGATATACTAAAAAGAAGATCCAACTATATTCTGTCTATGCAATACCCATTTTAGCATTAAGGACACACATAGGCTGAAAGTGAAGGAATGGAAGAAGATATTCCATGTGAATAGTAACCAAAAGGGAGCAGGGGTGGCTATATTTACATCAGCAAAAAATAGTCTTCAAGTCGAAAACTGTCACCAGAGACCAATACAGTCATTATTTAATGATAAGGGGATCAATTCATCAAGAGAACATAGCAATTATAAATACATATGTACCCAACATCAGAGCACCTAAATATATAAAGCAAATACTAATGGACATGAAGGAAGAAATAAATAGTAATACAGTAATTGTGGGGAACTTCAATATCCCACTTTCAACAATAGATAAATCAACCAGGCAGAAAATTAATAAATCCTGGACTTAAACTATATTGACTTTCATTTATTAGTCAGCCCTTCATTATAATTGGTCATTGCAATTGGCTCATAAACTTCATTATGAATATATATGCACAAAAATATTTGTTTATAAATCAACGAGACTATAAGTTTTTAAATTATATGATTTTAAATGATCTTTGACTATTTACAAACTGCAAGGGCCATAAAGTAATATTTTAAAGAGGAAAAACAGAAAGAGAATGACAATGAGTATTAAAATAAGGAAATTATATAGGCGTATTAGAATAGAATCTTTTAGAACATTTAGAAGTAATGCCTGCCAATCCTTAGTAATT
Source organism: Varecia variegata (assembly GCA_028533085.1). Classification (NCBI taxonomy): domain Eukaryota; kingdom Metazoa; phylum Chordata; class Mammalia; order Primates; family Lemuridae; genus Varecia; species Varecia variegata. The sequence goes on along the minus strand of CM052442.1, from coordinate 30,456,138 downwards.
GATGTCCAAATTCATGCTATTAAAAATCATAATGAATACAAACTTGAAGACATTTTGAAAGAAGTAAATAATAAATCTTAGCTACTAAAAAGAAAATAACTGATTTAGCTTATAGAATTTTTATTTACATATACAAAGAATGAGCCAACTGTATCTCATTAAACAGAAGTGAAAAAATAGAGGGTATCCTGATTATCAGTAAGAGTGACCTTTCAGGAGGTGGAAGAAATGATAATAAATGGGCCAATAATCCTGAGTTTTGTAATATTAGTGTTCAAAAAAATCAATTGTATATAAAAACATAAATGTGCCTAAATTAAGAAAGGTAGTAGCATAGTATAAAAAGGAAATCTTAAGCAAAATACTAAATTGGAAATTAGTTACATCTTGAAACTCTCCTGTTTTCTTTTTCTAAGGAAGTATTTTAAGTTGAAACCTACTATAACATTTATATCATAACCAAGTTTTATCATGTTTGCATCTATCAAGTGGGAGAAATAATGGCTGTCCTTTTGACATTATTCAATTAATGTATCTGACGCTCTAACTTAAGCCTTACTCTAACATTGTGATCCAGTAATCCCACTTCTGAGTATATATACAAAAGAATTGAAATCAGAATCTTGAAGAGGTATCTGCACTCCCATGTTCATTGTAGCATTATTCAAAATAAGAAGATATGGAAACAACTCAAGTGTTTGTCAACAGATGAATAGATAAAGAAAATGTGATATAGGCATATAATAGAATATTATTCAGCCTTTAAAAAGAAGAAAATCTTGCTATGTTGCAACAATGTGGGTAAACCTGGAGGGCATTAGGCCAGATGAAATAAACCAACCACAGAAGGACAAATACTGCATAATTCCACTGTATGAAGTATCTATAATAGTCGAACTCATAGAAGCAGAGAATACAAAATAGTTGCCAGGGGCTGGGGGATGGGAGAAATGGGGAGTTGTTCAATGGGCATACGGTTGCAGTTATGCTAGATGAATAAGTTCTAGATATCTGCTGTACACATAGAGCCTACAGTTAATAACATGGTACTGTGAACTTCAAAATTTGTTAAGAGAATAGCTCTCGTGTTAAGTATTCTAACCACAAAAAAAAAGACACGATGAAACTATGAGAGGCATTGGACGTGTCTATTATCCCAATTGTGGTGATGGTATCGTGAGTGTTTTCACATGTCCAAACTCACCAAATTGTACACAATAAATATGGGTAAGTCTTTGCATATCAATTATCCCTCAATAAAGTTGTTTTACAAAGTTGAAACGTTCTTTGTGCTGTGGGTTATAGAGAGATGCAGGAAACACAAACCTGGCTCTCAAGAAGTCTTTAACTTTGTGGGTAAGACAGATATGCAAAAATAAAAAACTATTACAAAATAGGAAAAAAATAAAATAAGCATTTATAGGATCAGAATAGGTAGAATACAGAAGAAAAAAAATTGTTTTCAATTCATGGGGTTCTAAGAAAGACCTCATAAAGAAAGTAGTGTTTGAGTTTAATCCTAGCTGAGGCTCGGAAGGGAAGGGCAGGATTTAAGGCTGAGAACAGTAAGAGCATGATCTGCCTGGGGAATGGCGAGCAGCATTAGCCCAACCTACTGGAAACCCACAGTACATAGAGAGAAGGCCAAGTCTGGAGAAAAAAGTCAGGACCCAAGAGTGAGAACCGAGAACCTAATGCCATGCAATGGGGTCTGCTTAGCCCTATTTTAAAGAGAACCACTAAAAGTGTCTCAAGAAAGTCATGACCTGTCTGGTGCTTTAATAAAAGAACTAATGACATTATGAAGAGCGGCAAAGAAGTACTGTAGGAAGAGTATTTAACAGCTCTTGTAAACAATGATATGGTATTGCAAAGATCATATAGGTATGATTTCACCTCACCTCTGCACTCTCATGAGTGAAACCAGTGACAACAAACGTAAGGAGGAGTAAAAGATGACAGATATGATGGCAGAAAATAAAAGCTCTACAATTTGTCTACTGATTTGAGTAAAGGGAGATACCCCAGGAAAGAAACGGGAGCCCAAAATCTCATATTCAGCAAAGTTGATTTTCAAGTACAAAGGGCACAAACTCCATCACCAACATAGTAGAACTCAGGGATATTGTCCAGAGGATCCTTCCTAAGGAGCTTCTTAGGCTGCTTCAGACCACCAAATATCTAGAGAGACACTGACATAATGACAAGGGGTAGCACTAACTACATAGTCACATGCAGGAATAAGACTAAATGACACAAAGCAAGAGAGTGTAGTGTGTGATGACTACATGCTCTGACAACGTAGATATAGCACAACTATTAAAAATAATGGTCCGGGGGAATGGGACAAGCATTTGTAAAGATCCTTCTATGTATTTTCAGTAATCATATTGGTGATGGCGGTGGTATTAGTATTGTTATTCTGGGGATGTTATTAATATATTATAATGTGGCATCAAGCAATTAATCAGTTATAGAATATTTTAATTCTATCATTCCCAGATTTTTTAATATGGAAGAAAGTAGATAAAGATGTAATATAAAAGTAGTTAAATAAAACCTTACAATACTGAATTTTAATTGAATTTATCTGTTTGATTTCATGATAAATTTTGCTGGTATACACACAAACATTTACTCACATATACATGTGCATATATTTTTTATCTAATTTTGTCCATTAAAATGGCCAAGAAACAATGATGAACTCAGTAGCAATAAGCATTTTTAGGGCTCAGATTGTGAACTTGAAATATTATTTCCACTAAAATAAACTAGAGCTCCTTGGAGAAGTGGCTAATGGCTCACTCCACACAGAGGGAAGGACAAGTATGACATGAGCATCTGGTCATACTACATAACCAGGAAATTGTCCAAGACTACTGGATAGAAAGGACACAGAAGCCAAATTGAAGGGGCTCTTATTGGCTAAAGATAAGACAATTAGTACTTCAGTAAGGGTAAAAATTTTCAATGCACTGAAACTCCTCAAGTGTCTTTAAATCCATTAATACATAATGATAATGTTTTAAAATGTTCTAAGCAGCTTCAGAGGATAAGAGGCCAATTAATTATCTTAAAAACTGGTAAGTAATGGAAAAGTGTCAAACATCTATTTTGCCTTTCCTATGTGAAATGCACACTGGGAAACCAAATAGTTGAGAAGAAGCACCTCTATAAAAGTATTTCAACTAGCAAACAAATAAAAATACAAAATTAGAATATCTTCATTTGCAGCTCTCAATGAATTAATGGATCTAGGCACTGAGTATCGATGGCTGTGAACACTACCAAAAGGATTCAATTAGACATCACGTGCCTCCTAACGAGAGAACACAGCCCCATCTATAGTCTTGCCAAAGGGATTGAATCTCAGTCCATCAAGGCTCTGGCCCCAGCTGCTAATTTGCAGGAAATACAGAGGCTGGAGGAATATGCTGAAATGCAGTGAGTATTCAATCAGCAAAATCCAGACTGCGGGATCTCTGCAGGACAGAGGGCCCGAGTTCTTCAGCGACAGTTGTAAGGAAAACAGTGGTATGGAGGGCTAACTTGTAGATTTAAGATTTAAAATATGTGTCAAATTTTAAAATAAGCAAACTAAACCTAGTGCTTCTGGGAGTGGGCAGGGGACCATAAAGTTCCATTTCTTGACCTGCGTTATGGTTACGAGGCCTTTGCTTTGTAAAATTTCATTAGGTTATACATTTCTATGGTGAGATGTTATGAATCTGTTTTTAGTTTATAATTTAAAAAATCTGCTCAGGTGATTGTGCTGTGCACCTACTCCCCAGGAACACCTCCCTCAGCCCGCATGGAAAAGACGACTCTGAATCCTGAATGGCACTATTAAGCAGGTAAACCAACACCTGCCACTGACTAGCTCTGCTCTTCTCATGTGACAAAGCAGAACCCACTTATTAAACTCATAGTCAGTTAACTTTTCAGTTCCCTGAAGACAAAATATCCTTGATGCTGTTGGAAACAGATGAAATACCGGACTTGACTAGGAGAAGGAAGGGTGGGGAAGGACAGTAGGAACAAGGCACTGGCGTGTAAGTAGATATGATAAAGTGAAGAAGATGCAGATGAAGCTTTATGGAGTGGATGTAATGACCTCAGAAAACAAAAGAGTGGTGAGAAACCCAGGCTGAGCAGCCCTGCCCCATTTGGAGAATGTCAACACTTAAGGACAGGGAAGAGGAGTTAATGCAAGGACCCAAAGGAGTCACAAGCCAGCGCACTCAAGGAGCAGAGAAGTAGACTCCACATCTTCATAGAAGCCACTGCAAAGACTGTGGCCCTGCTTGCAATCTTGGAGCTTTCTTGCAAGCTTCATTTCCACTTTACTATCCACCAACTCAGTAGACTCTGAACTCGCCCATAACCCAGATGAAGGATATAAGCAGAACTTAACATCTCCACCTTGTGTTCCAGGAACTCATGAGAGTCACACTCTGGGCCCAGTTCTCCCTGGTCCTAAACACCTTCCTTGTGGCAAACCAGTCACTTGGAGGAGAATCATAGTTTTAAATAGTTAGTAGCTGTATTAACCAGCTCACATTTAACCAAGTTTCTCAGGGAGTGTTTGGTGAAGGAATTTTATAATACATAACCATAGTTATGGTACTTAACTCTTAGCAGTGTTAGAGAAATCTTTTTTAATAAAAAAGAAACAAATTAGTAAAGGTAACGTAGACACTACATTTTCTGTTAAAATTAAACCAAACAGTTGTACTATAATTTCAAAATTCTATTTCAAACTTCATGTTACATAAAACATCATTTTTTTGTAATGTGGTAGTTAAGCATATATGCGTAGTGTCAGACAGATTTGAAGTCAAATCCTGTGCCCATCACTTACTAACTAGCTGTGACCTGGGGTGAACCACCTGATATTACAGTCTCAGTTTCTTCATCTGTAAGATGACTACAATAATATTTTCTTCACAGGGTTAATTAAAAGATTCGATGTAACAATGTATAGAAAATAATGGGTACTGCATAAATAATTATTGGTATTTTAAATCAGACTTTCAAAAAGGCCTGAGTATATCCTTCAACAATATACTTTAAAAGTTATGATAAGAAATATTAAAATCAAAATGTGTCTGTGGACTTTACATTTTACTTTAGTATGGGGGAGCTCATTTACTTTAGTATGGGGGAGCTCAATTATGCTTTTTCTTTCTTTAAGTCCCTTTTAATTCTTTTTTTTTCTTAATTTCAGCTTTATTTCCTAATAAAATTAGTTCAGATTTATAGAGCCATTCATTCTAGGTGATGGAAAAAGCAATGCCACTTTTAGGAATTAAAGCTAAATTCCTTCAGTGATATAATTTAAAGTCTTTTTACCATGGTCAACAACTAGATTATAAGTTAGATTTTTTTCTTGGTATTGGGGATCCCTGATGGAGAACAAGAAAGGAGCAACTTATTAAAGAGTTATAAGTAGCCAGAGATACTTGGCATGCTTTAGCCCTTCTTATTCTTTTGTTCAAAGTATCCAATTAACAGCTGGAAAATGTTTCTTCTACTCATAATAGATCTAAACTAAACCTAGAGGCTTTTAGGGATGCATTTCACTATAAGCTTCTAGAAAAAAGAGAAACAGAGTGCAGTCAGTGCCTCAAGATAAAACACAGAGGCAATGACATGTATGTCAACAGAATAAAACATTTTCATGGGTACCCAGAACTGATACAATTACAAAAACAGCTAAATGACAAAGTGCAGTACAGTTGGCCCATATCTGTGGGTTCCTCATCAGTGGATTCAACTAGCCACAGATAGAAAATATTAAAAAAAAAAAAAAAAAAAGAAAGAAAGAAGGATGGTTGCATCTGCACTAAACATGTATTGACTTTTTTTTCTTGTCTTTATTCCCTAAATAATACATTATAACAACTACTTACATAGCACTACATTATATTAGATATTATAAGTAATCTAGAGATGATTTAAAATATGCAGGAGGATGTGCATAGGTTATATATAAATCCTACAGCATTTTATATAAGGGGCTTGAGCAACCTTGGATTCTGGTGTCCTGGAACCAATACCGCATGGATTATCGAGGGACAATTGCACTAGCTAATTCGGCTTACTGAACAAATTCCTTTACTGAGAACCCACTGAAGGTCCTATCACAGATGATAGAGAGACAAAAATGAACAAGGTATGTCAAGTGCTCACAGTGCAGGGGGAGGATAAGCAGGTAAAAGATGAAAAGAGGAGGTACTACGGACCCTGAGCAGGCATGCATAGCGGAGGCCCCGCATAGTGGCATCTGACCCAGACTAGGACAATAAAGGAAAGAATAAAAGAGTATGAAGAAGCAAGAGACAGACAACTGAAAAGGAGAGGAAAATATTCTAAACAAGGGAGCAATATATGCAAAAGCTTACCAGTAGGAAAGAACCTGCAAGAACTCAGGAAACTTCCTGCTCTTCAATATGGTGAGACCAGAGTGGGGAACGACACAACTCAGGCTGGGAAGGAGAGCAAACACCAGGACCCGCATGGCCCCCCCAGGCCACGCTAGGAGTTACATTTTATCCTCAAGGTGCTAGAAAGCCTTGGTATGAATCCTAATGGGAGACTGACATTATAATTACATCTTAGGAAGATGACTGTGGTGGCAGCATAGCACAGAATTGGAGGGTGAGGCTGATGAGAGACTGTGGGCAGGTAAGTCTTTTAGATGTCAGTCGTGGCCCAGGACCAAAAGCTGAAGAGCAGTGGTTGTAGTAAAGGATATTAAGAATAGGATTAAAAGATATCCAGGATATAGAATAAATAAGACAGTTTTGAAGGGTGGCAGGGAGAGGGTTTGAGGTTGAGTCTAAAGTACCAGGATTGTAAAAACTCATATTTTATCAAAAACTCTGATAGTTAAGGAACTCTAACAGTATATAATTTTAGCCATAGGTAAATGATGTTATAATAACTGCTTAAAATGTTTAAAACAAGACAAGCACAGAATTTTTTTAAGCAAACAACTGGTGTGCCCTTTATAAAAATGTCTAAATTAACTAAGTTCATCAGCATAATATGTTGAGCAAACCTACATGTTTCACAGTTCAGCATCTAAAACCACGGAAATGTGAATGCAAAAGAAAATACATTTCTGGAACCTGGGAAAAGTCCTTCTAAGGATTCAGTGTGAAGCACTTGACTTCTAATAGCAAGTATATAGGAAAAAATCTTCACTACAGCATAAATGTCATATTTTCACAGATTCTAAAAATAGTCAAATAACAAGAATCAGGATTTAGATAAGGAGAGCAGTGGGAAAGAATAGTTTCGTGAGGGGAGGAACTCTGTCAATGAAGAAAAAAATTACTGAATACCAAATTAAAGAATAAAAGGAGCTCCCGCAGAAAATACTAGAAAGATGAAAGCAAGAATCATTAACTAAGGATTTGATGCTCTCAAAGGAAGAAACCTTTCT
>CM052442.1:30424300-30448185 GCA_028533085.1 Varecia variegata | reverse complement strand
TCATAAATATGTAAATGTTAACCTTCAGGTTGGAACCTTTGTCTCTTGCAGTTTAAGGTAACGGATATTGTAGCCCATCTGAATTTTCCTCATTCTTATTCTCGTAATTCTGGAGTTTCTTCAGAATGTGGTGTATTTTATTGTGCGCCTATGTAAGATGAATTATCTATTAAAATTACATTTTCAACATAAAAAAAAAATAAAAATAGTCAAATATTATTCACTCACATATCAGATTTTTTTATTTTTGGAATAAAAATAAGAAGCAGATTTTGAATTTTAAGAACCATAATTTATAAGTTTTCTCTGATAATGCACAAATGTTTATAAGAGATGGATTTTAACCAATTCTAATTAAAATAGAATCTTAACCCAAGTGCTAAGAACTATCTTTCTTATATTATTAAGTTAATTTATTGCTGTCTTTTTTCCTTTCCTCACTTATGCCCTTTTTCCCCTACCCCATAACAATATTTAACCCCTCCATTCAAACCCTATATAAATAAGCATAGTTTTCTTAAGAATTTGAAGTTACAATTAAAAGACTTAGAGACCGTCTTAGTTTATTAACTCTAAACCCTATGATTCTAATAATTGATAAACACAGAAAAGACAAAATGTGAATGTAACAAAACGTCTTAGAAGTAAGGTCTATTAGTGGAGAAATGCCATTTTTATATTCTCTGAAAGGTATAATATACTTGTCAAGACATTTAGAAGTAACCTGGCTATTTCCACCACACCAATAAATCTGTTCACATTGAGTAATTATAGGGTAGGAACTAAAAAGTAGTAAGACATTAAAGAATATAAAATATTATGCATGCATCATGAACTTAATTTGGAATTCTTTGTGTTTTATTAAAAGTGGGAAGGTCAAAAAAGGTGGAGGTGTAAGAACTGAAAGAACTTCAATTGGAAAAAGACATGAACTGCAATTATATTCAGTGCCCTATTTAGAAAACCATCTTGAAGCCAGCCTACAGTGTTAAAAAAAGGAGGCTATTTGTTGACTACATTCTTTATATTTCCATTAATTAGTTATGCTTCAGAACTTATTCGTTAAACTCCTTAGCACTTTTGACACACTAAAGAATTATGTACCTATCAAGAGACTGTTTAGAGGCAAGAATCCAAAAGGATGAAACTGCACCTGTCTTTGGATTCAGAGATTCTAATTAATTTTAAAATAACCTCCCTTCTCTCCCTCTCAGCCGGCACATGAATCAGTGTAAGAGACAGCAGGGCCTGCGTATTTCTCCTAACATACTAACTTAGGAAAGTTCCCATTTTTTCAAAGTGTCCTCAGATGTGAAGGATGTGGGAATTCTGTTTCTCTCTGACCCTTACTAGATTCAGGGTAAAAATCATTAAAAATGACAAAGAAGGACGCATTTCAATGCCAAAAGCCACAATTAACAACATGGATATAGCAATCATGAACATCTGTGTACCAAATAGCACAGCAACAACTCTTACGAAGCATAAACCGCAAGAGATACAAGGAGACATAGATAAAATACATGAATAATAAGATATTTTAACATACTACTCTCAGTTCAAGGACAAATCAAAAAGATAAAAAAAAAATAAGATATGGAAGACCTAATCAACTTACTCAATAAAGTAGAACCTACAGGTGTGTGTGTGTGTGTATGTGTGTGTAAAACACTTTACACCCTAATAATTTTTGCAACTGCTTTTAAACTTGCAATTATTTCAAAATTAAGCTACCAAAAAATGAGTAGAAGAGGAAGATGAACAAAAAAAGGAGGAGCAGGAAAGAAATGGACAGTCATCAAAATGTCAGCTATGACATCGGCAAGTTGCTATTTTCCTCTTCCTTTCTTAAAACATTGATAAGGCATCTCGAAGGCTGAATAACAACAAAAATCCTAATCTGATTGCCTTTTGGCTGAGCCAGTCTTTTTTAGAGGCCCATGGTAAAGGAAAAAAAGAAAGGTAGCCAGAAACATACCAATAAAATTTGACACTTTAAGCCCAAGATATGAAAAATCTCTGAATCCCAAGATTTTTAAAGAGGGAGAACAAAAAGCACACACTCAAAATAATAAAATGTGACAGATATATGATGAGATTGGCCCAATACCCAGGGGGCTCTGTGTTCATTTTTACTGTGTCATTGGGCAAAAGCAGTTACCATTTTATTTTAAAATGAAAGGAAAATGCATTTTGCCTGTCTCACTGAGCAAATGATTCCATTTTAGCAGACCCAGCCCAGAGGCACTGTACCCAGGGCTTTCTCCAACCTTCTTTTAGAGTAGGAGTTACCAAGGTGAAGCTATAATGATGAAAATGGGGCAATGCAAATGACAATGAGTCTACAGCTGACATAATTTATCACAATGGTACTCGCTTTCAGGTAATACAGCTGATGTTTGTTTTCCCACCCACTATGGACATGAACACTCAGGAAACAGAAGTACATCTGTTTGGGGCTTGTGTTTTAACCTCTTCTTTAAGCAAACGAGAATGGTTGTGTGGATGTGCTTCATTTTCCCACCAAGAATTGTACTGGTGAAACGTACACTTTTTATGAAGGATTATATTTAACTCCTTTATACTCCAGTAAACAAAGCAGAACAAGCACACACAGGCAGCAAGCACACCCGCAGCACTGACTGGATCTCAAATGTTACAATTTTTTTCTTGAAAAAAATAAAATATAAAAATAGTTCCTAGAAGAAATTTAACTGTAACTGTAATATTCTTTATAAACAGTTAAGGAAAGACTTACAAATAGTGGTGGTCAGTTATTTGCAACCCTGAACCATTTTCTACAGCCCACAATTTTTACAGAACCTGTTTTCCTATGAAGGGTCATTTCTTTTCAACTCTCAATTCTGCCTTTTTCGAGTAATTGTGCTTTTTGAAATCGGTTTTTCGTTTTTGTATTGGACTTCGCTTTGGCAGTTTCTGAAATCCATCAGTCAATCTTTTACTTATGAGAATAAGTGGCATCCAAGCTACAGTAGGTTGACCTCGGTAGCTAAAAATCCAATAGCTTAAAAATTGAGCTCATTTTTCATGGGACACAAGCCATGAAAAATGTGATCAAAATAAAGTTGACATCCTGCAATTCTAACTTATTTTATCTGATAAAAAAACAAGGGATGATTCTCCTCTGACCTCATTATTGCTTCCTTTTATATCTACATGGATTTCATAAACTGCTGCAGATATGTGAGCAGAAAATCATCCAAAAGGTCATTTAATAATTTTTTTACCAAAATATGTCTTATACTGTCCCCAAATATGCAAATGTTTTTTATTTTATCACTTACATGTACCATCTCTGCCTTTTTGTTGGTGGTGTTGTTATTAGTGCAACCACCTACTGGGTCTCTGAATTTTAGAATGAATTTATTATTAGCCAAATAATTTTTCTGATTTACGAATATGGATGGATAGAACCAGCTTTATAAGCCTAAATTTAATTTACTTACATTGTCATCATTCTAATATAACAGGTCAGACTCACTCACCTCCTCAGCATTTTCAGCTCACTACTTACCCACAGTGATGAGGCAGAAAGGCTTGGAGTAAGATGATCTGTACTCATTAAGGTCCAATTAATCAATTCTATAGTTTATTTATTAGGAAACCACTAATACCTCTCCACCCCCACCACAGAACAGCCTAGATTTCATTGGAAACTTATTAACTAACTAGCTGGGAAAGGCACTAAACTTCTCTCGCTTCACTTGTCTCCTCCTCTCTAAAGGAAAGGGTTGAATTAGAGAGGTTCTATTGCCCCTCTGAGACTAAAACCCTAGGCTACTGACCTGACAATCCTTCCACTGTCACACTTATCAACACGGCCATACAAGGCACCTTAGGCTGTGCCCAGCTTTAGTCTAAAAGGTACTGTTCTACTATTGCCAAAGAAAGTTTAATCAAACCCTCACTCAGCCCATTAGGCTGTGACCAATTCTAATGTTCTTTGCTTAAAGAGCATTATTAGTTTTCACTAAGATTCATCATCTAATTAGTGACCCAATTTCCAAAGTTACCAAAGGACTTTCCTCTTTAGAAACCTGAGAAGCAAAATGTCTAAAACTGTTACGCATTTGCTACTACATTAGGAAAGTTCACAGTACCTAAAATAGCCACCACCTCATCATCCTGGATGACTTCCAAGGATCCCGACACCACAAAGCAGAGGGCATCCACGCTTTCTCCAGCATGGTAAATGAGGTCCCCAGGAGCACAGTGAATGGTTTGGAACTCTACTGCCAAGGCGCGCAGACACCCATCGCTGGCCAATCGAAAAGCAGGATGTTCATTAAAAACCTTCCGGTTTAGGTGAACACAGATATCAGCCCTCATGTCCTTGGGACAGATGGAGAGGACCTAAAGAAAGTAAGAGATGAATTAGTGAGAAGGAAAGAGAAGAGGGTCATTTCAGGAAAAAAAAAATCCAACAAATATAATAGTCATAGACCATGACCATGCTGCCATACACTGTGCTGGGTACTGGGAAGGCAAAGTTAACAAGACACAGCTCTGCTCTCCAGGAGGTAATAACCCAGTGAGGTGGGCTGATGAGCATATGGTCCATTAAAATACAGCACCACGTGGTAAATGCTTTGAGACAAGCATGGATCTCCCCATAGAAAGGACACAGTCTTGAGGTGGTCAGGAAGAATCTTAGAACAAAAGTTAAAATCATTTCATCAAAGCACCAACTAAAATAGAGTACTGACATTCACTTTAGACTAGCAGATGTTTCAGAATTTTGTCATAACTAAATCAAAATTCAGGATTATGACCTTCAGTCCCTATTGAAGGTGGATTCATATTAGCCAGCTATACGACAACAAAATCAACAAAAGCACCCTGGCAACTTGACATGCTGGCTCTGGCAAATATTTACTAGAACTCCGCTCTTGATTTTCCTTTTACAGAGGAGTTCATGTCCAGGGAGGGAAAAGGGTATTCACCAGCCTTCTGCAAGGCTTGGGCAACTGGCAATGTCAGTGTTGGCAGGGTGGGAATATCATTTTGCATGGCAATCCTTGCTCATTCTGGTCTTTGACTCCTCAAGACTGCTTGAGGGAAAAATTCAAGCATTTGGCATCCTTTAGAAATGGAAGCAAATGGTAGAAGCATGCTTAAAGAGCAAGGGGTAGAGAGTTTTACTGGCTGTAGCTTTTTGACAGGATAATTAAAGACCCAGATTAAAATGGACAATATCATCATATTTAATCAGAACATCATCGAATGAGATGTGATTATATAATTCAGTACCACCCACTTTAAAACTGCAAGTACAAACTCATTTAGAATCCTCCTCCAACTCCCTTGGTAAACTATTCCTTATAATCACAAATGTTTTTCTTTGATAGGATTTCAATCCCTCCAAGCTGAAGCTAAATTGATTTTAGCCCATTAAGTTATACCGTATAATATTATAATATAAAATAGTTTTATTTCCTCTCCTAATTGCATTTTAAGCTTTAAAAAATTACCTAAAGTTTGAAAATATCCCCTGACTATTCATTTTATTTGGGGGCTATCAGTGAAAAACTGGTTGCTTCCCTACGGAGAAGACAAGCCCATCATAAATGTAAGGACCATTAATTGAATTATGCTTTTAGTATCACTTCTCTTAATCTTTCCTAATACTGTACATATATTTCATATCACTTAATCATCTCTGTGGGGTTTTTTTAATACTCCCTCAAAATTCCTACAGGCAACAGCAATCAGCTCACCTACCTTTCTGAAAAATCTCATCTATAAGGTAAGGAATGCCTAACAGAGCTTTAAAACAATTGCCACTCTGTTTCAATGTCAGTTATTTTCCATAATAATGTGATGTTTTCTTTAATGTATTAACCTTTAGTAACTTTGGACAATATAAGTCATTCCACAGGAACTTACTGAGCTTCACATCACTGTGTTAAGTCCCCAGAAATAGAAGGATAAAGAAGACCCTGTCTTAGCCTTAGAGGAGCTAACCATGACGTATAGGATGTAGGCATGTAAACGGACAATTATAATACAATGAATAAAGTACTATGATAGAGGCCTGTCCAGTTTGGTGTGGGAGCATGGCCTGTGTGTCTTTACTTATGACTCAGAGGTAACATAAAAAGATCAGGCTCAAGAGGACATAAGTCTGGGCTCAGATCTATCACTTACTACTTCTCTAAACTAGGACACCTTATTTAATCTCTCTAAACCTCATCTGTGGAATGGGGATAATGATAGTGTTTATATCATAGGTTCATTGTAGGAATTAAATGAAAGGGCATGAATTTAGCCCAGTTTAGCCTGGCACATAGCACGGGCTGAAGAAATACTACGTTTTATCTTCCCTACTAAACATTTGTATTTCTGCAGAGTTTATTGTTGCTTTAGCTCTCTACAAAAGCAATTTGCTTTTTTCACTTTCCATCCCTGTCTGAAGTCCTCATCTAGGCTGTTTGATAGGTTTTCAGACAGAATTAAGAAAATATTTCAGCATGAACCTGAAGAAATTTTAAGCACTGGTTAAGGTTAATATTTTTCTCAAGTTGAAAATCAAATTAGCTCTAGAAAAACAAAAAATAAAAACAATTTTAAATATTATACACACATACATAAACATTACACTGAATAGCTTACTAGGAAAATGGATTGCTCTCTTTTGATCCATTTATCATACAGGACTTTCATTGTTTTAGATTCATTTTGGTAATAGTCATCTTATGTCCTTTTAATTATTTTTTTCAGGATTCATGTTGCATATGAAATCTTCCAATATTTGCAAGATTCTGTTTTGTGGCATATTGAAAGGGAATTTTTATTACATTATGAATACATCTTTCCTTTTTCGTTTCACTTCACTTATGACACTAACTCATTTATCCTTTTGACTGATAGCATCTACTTATGTCCAGATGCCATAAAGTGACAAGTTAAAACTGAGAGTTAAAATAGATCAACCGAAGTCACACCCAGTGGCAAGCTCCTTCCCCACCCTTCTATAGATAATGTGCCTTACATAGTGCTCTTGTCATCAAAATATGAGTATCTTGTTATTTACTCTGGAAATGAAAGCACGAATAACTGTCTTAGGCAAGGCAAAATTTAGTTTTAAGTGACAGAATAAAATGATCATTCAAGATAACTCTCATACCTGGCCCATTGGTCCCAATTTCAATGTGTTCTGCCTTGAATGTCATATCCAATTTATTGTTGACAGGTTCCCTAATAGCTATTTCATAGTTACAAACAAAGACCATAATATTTCAGTGGAAAATCTTCAGATTAAAAGTGACTTTTGTTTGTCTCCAGGGTTGATTATTTCTCCCCTCTTCACAATAGAATGTTAATAAATTAGAATCTATATTAAGATGAGAAATAAATTTTCCTTTTGGAAGAGCCATGGAAGTATATAAGGAATCATTTTTCAGAATCCTGCAAGCCAACCTGAAAAACATGAATGCCATGGTCTGAAAAAGAAGAACTTTTTGATATTATTTATGATATCCATTAAACCCAAGGTCAAGAGGTATTGTAGCAGATAGTCCTCAGGCTCCAAAGATTTAACTTAAACACTGCAAACTAAAGAACTCTTAGTGAAACACAAATATGATCATGTTATCTCTGCTTTCTTAAAATATCTGATGGCTTGCTTCCCCACCAAATAAAGCCAAAGTCCTAACTGAACATGCAGGACTCTATGATGGGGACCTCCTCTAATCTTAACTTTCTCCAACCTGCATTCTAGTCACACGGTGTTTCTCGCCACTCTAAACTCACAATGCTTTTTCACAACTCTTTCCTTTCGCGCCTGCTGCACCTGCTTTTCCTTTGAGTAGCATATCCCATCACCCCTTCTCTGCCTAGTCATCCCTGACTCACCTGTCAAAGCCCCAACCATCCCTCTCTCTACCTTAAATGCAATTTACACACAGCTCTCTCACAGAATTTAGTAACATGTAGAAGATGAAAATAAGAGTAAGGGGTGTTGTTATTTGTTGTGGTTGTTAGATAATAGCCCAAAATAGTAACATGGAATTATCATCAGAGATTTCAAACTTTTCTTTTCAGCTGTAATCATTCCTTAGCTTTTTTAAATAAAACTTTATGGCCAATATATAAAATAGATACAAGCAGAATGATGCTGGGAGAAGCTCTGCTGGGGAGACAGACTCCCGGGCAGGGCTCCACAGGGCACATTCAGTCATTCATTCAACTCATAGCTATTGAGTACTGGTTATGTGTTGGTTACATGCCCAGTACTCTGCAGCCCTCCAGATCTTGACCAAAAACTCACCAGAAAATTGGTTTCCCTGATCAACACCTGGGTGCACATTTGGGAATGACACCAATTGGGTATCGGACAGAGGTGGGGGGAGGGGATGGGTGTATACCTACATGATGAGTGCGATGTGCACTGTCTGGGGAATGGACACTCTTGAAGCTCAGTCTCGGGGGGTTGGGAGGGGCATGGGCAATATATTTAACCAGAACTGTTGTACCCCCATAATAAGCTATAATAAATAAAAAAAAAAGAAAAGAAAAAATAAAAGTCATCAGTCAGAAGTTGTCACGGTAGGTTTCAAATACATTTAATATACTTATAGCTTCTTTACTAGAAATTCTGTGCAAAGGAAGAAATCAGATATTAAGATAAAAATTTGTGGACAAAAAAAAAAAAAACCCACTCATGGTGCCTGCTTCCCCGGAGCATCCAATTAGGCACAGTTTAAAAAATCAATGCTCCTAGCTCAGTGTCCCATTTTACAGACAAGGCAAATGTATCTTACAAAGGTTGTGCGATTTGCTCAAGTCCTCCCAACAAATTACCAGCAACACTCAAAACTCTTGAGCTCCAGCTATTAAGCTATGCTCCTGAGTGACACGCAACCAGGAATAAAATGAACATCTGGCACTTTCTGATGTTGTTTAGATCTTTGTTTACTACAAGTATATAAACGCTGATTTCTGAAATCATTAAGGTCCAATTAATCAATTCTATAGTTTATTTATTAGGAAACCACTAATACCCCTCCACCCCCACCACAGAACAGCCTAGATTTCATTGGAAATGTGTTTCCATTTCTAAACACTTTAATTTCAGATCCAACAAATGTATTACATACTTGAATATGTTGGTAAAAACACAAGAATTCATTGATAAGTTGTTTATATCCCATTACTATTAATATTTGCCAAGGGAAAGTCATCTTATCGGAAACACAAGTTTGAATGTATATAGGAAAAGGACTTCAGCTAGATATTAGCCTACAGTGATCATTTGATAAATGTTGCTCTCCTCTCTCACTTTCACCCATTATGATAGCAGTAATGTTGTAAAACCTTAGAAGAATATGATAATTGACACAGAAATCACAAAATTAAATGAAGATCCTCTAAGGAAATGATTGACTATAGAGAGCCAAAGAAAGAAGGCTTTATCCTCTCTCTTATACATTCTTTGAATACACTAGAAAATGCATTTTAATATTCATTATACAAAAGGTAGAAAAGAAAAAAAGAAAACTTTTCCATTATTTACACTTCCTTATGTTCTATAGCATTTGCATAAAACTTAAATTCATAAAGTTTTATTTTTTGCCATAATCACCCAATATTATATTGCAATCAATCCCCATGCTATGAAATACTGATTTAAAAACATAATTTCAATCATTGTGTAATATTTCATCAAATAGTTATAATGCAATTAATTTAACCATTACATTATAATTGGATATCAAGATTTCCAGTTTTCCCTTTCATAAATAAAGTTACAACAAATATCCTTGTACTTAGATTGTCTAAGCAGAGATTTTTAGAAGTAAAATTAGTGGGTAAAATATAAAAACATCTTTAAGGCTGTTGCCAAATTGCTTCCCAGAAAAGATATACCAAATTACACTCTAACCAGCTGTGTATGAGAGTGCGTACAAGTTCTTAACAATTTCCCTCTTAAGTCTTTCGTATGTGTTTGAAAGAAAAAAGGCAATTTTACCTGAAACAAAAGTAGAATTGTATGTTGTAATGAGGCAGAAGCTGGAGTGCTTTAGCCTTAGTGGAGTTAGTCTACTAGCACTACTCCCTAGTTTGTTGATCACTGATGGATCACTATTAATCAATCTATAATAAACCTCTAATGCATAACTGGATATAATGGGAGTGATTCTACCTACCTTAAGTGCCTGAAGGTAGTGAACTAAACGAAGCTTCTTGAGGTCTCTTACTGCTCTAAGATAAATTATTTTATCAATTATCTATAAAATCCTCCATCAGGAGTAATACAGTGTCAGCTATGTTTAATAATAATTGATAAGTAAAAATGATCCCTTTATTTTTTAGGACAAAGGAATACATGCATTAATGACATTTTGATAGGCATTCGAGGTACCACTGACATTTTTCAAAATAGCTCTTTCTTTTGATACAATTATGCTATGCACTGTTAATTAATCTCTCCTCATGAATCCAACTGAATTGATATTAAGGATGTGAAAGTCAGTGGAAGGAGTCAAGCAAGTGACATTTGCACATAAAACATTTTTCCTTCCTGGGAATGAGGAACTGTAGTAGAGTTCTTCACAGAAATTTAATTTTCGTTCATTTTATGAGAAGAAAAGAAAGCTCACCTTCATTTAAAAGAAAAAAAAAAAAGTATAACCAGGCAGTTATGTGAAGCAAGGGGGAGCCACTGTATGGATGTGAATCTGACAATCTCTGGAGGTATCAAAACCTCCAAGGAATTAACCTAGGAACAATGTAATGAAACAAAACCAAACCAAATTAACTTCCATTATTTAAAAGCAAAAGGTCATATTTAGCAACGGAACACTGCTATAACCAGTGAAAGATTATAGGTTAAAATTCATTGGTTTCACTTTAGAGATAAATTTACTGTGAATATGCTTCATATAATAAGACCTAGGTTTTTGTTTCAAAAATATAGGGAACCAATTCTACCAGGATCATCATGATCTCAGCTTTGCAATAAAGTAGTGAAAAGAAACAAACAGCAATTGTTAACATTTTTTTAACTTGTTAAATTCACGCAAATGCCTTGGGCCACTAAGTTTCCAAAGGTAGAGCTCTGAAGAATGTTAGAGTTTCCACTGTGCTCTGCTCTTAATCTCATGTCTGCACTGTTTTAAACTTGCAGATATTTGAGCAAATAATAATACTTTTCCATACAGGTGAAAATATCTAAAATTAGAAATATATCTTTAAATATATTTGACTAATTACCCAGAAAAGCAAAAACAATCTTTTTCCTACTGGCCATGATTTTTTTTTTTTTTTTGACTAGCTAAGACTTATTAAGCACTTTTTATATGTCAGACATCCATCAAAGCAGTTTACATTTTGTAACTCATTTAATCTTTATAACAACCCTATTGAATTAAGAACACTTTTTATCCCCATTTAACAGAAGAGGAAATTCAGTATTCAGAAAGAGCTTGGCATATGATAGTCCTGTGAGAAATATTTGCTAATTGAATTAGTAAAAGTCAGAAAGCACTCGTTCATATAAATAATATCATAAATACAGGAGAACTTCCAAGATCAACCTACAAAACTTATTTAACCCATTCATATCTTCTTTTCATTATTTTTAACACTATTTTATTTAACCCTAATAATCATTATAACTTTGTTTTTACAGAGAAAGCTGTTCTAAATTCTAGCCTGTGGCACTATTCAATAGTTTATTTATTGAGCAGCTACTTTCTAAAGCAATATGAGCACCAAGGGAAGGTATAAAGCTAAGGAGGTACATTTCCTACCATGTGGGAACTTCTATCCCTGCCCCATCCCAGAAGGTGGGGCTGGAACTGCAATCAGTCCTTCCAGACATCAGTACTCATTCCGTTTCTACTTCAGAGGGTCCTATACCCTTCCAACAGAACCCCAGGGTTCTCTAACCTGCTACAGAATTTGAGGAAACATCATCACCTCCCAGATCACATTTTTAAATTAAGTTAATAGATAGAATTTTCTCAAGTCTTCACTTTCCTTTGGCACCTCTTACTTCTTGTATGGTGACAAGTGCTAGCAGATGACAAAATGAATTAACTAGTAGTATTTTAACATTAACAGAACAATGGAGAAGCAGTCAATACTGCTTAGCTCAACAGCTTGGAGTTATTTTTTTGGTCATGATCTTTTTCAAGTTACCCATGACAAGTGATGTTCCCAGCTACTTTAAAAGAAGGAACCACCCGCATACACTATGAAGGGGAATTAATTGGTACAATTGCTTTGCAAAATTATCTGGCTATATTGACAAAAGATGGACATATACCCGAAGACCCAACAATTACAATTCTAGGTAAATGTGCAACAGATATGTTACCCGGGCTAGAATGACTGCCGTGGCATCAGCCTAGCTCACAGCAACCTCAAACTCCTGGGCTTAAGCGATCCTACTGCCTCAGCCTCCCGAGTAGCTGGGACTACAGGCATGTACCACCATGCCCGGCTAATTTTTTCTATGTATATTTTTAGTTGGCCAGATAATTTCTTTCTATTTTTAGTAGAGACGGGGCCTCGCTCTTGCTCAGGCTGGTCTCGGACTCCTGACCTCGAGCGATCCACCCGCCTCGGCCTCCCAGAGTGCTAGGATTATAGGCGTGAGCCACCGCGCCCGGCCTGAGAAATTATTAATCGGAAGAAAAACTGAGATAAAATAAAATACCAACATTTGAGCAATTGAAATCACACTGCAACATTTTTTCACAACTCTAACACTCATACAGATTATAGATATGGTGTGTGTGTGTATACATGTATACACACATACATATATACATATCAGTGTGTGTCTATGTTAAATGACTATGTATTATAAAATCAGACATCTTTCAAAGAGCAGCACAAAGAAATCTTTCCCTCACTCCCCCAACATGGTGACATTTATCACAGTGGATCAATATGTTTTTACTGAGTAAACCCTATGATGTTATTACTTATAGTTGAAATAGGATGGCAATATTTGAGCTTTCTGGTAAATTAAGCTCTTTACTATAAGTAAAGTTTGCCTCAGGAATTTAGCTCCGGAGGACCAGTGGAACAGACAAAAGAATATAGTTATTTAAACATTTTATGCACAAGTATGCTTTTGAGAATTTTCTATGGCAGTAATTCATGCATAAATAAAATATAAGAAACAACACAGAGACTATAATAAATATAATCAACATATAATCTGTACAGTAAATATAATTTTAAATGTTAATAAAATCAAAAGGTAAACCTGAGACTGAAAGAAAATATCTGTAATACATATCCTATTAATATAAGAGTCATATCCTCTCTCTCTCTCTGTTTATATATGTATATATACACACACACATATATAGCTATACTACAAATCAACAGCAAAAAGGCAAATGAAAACATTAAAAGGCACAAGACTTGAACAGTTCACAAGGAGATTATCTAAATGATCAATAAGACTTTAAAAGGTCCGGAAAAGTTTTTATCTCTCCTTCATTTCTTTTTTTTTTTTTTTTTGGAGACAGGGTCTCGCTCTTTTGCCCAGGCTAGAGTGCCGTGGCATCAAGCTCACAGCAACCTCAAACTCCTGGGCTCAAGTGATTCTTCTGCCGCAGCCTCCCGAGTAGCCTGGCTAATTTTTTCTATATATTTTTAGTTGTCCAGATAATTTTTTTCTATTTTTTAGGAGAGACAGGGTCTCACTCTTGCTCAAGCTGGTCTCAAACTCCTGACCTCGAGCGATCCTCCCGCCTCGGCCTCCCAGAGTGCTAAGATTACAGGCATGAGCCACTGTGCCCGGCCTTCTCCTTCATTTCTGAAGATATTCTTGGTTGGTCAGTTTTTTTCTTTCAGCACTCTGAATACCTCATCTGTCTCTGTCCTGACCTGCAAAGTTTCTGCTAAGAATCTCCTAATGGTTCCACTGCATGTGAGGAACCTCTTTTTCTCGCTGCGTTCAAAACCCTATTTTTATCTTTCTTTTTTTACTGTATATATTTAAGGTGTACAACATGGTGGTTTATTTCAAAAAATTTAAGAGATCTAAGTGGTTTTTGTTACATGAATGAATAGTATCATGTTAAAGTCAGGGCTTTCAGTGTACCCATCACCAAAATAGTGTACACTGTACCCAATAGATAGGTTTTTATCCCTCACCCTCCTCCCACCCTCTCCACTTCTTAGTTTTCAATGTCCATTATACCACTTTATGACCATATATATCCGCCCCTTTTAGCTCCCACTTATAAGTGAGAACATGTGGTATTTGTTTTTCTATTCCTCAGATATTTCATCTAGGATAATGGTACCCAGTTCCATTCAAGTTGCTAAAAAAAAAAATTTATTTCATTCCTTTTTATGGCTGAGTAGTACTCCTTAGTATATATTAGGTTATTAAATATGAACTGTCCAATTTTGAATCAAAAAGTTTATATATCTCAAACAAGAAGCAGTACAATTAATCAAAGTATGTGCCTAAACTATCCACTCAGTTTTGCCATCTTAACAGCAGCTTGTTTTTGCCAGCAGCAAAGAAGCCTGGAGAGCCAGTGGCCATGAAATTGAGAAAGGCGTTTTCCACAGCATGTTGAGAATTGAGTATTTTTCCTTGCAAGAAGTGGTCCAAAGCCTGGAATAAGTGGTAGTTAGTTTGTGCAAGGTCTGGTGAATATGGTGGATGACAGAGAGTTTCCAAGTCCAGACTCTGTAGTATGAGCAGCATTGTTTGTATGACATGTAGTCAAGCACTGTCTTGCAAGAGGATTGGCCTGTCTCTAGTGACCCGTCTTGGCTGCTTAATCACAAACATCCTCATCATTTCATCCAATTGGTTGCAGTAGACATGCTCTGTAATTGATTGACCAGGTTTCATGAAGCTGTAGTAGATAATACCAGCGCTGGACCACCAAACAGACACCATTAGCTTCTTTTGATGAATATTCCATTTTGGACTGTGTTTCAGCACTTCATCTTTGTACAACCATTGGGCCAAACACTTGCAATTATCAAAAAGAATCCATTTTCATCACACATAACAATATGGCATAGAAATGGTTCACCTTTATGTTGTGACAGTAAAGAAAGGCAAGCTTTGAGACGATTTCTCTTCTGACGTTCATTTAATTCATGTGGAACCCATCTATCCAGCTTCTTTACCTTGCCTATTTGTTTTAAATGGTCCAATATTGTTGGAATAGTAACATCAAACCTTGCTGCTAATTCACACGTAGGTTGAGATGGATTTGCTTCCACTACAGCTTTCAGCTCATCATTATCCACCTTGCTCTCAGGTTGCCCACGTGGTTCATTTTCAAGATTAAAATCACCAGAATGGAACTTCTCAAAATATCAACATACTGTGAATTCATCAGCCACATCTTTCCCAAACACTTCATTGATATTTTGAGCTGTCTGCACTGTATTGGTTCCACGATGGAACTCATATTCAAAAATAACACAAATTTTGGGCATCCATAGTTTCACAAAAATTGCTCTAAAAAATTTTTTTAAAGATAATCACAAGCCAAACCAGGAATTTGAAAGAATAAGGATGTACCTTCACAATAAAAATAAAACAAGAAATGTCAAAGTGAAATGTCAGAGATATCAATTGTCAAACAGTACTTTAGGAAATCGGACATTTCATACTTTATAACCTAACCCATATCACATTTTCTTTACTCATCAATTGATGGACATTTAGATTCATTTAATATCTTCGCAATTGTGAATTGTGCTACAATAAACATTTGGCTGCAGATGTCTTTTTGATAAAATGACTTCTTTTCCTCTGAGTAGATACCCATAGTGGAATTGCTGGATTGAATGGTAGGTCTACTTTTAGTTCTTTGAGGAATCTCTTACATTCCCACCAACAGTGTATAAGTGTTCCCTTTTTGCCACATCCATGCTAATGCCTATAGTCTTTTGACTTGATGATAATGGCCATTCTGAGAGTGGTAAGGTGGTATCTCATTGTGGTTTTAATTTGCATTTCCCTGATGATTAGTGATGTTGAGCATTTTTCCATATGTTCATTGGCCATTTATCCATCTTCTTTTGAGAAAAATCTGTTCATGTCTTTTGCCCCATTTTGATGGAGTTATTTGTTATTTTCTTGCTGATTTGAGTTCTTTGTAGATTCTGGATTTTAGCCCTTTGTTGGATATATAGTTTGGGAATATTTTCTCCCATTCTGCAGGTTGTCTATTTACTGTTGATTATTTCCTTTGCTGTGCAGAAAATTTTTAGTTTTATCAAGTCCCATTTATTTATTTTTGTTATTGCTACATTTGCTTTTGAGGTCTTACTCACTCACTAGACAAGTGTGTGAAATGTTCTTAAAAAGACATGTACAAGAATTTTATAATACCCTTGTACATAGTAGCCAAAAATTAAAACCAACTCTAATGTCTATGAGCCATAGAATGAATAAATAACCTTGGTATATTTACACAATTAAATACTGTACACATAGTATATGATTCCACTTATATGAAGCTCCGTACCAAATAGTAATTACAGGAAACAACTCAAATGCTTATCAAATGATGAATGTATAACAAAATATAGTAAATCCAAACAGAACATTACTCAGACATAACAAGGGCTGAAGTACAGATACATGCCACAACATGGATGAACCCTGAAAACACATAAGTGAAAGAAGCCAGTCACAAAAGACCACACATTATATGATTTCACTTCTATGAAAAGTCCAGAATAAGTGAATCTATAAAATCAGAAGATATAATAGTGGTTGTCAGGGGCTCAGGGGAGGTAATGGAAAGTCACTGCTAATTGGAATGGGATTTCTTTTGGGGGTGATGAAAAAGTTCTGGAATTAGATAGTTGTAATGGTAGCATGACCTTGTGAATATACTAAAAACCACTTAATTATACATTTTCAAATGGTGAACTTTATGATATGTGAATTATATCTCAATTTTCAAAATAGTAGTTGCCTCAGGAATAGGAGAAGTCATAGCTTGGACAAGGCATGGGTGAGGCTTTGGGGTTCATAAGAAGGCTTCTTATCTTGATCCTAGTAGTAGTTACATGTTATATGCATATGTAAACATTTGTTCATTTATTTACCTATGATTTGCATACTTTATGTGTGTGTACCTTTCTATGATAAACTACTATATTAAAAAATCATTACTGTCACTTTTTCCAATGACTACAAGTATTGCCATTAGGCAAATTTGGTTAAACTTAAGTTGCAGCATCTATAGAACAGAACATCCTAAGAGCTATAAGTATCTAATTTCATTCCATAACTACACGGTCCTGATGTAGAATGTCTATTATAGGTGGAACATGTATAGGAGGTTGCATTAAAAAATGGCTCCAAACAGTTTCCGCATGCAGGTTACTTGCCTATCTCACCAGGAAGACATAACAAAGGATTAGTCAGTTAAAATTACAGGGAAATGCTAGCATGTTGCAACAGGAAGCCAGCTTCAGGAGAAATAATAGGCAGTAGCTCAAAGGTGGGTACAAGAAAGGCATGTTTGGGGAACAGTAAGCTGTTCTACACAGGCTAAAGCAAAGTGAAAACTAGGCCATTTTACAATTATGTAATCAATTTTATGATTGTGAAACCTCTATCTTCAATTCGTGTGGTAGAAAAAGCTTCCCTTAATTGATGCATCGTAATAAATTTCTGTTACTAAACGTAGGGTCTACTATCTTAATTAAGTTTCTATCAATGCTGTTGATAAGACCTGCAAACAGAACAATGAACACTGCTAGTTATTTAATTGTTTACTTAGTAATATATATGCTGCCATAGTGACTAAAATGGTATAATGTTTAAGACCAAAAATTAGCAAACTTTTCTTATTTGCATGAGCCTATTTAGTAGCACAGGGGAAATATATTTTTTAAGTTTAAAAAATGCCTTTAAAACTCATTAGTATTCTACAACATCTTAGACAGCAAATTATAATCTTTTTGAAAGAGCATATTGTGTTGACATTATTAAGATGGGCTTTGGGGAAATAAGCCCTAACTTAAATTTTAGTTTATGTGTTATTTACATTGATACTTGTCACTGATGTCTTTAGAGCTGAGAACCCAGACATGACAGTAACAATATTTATCCAGACATCAAATTTGTCACAATTTTCATCATCCAGAAAATAGCCATGAATATCAGAGTAAGTAAAAATATCCATGAGCAGAAAAAAAGACAGTCACAGAGCATGCAGGATTTACATGTAAAAGGGGCCGTCAAGCATCACTGAAAGCCTCAAGGACTCCTACGAGAGTCCCAAATCCTGCAAACATGATCTAGTTTCTGCACATGGCAGATCAAAGATAGCAGATTGATAGAAATGTTGCTGGAGGTGAGTGTGCTGACTGTGAGGAAAAATAACAGATGACAGCCTGAGGCCAAAGAAATATTCAAAA
The DNA here is from genome assembly GCA_028533085.1 of Varecia variegata. Classification (NCBI taxonomy): domain Eukaryota; kingdom Metazoa; phylum Chordata; class Mammalia; order Primates; family Lemuridae; genus Varecia; species Varecia variegata. The sequence continues at coordinate 30,429,783 of CM052442.1, read as the reverse complement.
AACTAAAACATAATAATGACCCTATGAAACACAATACCATTTACATTGGCTCCAAAGAAAATTAAATACTTAGTTATAAATCTAACAAAACTTGGACAGTATCTGTATCCTGATAATTACAAAATACTAATGAAAGAAACCAAAGGACAACTAAATTAATGGAGAAATACACTATGTCAATACATTAGAAGACCCTACATTGTAAATTTGTAAATTCTCCCTAAATTTATCTGTAAACTTAATGCAGTTATCAAAATCTCAGCAAGGTTTTTTGTAGACATAGATAAGTTTATTCTAAAATTCGCATGTTAAGGCATAAGACCTAGAAGACCATTGAAAAAGGAACAAAGTAGAAAGAATCACTCTACCCAATGTTACGACATACCATTTAGCTATAGTAATCAAGACAGCGGTGATGTGGTATTGGCAGAGAGATAGACATATGGATCAATGGAACAGAATAGAAAACTTAGAAATAGACTCACAAATATCTTTAACTGATTTTTTTTACAATGGTACAAAAGCAATTCAGCGGAGAAGAGATGGTCTTTCAACAAATGGTGCTGGAGAAATTGGACAGAATTTACAAAAAAAAAAAAAAGCCAAACCTCAACCTAAATCTCATACCTTATACAAAAAATAACTCAAAATGCATCAGGGACTTAAGTAGAAAAATGTAAAACTAAAACTCTTTTAGGAAAAGATACAGGAGAAAGTATCCAAAACCTAGGCCCAGACAGAGTTCTTAAACTTGACAACAAAAGCACGATCCATAAAAGAGAAAAATGATAAACTGTACATCCCCAAAATGAAAAACATTTGCTCTGCAAAAGACCCTGAGAAGAGAATGAAAAGAAAACTACAGACTGGGAAAAAAATACTTGCAAACCAAATATCCAACAAGGGACTAGTATTTAAAATATATAAGAACTCTCAAAACTCAACATTTTAAAAAAAATTAATAAGAAAATGGGCAAAAGAACAAATGTTTCACTGAAAAGAATATATACATGAAAAATAAGCACATGAAAATATGTCCAAAATCATTATCCATTAGGGAAATACAAATTAAACACAAAATGTGGTATCACTGCTCACTTAAAATTTTAAAAAAATTAGTGAGAACTCCAAATGATGATGATGATGATGTAGAGAAACTGGGTCTCTCATGTATTGTTGATGGTTACACAATGGTACAGCCACTCTGCAAAAGATTTTGAGAGTTTCTTCCAAAAATAAATGTGTGCTTATCATATGAACCAGCAATTGCATTCTTGGGCATTTATCCCAGAGAAATGAAAATTCTTATTACACAAAAACCTGCACATAAATGTTTACAGCAGCTCTATTTTTAATAGTCTCAAACTGGAAACAACACAAACTCCCTTCCATTGGTGAATGGTTGAATAAATAGTGGTACATCTACACCATGGAATACTTCCCAGCAATACAAAGAAACTAACTACCGATATGGGCATCAACTTAGATGGATCTCAAAGGAATTATACTATATGAAAAAAGCCAAACTCAAAAGTTTACATGATTTTGTATATATAGCATTTTTGAAATGACAAAATTAAAGAGATAGAGAACAGATTAGTGGTCACCAGGACTTTGAAGGAGGGTGGGAGGTACCTGTGGCTGTAAGAGGGCAGCACAAGGAATCCTTATGATGGGAATGTTCTGCAACTTGACTGTGCTGTGAGTCACATGAATCTATGCTGGGGGATGGGGGGAGGGTACAGGTAAAACTGTTGAATCTGAATATCTGAATGAGGTTAAAGACTTGTATCAATGTCAATTTTCTGGTTATGATGTTGTACTAGTTACACAAGATGTTACCATTGGGGGAAACGGGGTGAATGGTATATAGAATCTCTCCATGTTACTTTTACAACTACATGTGAATCTACAATTGTCAAAACAAAAAGGTTTTAACAGTTTTGCATCTGGGACCTTCTGAGGGAGAGAGAAATAGCCCTCCAAACAACCAGAGCCCCTGGAACATCATCAACAAATAGCAGGGCATTACATTTGGTGCCATCAACAAGCTTCCATGAGGTCTTCCTCTGCATAAAGTCAAAAACCCTTGAGAAAGCCCCTGAGTAGGAAACCTGTCTGTATGCCCTGGATTTACATGCACCAGCTTGGCAGGACTATTAGTTGAATCTTACCAGGGACAACTGCAGGTTGTCCCTCTGTTCCAGGGCAGACCGACTGCCAAAGCCCTCACCTTAGCCATTAACCTCTAACACAAAGTCAAGCACTTTAGCCCAAAACACTTCTCTGAGAAATCAACTTACATCTCTGCAAATTGCAACAGAGCTTTCTATAAAATATTCCAGTTTCATCTTCTTAAATGCCCAGAACACTTTCAAACTGTATTGAAAATTTCATTTAGAAAAAGAGTTTGGCCCTTGGTGATGTTTATACCTAAACAAAATATTTATACTATTATTTTCCCTTTAATGAATGCTTTATTTATATTAGGTTTGAAATTTTTACGTAATCTAGCAAATTGAGGAAGAAGTATTAAAGAAAGAAAAAAAAACTCCTCTGAGTTCACAGAGGTTTTCAAAGAACTCTGAAACAATTCTATCATTACTTGATGTTTCATTTGCTCATTGATTGATTCATTTATTCATTCATTCATTGGTCACCTTTGAATGACAGAAGTATGCTACAGATAAAGACCATTTATATTCAGGTACTACCTTCAGAAGCTTCTAGTTTATTGGTTGAGTCAGATATCATAGCAAATAAATAACTATACTATTTTATTAATGAGGTAAGAGCAATCTTCCAAGAAAGCCCAAAGACCTGAGTGACTTAAAAGACATCATTCCTGGAATGGTCGGCAGCCTTATATGTACTACTGAAATTAAAGTACCTAGTATTAATATTTTAGTGGAGTAACAGACAAAATTTCCTCCTCCCAAGGTTCCAACACAGCTCAGTAGGGATTCCAAGGTTGTTTTCTTATATACAATTGGTTCAGACATTGAAAGAAACAGAAAATGACACCAACAATTTAATCCTGACAGAAACTGTACAATGCAGATACTATTATCTTTATTTTACAAAGGTTAATAACAGATCCATGGTCTGGGTGAATTTAAAGTCCTCTTGCTCTTTCTATAACACAGCATTGCTTCTGGATACAGAGACAATTAACAGAAATGTATCCCAGGTCAACTTGTAATGGCTGGAGTTGTACTTGACTACAGAACCTTGGTCTAATTCAGAATGCCGCCCAACATGGCTCTTGCTCAAAACTCCACCTGGCCCTTTTGGAAACATTTCCTGAAAGACCCTCAGATTGGGACCCGGACTCCTTTTGTGGAGCTCACCCTACTCAACAATACTCTCATCAGTTTATAGCAGTATGACCACCTGTCACTCACCACAAAACTTTCCTAATCTTTTGATATTTCTGGTACTCAACTGATGTTTGATTTTATCCTACTCGCTGCCATAATAAATGTAATCATTTTTTATACTTAGCTTACCCTTTCCAAAAGGGTATGTCACACAATTCTGTTGAATGGTTTCACTTTAAAATGAAGAATATAATCTTACAATTGGCACTCATCAATATCTAGAATCGTTACTATATTTCCCTGACATTTGCACAGTCCCACTTGTCAATATAACTATATACAGTTTCTCCTATTTTCAATCTTCCCACCCTGAGTACACCCCCTACAGCCCAGTTGGTCATTTTCTCTAATTTTTTATTTAAAAACAATGGCAGCTGGATTTCTTTCAGCTTGATGATATGCCTTGCAGCAGACCAATCTTTTCACTCAGAGCAACTATAAAGCTTGATAAAAGGCAAAAACAAAGAAAAAACCGAAAAGGCACCTATAAACATCAGATAGAAAAACATCAAGGATTTGAGAAGAAAAATTCATCAAGTTGAGCCCAAAATTCTATTTCATTTTTCTCCTATGGAATATATTTTTATAAGTGATGTAGACAGAGTCTGAAATGCTGAGCAAAAATTTCAGTGGTTCACATCTGCCAAGACAACCAATACTTAACACCAAGATCTTGAAGAGAAGGAAAGCATATTGACATGAGGGAGAGTCTGGACTACTTTTCCCCTAAAGGCATTCACTGATTCTTAAGCACCACAGGCCAAAAGCTGGTAACACTAAGCAGAGTTTATGGAAATCTTACTGTTCTGAGAAGATACGATTTGGAGTTCAGGGCCTACAACCATAGAGGGCTGTTAGTAAACAAAGTTTCAGTTGGGATTCCTAAAATATTAAGAGCAAACTGGAATAGTTCAGTACTTCAAGAAACTTTTAAGAAGTTTCGAATCACTTCATTCTCTGATTACATTAAATTGATCCACTCTTACTTTAACTGTCTTCCAAAAGGCAAAGAAAAATCTCTCTGGAGGAAGTTAACATCATCCAGAGTCACTACGATTTTTCATATGCAGCATTTAATAAAGAGTTACCAGGCGAACCAAGACAAGAGCAAGAGAAAAAATAGGCAATACAAACACATCCATAGCTGATTCACATATTGAGCTTTTCAGATATTGGTTGTCAATAGTCTATATATTTCCAGATAGAAAGGTCTCTCTCTCTTCCTCTCTATCTCCCCCTCTTCCCACCCCGTCTCTCTCTCCCTCCCTTCTCTCCTTCCTTCCTTATTTCTATCTCTCTCTGTCTTGGTCTGTTGTTGCCCAGGCTAGAGTGCCCTGGTGTCAGCCTAGCTCACAGCAACCTCAAACTCCTGGGCTCAAGTGATCCTCCTGCCTCAGCTTCCCGAGTAGCTGGGATTACAAGCATTCACCACCACATCCAGGTAACTTTTTCTATTCTTAGTAGAGACGAGGTCTCACTCTTGCTCAGGCTGGTCTTGAACTCCTGACCTCAAGCGATCCTCCCACCTCGGCCTCCCAAAGTGCTAGGATTACAGGCATGAAGCAGGGTACCCAGCCCAAAGTGGTTTTTGGATTCAATGCCAGAAAAAAATAAGTAACTCTAAGCAAAGTATGCCTCTTTTAATAAATAAAAATATTTCTTTTTAATTCATCTGCCAAGAAAATCGAAAGTTCAATATAACCAAGTTCAGTAACAATGACACGTAGGTAGCTGGACACCTCTATTATGTTTAATCCCTTACCTATATGTATATGACTAAATGTCTATGTATGTGTGTTTTACTGTGTTATTTCATATTGATTTTAACTTTATAAGAAGCTTATAATTTTGGGTGAAAGTCAATACAAATATGAAGAAACATAAGAAAAAGTTTTATTTTGTATATGATTTTAAGAGGTTATCCTTAAAATTATAATGACCAAACTGTCTTTCTCTGATATAGGATTTAGAGCTATGGGATTAAACAAATACATGCCTAAATTCATAAGGAGATGGCGTACTCTTTTGTGATTGAAATATTATCCTAATTAATAAATACATAATATTCTCATATATACTTCAAGAAAAATATGTAATATCATT
>CM052442.1:30387652-30423800 GCA_028533085.1 Varecia variegata | reverse complement strand
CAAGAAATTGACAATGGCACAATACAATCAACCACACTAAAGACCTTATTTCACCAGTTTTTTTACATGCACTCATTTAGTGTATAATTTTATAAAATTTATCACATGTATAATGTATAGATTCATGTAATATATGTATATTTTTAAAAGAGAAACCACCACTTCCTTTAAAATATTCTCAGCACAAGAAAGAAATACATTTCAAAAGAGATAGTGAGGACAAGTAGAGTACTGCACAGCAAGAAACAATAGTATTGCCCACCAAAGTCTGTGTTCCCAAGATAAATGGGCACATCTTTAATGAGAGAGGCCTTGGAGCATGACACAAAATAATGAGGGAAACTGATCTGTACAAACTACCTCTACGCTGCTAACTCCCAAAATAATATCTACCGCCTGCATTACAGACACCTATGTGTTCTTGGATGTCCAATAGTCATTTACATCTAACATGTCCAAAAAATAACTCAATTTACGGCATGCTTTCTCCAACAGCCAAATGCATTTTTCATCTTAGTAAATGGCAAAGCCATAGCTAGTTTCCCAGACCAAAAACCTGAAAGTCATTCTTCAATCCACTCTTTGATGTATCTCCTACAGCTGTAGGCTCTACCTTCAAAATACAGCAATTCACTCACTTCTCACCACCTCTACTAGCATCCTTGCAGAGCCTTTAAGAGTGGTGCTTTCCCACTTACTGCCTGTGTATCTTCCAACCAGTCACTAACCTCTGTTGGCCTCTCTATCCACACTTGTAACTTTAAAATTACACTAGAATCTTCAGAGAGGTGTTGTGTTAAATGAGATAATTCATATAAAACAGTATTAAAAAGAGTCCATATACACATGCATATAAATACAATTTTGGCCTTCTTCTACTCAAAACCTTTTCCATCACCCTTCGACTTAAATTCAAACCTAGTCATGGTCGAAGGCCACATATAACCATGGCACTGTCTCTTTTGCTGATCATGACTCCTACCAGTCTTCCTTCCCTTCCCCTGCTCCAGTACACCAGCCTTCTTGTTGCTACTCAAACATCTTAGACCAATTTATTCTTCAGGGTCCTCTACTAGCTGTTCCTTCTGCCTACAGCACTGTCGCTCTTCTCCAAGATTTCACCTGGTCTGTTTCCTCTGCTCAAAACCCCACTCGCCTCTGAGGCCTTCTCTCACCCGGCTATCTAAACATCCCCTTCCTCCAATATCACTCTCCACCCCCTTACTATGCCTTATGCTCCTTTATTTTCTTTACCACTATTTTAACTTATATTACATATTTATTTATTTGTTTTCTATCCATCTTCCCTACTAGGAATGTGAATTCCCCGAGGGCAGGTGTGGGCTTCATCCTTTTTGCTCACTGCTGTATTTCCCCAACATAGACCAGTTTCTGGGACATAGTAGTTCTTCAGATATTTTTTTCCAATAAAATCACACACCAAAAACTAAGAAACAACTTTTCAGAAACATTCTCTTTATGTCAAAATCTCACTACTGGTGATAAAAAAAAAAAAAAAAACCCACACAGAAGGAATACACATTATTAAAGCAGGTAGAAGAATAAAATATTTAGAAGCCAAGGTAATACATGTCCTAACTATATTAAGATAATAAATAAACTGGGAACACCAATTATCATTCATCAAACATGAATGACCATGATCTGGACAGTTTTGTAGAAACCCATTAAATTATTTTACCTTTCGAATGGAGATGCCTTATAGTCAATCTACACACTTTACTAGTAATAACTAGGCTGATTGGTGACAATTTCATAGGCCTCCTGTGAAATTTTACATGCTCTCCTGAAGACTTTTAGACTTAAGATAACTGCTCATTTTGCAAGCTTATCATATTTAAAGTCTTAGTAAGTTTGGCATGCACGCTAGTACATGACTTATCTTAAAAGACATATATTTTTCTTATTCACCACAAAGGGATTATTTTGAAGATAATTATAACAGATTAAAGATGACTGTGAATTCTCTGAGACCCCTTCCATTGGTACGCAATGTCTATATTCCTTTCCCTTGAATCTAGGCATACTCAATGACTGACCAATAGAATACGGTAACCATGGTCATGTGTCAACACATAGGCCCAGGCCTTAAGAAACTCGAAACTTGCAATTCCTCACTAGTGGAACACCTGCTCTTGGAATCCAGCTTCCATGCTGTGAGGAAGGCCAAGCATTTTTCTAGAGAGGCCCACATGGAGAGGAATAAAGGCCCCTGGCCAGTGAACTCAGCTGAACTCCCAGCTAAGCACTGGCCTTTGCTGAGCAATTTAAAATACTGATATGAGTATACATTTCTGGTTAACCCTGAAGACTACATTGAACTATCACCTTCATTTGTATTTATAGTCATAATATTTAATAATGATATTTAAGATATAAAGAAAATGTTCCATCAATCTGATTGTATGTGCAGCGCATAGCTTGACAACCTCAGCCACATGGCTGAGCCAACTAAACAGCAGATTTTCCAGGACCACTGAAGCCATCCCAGCTGATACCACATGAACCAGAAATAAGTCATGCCATCCTAGCCCTGTGCAAATTGTGGATTCAGAAATAAAATAAATGGTGATTCTTTTTTAAGCCAGTAAGTTTAATTAGTTAAGCCATTATAATAATTTAAACCCTAATAAAACAGAGTGGTTCTCAATTGGGTAGGGGAATCAGAGAAGGAGGGTAATAAGCCCCTTATGACACCCATCACAGCCTAAGAGCATATTTTGGAAAACACCTTTTACAGATTTGATATGGTTTTATAGTTTAAAATTGAAAAATGCCTATTATTTTTATAATATAAACATGAATGTTTAATGTTTTCAAAAAGTAACACAGGTTAAAAGATGGGACAACGCTATTATAACTAATAGCAGTATCACTATTTATTCAAGCATTGCAGAATTTAGTAGATATTTATTGAAGACCCATTATATGCCAGCCATTATACTAGCCAGTAGGAACACATTGATACAAACAGACATAACCCCCACCCTCAGTCAGTATTCACGACTTTCTATAGAAAAGTAGTAGTTCTTAATTCTCCCAAATTATATTCTTTGAAAAAAGGCTAATCTTTTCCTTTCCATAGTTTACAAAAATCCACAAATAAACTTATACCCACTCCAAGCATATAAACGAAGTACAGTTTATTCCTCAGGGTTAAACAATTTGTAGAGGCAAACAAAAATCTATGTTCAGCCAATTAATTATAACTCATCCTTTGCTTTTATGAGTAGCTCATGATAACAGATAAAATAGCTATATTTGGGTCTCTGAAGAAATTCTGTACTCCAGTCAATTTATTTTGTTTACTCGTTAGATCAAGCTGCATCCATCCATCTCCTGATTAACAACCTTTCCATCTTAGATATTTTGTGTCTGTTCATAATGACACCCAACATTTACTTTTCCTAATTAGCTTCTTTTTACTAATCTTAGCAAGTGACCATTGGCCTTAGACCGAGCAGTTTAAAATACTGATAGAGGAATAAATTTCTGGTAAAACTTAGTGGCCCAACCATCATTTTCCTTTCCTTTTATATTCACTGAAGTCCATCATTAATAATGCTATTTAAGGTATGGAAGGAACATGTTCCCTCCATCTGTGCTTATCTGTGTAGTACACAGCTTGCTAAAACATTTGAAATGGCTCCGTTTGGCCTTAGAACAAAGTGCAGAAGGTGATCTTCAGAGACCTCCAGTTTCATACTTACTCTCCTTTCGGCTCTCTCATAATTGCTCCCAGCTTCCTGGATGCTCTTTTGCAATGGTCCACATATATATTATAGGAACCCTCTAGGCATCCACTTGGGAGCTAAGCATTTTCTACTTCCCAGTCTTCACTTAATCTATGCCTCATCCCGTCTAGTATCTGAACTATGCCAATTATTGTGTTAGAAACTAATCTCATTCATTGTTGTGTGTTGTTTTAAATACTGAAAATGATTTAATATATCTTCTCTCTCAGGGATGTTGGACTTTTGAGAGGGAAATTACAGGTAGTACAATAAGTTGGCTGAATCACTATCTGAATTAACTGTCAACTAATGATGTAAATTAAGACACAGAAGGTATTACTTTTAGAACTTATCAAATTGTAGCATAATGTCAGACAAATTTTACCTAGCTTAAAGCTGATCCTACGATTACCATAACAACTGACTTTGCCAAAATAGTTTCAATAATTACATGGCAATGATTATTGATATTATTCGCTATATACCCTAACAGGTCACTTAATTTTCGGAAGTTAATCATGAGCCCACATTAAATCAATTACTAATGTAACATCGAAGATGAAAGGGAGGGAGGAGGATGAATGGAAAGATGTGGGAAGATAGTTTCAGAGAAACTCTAAGAAATTAAAAATGAATATGAAGAATCAAGTTATCAAGATAGTTTGATCTCTACTTTATCCTTCTATGATAGTTTATTCTCTTTTATGCTATAAATTCATTTTCTTTACTCTCTCTAATCCAGCACAATTCATTTAGACTTCTAATAAAAACAGTACACTCACCTTGCTTATATAGCTATAAAAATTTTTATAACTTTGGTAAAAATCTAGCTGGCCAATATGGAACAATGCCTCTGAAATAAGAACAACAACAATAATAGATGCTCAATGAACACTGACCTCATCATTTCAGACTCATTTGTTACGGGTCAAACAATAGTTCCCAAATGTATCAATTGTCAGAAAACCAGAGACAATCGGAGATTAAAATTGTATGTTACCTTTAGAAGGCCCCAGCTCCCTCTAAGTGCCCATCTCTTCCCTACCGCTTGTATGCCCACCACCACCCTAAGCCCCCTTCTCACACGGCCCCATTGCTCACAACATCACACCTTCCTAGTTGTGCAGTTGCCCAGCTAGTAATGATGAAAGCTGGCTTAGTCATCAAAAGCAGTCTGGAGGGGAGCTGTTGGAGGCACTGAACCACAGTCTCAAGCAAGGACACTGCTACCTATGCCAACCTTGGGACACTAGATACTCTTCTCCATGTTCTTGGGAATTTTAAAGCCAGCTTGGAAAGGAACAAAGGGAGGAGAAAAGTGAGGGAGTTCTTAAGAGGCATGAAGCTGGAAACTGTTGACGGTGTCCAGTCACTCCGAGGTGGCCAAAAGAAAAAAAACACAAATACATTTTTGACATTATTTTTCAAAATTCTTAGTGACAAAGAAAGACTAAAACTTCAGCTGAACAGGAGCGACTAAAGGAAAATAAGATCAGTTTATATCAAGTGATGTAAAACTGGGCAAGACTCAGCATAGACACACAACTTTATGATCTCAAGGAACAGAACACTAACTCGGAAAAGATAGCATGATTGACATTTTTTTGTAACTGAGGAGACTTTGTTTGCTTTTATGGTCTATCTCTAAAAATTGCTTTTTATAGAATCAAGGAACAACTGAAAGTATAACATATTTCACAAGTTATGTAGCTGATGACATGTGCTTTTGGCACTTCTATTTTGTTTCTAATATTTTTTTCCTCTGTTAAGTTAGGAGAAGACATATTCCCTCTGTATCATCTCCATTCATACACACACACACACACACACACACACACACACACACGATATAGTTATGATCTTATCTGATGATTGATGATAATGGCATGAGTTTGTATCTTTCAGGATATATGTAAATTCTTACCTTATATCTTTTCATTAAAAAATTAAAACATAAAATAAGGAAACTGCAATGGTGAAAGTTCAGACATTGTTTTGATACAGAGATTTTCCTAAGTCTTTCAAATTATAATATACAAAGATTACTTCCTTTAGTTATAAGTTTAGCTTTATCAGCTACGGAAGGAAAAAAAGGCATGAAAAAAATACAGTGAGTCTAGAATGGTTTCACTATAGTGAAAAAATAGAATTTCTTTTGTTTATGGCTGTTCCCTATATATTTTGTACTAGATATACATTTGAATGACCCAGGAACCTTTTCTTTTCAGTACTGATACCTGCAAGCTATTTCTCTAATCTTTAACAGCAGAATATTAAAGAAACTATAAATACAAAATATAATTCAATCACTTACTTTTTCTATTTATTTATTTAGTGTTACCATTATGCTTACATCAATATGGAAGTATTAATATAATACTGGAAATAATATTGAAAGACCTTCATGCCAAAGCACAAGTACTATTGATGCAAGAGCCAAAGACTGAAGGTGGTCCTGCCAACAACCTAAATAACTTGTTGAGGCTCCTGAGAGTGGTCACTGTGGAATAGCTAAGAGCTTCTTATAATTTCTGAGAAATAGTGTCATAACATATCTTCTTGCTGACCCTCAAAACAATTCATTTTTGCTTCTAAATATTTGTTCATGCAGTTCCCCTATGGTGGATTTCAAAAGATGACCACAAATTTTTCCTGTCTTGGTAGGCACATTCCTTTGCAGTAAGACTTTACTGCTTCTCCTACCAAAAGATAGAATCTATTTGCTTGAATCTGGGCTAGCTTTGTGAATTCCTTTGGTCAACGGGATGTGGCAGAGTTGATATTAAGCAACTTCCAGAGTTAGACCTTAAGAGGATTTGCACCCTTTGCCTTTATTTTCCTGGGATGCTGCCTGGAAATCACCATCCCTTGAAGAAGCCTGATTTGTTCTGAGGGACAGACAGCAAGAGAGCAAGAATAGAAATGTGTTTATTCTAATGGTCCCAGCCGAACTTAGCTGCCAAATAATGTATCAGCTCAAGGTAGCTGCTTGAGGGAACCCAAGCAAGATGAGCAGAAGAACCAATTGCTCAGTCAATCCACAGGTTCATGAGGAATAATGAATCACTGTGGGTTTAGGTTACCATGGTTTGGATTCATTTCTTACACAGCAATAGATAGCTGTTTATCTCTCCCCCATGAAAACCCTCCCTTTTGTTCCATCCTTCCTACATCTCAGCCACTCTTCAGGGCCTATTATTTTCTTCATAAAATCTCTTCTGATTATCTCAAGTCAAGTAATTTCTCCTTATATCCTAGAGAATCTAGCAATGCATCACTCTTTAAAATAGTAATTATATGCCTTGCTGTGTATTTTAATGTGTGTTAACATATATTGCTATAATATAATGAAGTTCTTGAAAGCAAGTACCTTTTAAACTTCTTTACATCTCTCTATTGATAGCATAGTTCTAAACACAAAGCTTCTGAGCACAAAAAACAAAAGTTGAATTAAACTTAAAATATTCTTTTTCTGTAGCAAAGTAAATAACCAGTGCACAAGAACCATCCCAGCTCAAATATGACTGAGAATATTATTAAAGTATTCTGACTTGACAGTCTGAAGAGATCGAAGACAAAAAAAAAACCAAAAAACCCTAAAAGGGATAAAAATCACAAATGCCATGGCTAAGGTGAAAATTATCTGTTACTCTATTCTAAGAATTAGAACCCAGGTATCAATTATTGAAACTTTGTAGTTTATGAAAAATAAATATCATTGTGTAACATTGTAGATAAAGATTCCATCAGAAATTAATCAAGAAGAGATGCCTATACCAAGTACAGGTTAAAAGTTTAAATGAGTATATTATTTGGCCCAATTATTCCATTTTTTGGAAGTTGTACTCTCGCATTATGAAAAGAGTACATAAAAATGTCCACTGAAATGTTGTTTATAATATGAGGAAAAAAACAGTAAAATGTTCCAAAATAAAGACTGGGTAATACAAGCACTGGCACATCAATACAATTATAAACTAGGTAGCCATTAAGAGCTCTGGGCAAAAAGCAGGTTACTGAATTTTTTACATATTTCTTATATAATATCTGAATGTGGGGAGAATGATTTATGGACATACATTGAAACATGACTAGAAGGATGTTTACAAAATATTAACAATTGTTAACCTTTGGGCAATAGGATTTGCGGTGGTTTCTGTTTTGTTTTGTTTTGTTTTAAAGAAGCAAAAATTTTAAAAACCTTAAAGACTTTTCTGTATTATTTGATTATTTTGCAATAAGCATGCATAATTTTTACAAAAAGCGTAAGTTAATTGTATTTTTTAGAAAGGTAGAAACCACAAATCTCCTTCAAGAGCAAGTAGGTCAATTCTCAGGTGACATATTCATGGAAGGACATTAAGAAACACAAGATAACTAAAGGGGAGAGCAAACCTTTACTTAGTGGTTATTATGAGCTTTATATACATAATCTCTTCAAATCCATACAATCACCCTAAGTTACTATTTTATGTTCATTATAAATATAAGAAAACAAAATTCAGGAAATTAATCTGAGCAAAGTCAGACCCAAGGTTCAATGTCAACAACTATACAACCTAACATCCAAATTAGATTTAAGGTTGATATTGCAACTAATAATCATTGTGTTCCACAAAGACTTCTTGTAGACAATGTTAGTTGCTTACTATTCATTGATCTGATCAAAAGTTCTTAAGCACGAATGGCAGATACCAAAGAATTAATTACTCCCAGGGTCTAGTAGACCAAGTAGAACAGTATGTACCCCTTAAACAATATGCACCAAGAGATGTTCTGGGCCCATTGCTAAGCTAAGATATGCTTAATTAGACACAGATAAGAAGCTGTTAAATTTTCTATGGTTGCTACAAGACCAAAAGCAGCAGTCAAAAAGAAATTTCACTAATATCTCTATAATATAAAAGGGAAATTTTAGTTTACTTTGCTTATGCTGAAAAAGACAGCTTATTCATTATGATACACATTAAACAAAGGCATTAATCTTTACTTTGAAAGAATTAATAATTCAAAGAAATCAGATATATACTTAGTAATAGAATAGAATTTCTAATTAGTAAATCTTAGGGGGTGAAATACACAGGGAACATGAGTAATGCAAATCTAACACCTCTAGTCTTCCCATCACCAACCTCAAATCATGTATGATTAAGTCTTTGCTGCATCCATTAACCTTCCCTCTCAATCTAGTTGAGATATTCTGCCAACACTTTCTGAAGGCTGGTTCCACGTTCAGGCCACTGAACTCAGGAACAAGCGAACATGTCTTTAACCGGCCATTTTTGAACCCCTTCTTTAAAGCACTGGACAGAGTAATTGTCTAGGTCCAGAGACACCATTCTCCTGCTTTCCTTCTAATCTGGAAACTACTAAAAATTGAGTTTCCAAACCAGATAAACAGCATTTTGGGTGGGTGGGATACAGATTTTCCTTTGGGAGTTGGAAAAAAGAGATGAGCGTTTATAAATTTCTTCCCGTGAACATTTCTTCAATGTACACCCTTTACATGGTGGAGACGCAGACAAAGTCACAGCTTTTCAAAGGTGAAAGTCCCAGCAGTCTTACCAGGCAGGAATTTTGGTCAATAGCACCACTACTCTCCTCGGGCCCTTTGTTGGCTCCTCTCTCTATATGATCCCCTTTATGAAATCAACTACTTAGAGTTTTTCATTCGTCCTTCAGAATATCACTTACACTCATGGACTCATGGACTCCTTTCTAGTGTTATCAGCCCATGGGTTACCATATCAGCTTCCTAACTATTCTCTTTATCTCCAGTTTTTTGTTAGAATATAGTCTACACACAACCAATGGACAAAATTTCCTAAAATACTAATTTCCATCATTTGATTTTCCTCCTTAAGAAAAGATTAGTGTATCTTATAGCCTGGAAAGTAAAGACACTCTGAGAGAACCTATAGGATCTATATATACAATAGGAAAAAGTTTCTATCAGTCAGATTCAATACTTTGTATTTTTTCTAAAAAGTAATTTATCACTTCCCTACATAGACTCTGAACTCCTGGAAGAAGGAAACTACATCCCTAACTTCTTTTCCAACCAAGTGTGAGTTTTACCCACTGAAAAAACAAATAAAGTTAAGTGAGCCCAGCTATACATAAAGGGATGTAAGACTTTTTCTAATCATGTGAGTGTAACAGAGCATCAACACAACTGCATCTCTCCAGCTGTCTGGTATGGTGCATGAATTATCTTATTACCTATTAAAATTTCACATACTGCATAGCAAACAATTCATCAAAGGAAAGCCAATATAATCTTGAATAAATTTATTCTATAAGCTCTTTAAGGCAGGGCCAGTATCATCTATTTCCCTCATAATCCCTAAAAATAACTGGTGTTCTTAAACAAAGTGGTTATAAACAAAAGTTGTCAACTAATATGAAAAAATGCATTGGGGAAATTATAAAACTAGTTTATGTGAGCATAAAAGACACTAAATTGTACGTATTTTGTCAAAAGTTTTAAGAATGGTATTTTATGCATTTTATAAATATAATTAGGCCTTTTATGCATCAGCCAATAGGCAGAGTATTCATCAAACACTGAGCATACATTGAGTGCTTGCCGCGTGTAAATGCAATGCTAGGCACTATGGAAGATACATAGATGAACAATTTTATATACATATTTTTATTTTTAACTAATACTTGAAGCAATTTGGTTGTAAAATTCTGTGATTATGAATTTTCTCATACTGCAAAGCCTGATACTTAAAAGCCTGATCATTAAATAAAAATGCATTTGGCAAAATGCTCTGAAAGGGTGAATAAGGTCAAAACTAAATGAGCTGACCTTACTTTCCTACTGAAACTGTTCTACATTAAAATATTGGTTAAGTCCCATCATTGCTAACTTGATGTTGCCCTTGACAGCCTTCATGACTCGTTCTCTTTAAAATATTGCCATCTTTACTTCTAGGACACACTGCTCCTCTACTGACTCTCATCTTCTCCTTTATCTAAGGTGCATTTACAATTATTCATTCAAACTGACACCTTTCTGGGCATAAAAGAAGGCACTCAATAGTTACGCCAGGACAACAGGAATAAGGAGGGCTGTCCTGGCTAAACCACGGATACCATGGGTCACTCTGCTCTTGTTCCAATTCCTCTTTCTATGGCTCTCTTTCCCACACAAGAGACAAAGTCTACGGGCTTCTGCTCATCACTTGCATCAGAACACAGCCTCTGAAGCAGTCTGTCCATTCACAGGATTTCAACTCACATC
This sequence comes from Varecia variegata, assembly GCA_028533085.1. Taxonomy (NCBI): domain Eukaryota; kingdom Metazoa; phylum Chordata; class Mammalia; order Primates; family Lemuridae; genus Varecia; species Varecia variegata. The sequence goes on along the minus strand of CM052442.1, from coordinate 30,412,793 downwards.
TGACTCAGATGGCTTCCTAGTTTGCATGCACTACCATCTCATGTCATAAGTGCCTACACAATCATTTTACCTGGATGAACATGTCTCTCAAACTGTCTGATAGGGTGTCCTGAAAGGAACTTCCTCCCAGTCTAGAATATCACTCTCTCCCAAATTGTTTTTTACATTCATCTGAACGGGCATAAAGTATAATAACAGGGCTCTAGGATCTGAAACCACTCTGTTCTTTTTTTGCTAAGACTATATACAGCCTAATTAAGCTCACTCTGAAGGTTTAGAATGGACAGAGAATTTTGGAAAATATATGAATGAGATGAGAAAAGTATGTCCAGAGAAGGCAAGATGAGTTGGTCAAGGTGTAAGGAATTGGATTTGATGGTGCAGTCCAAAATTTGAAAACTGTAGTTTATTGGAACACTGTAATTCTCTGTGATGGTAATGGATATTTCTCAAAAAAAATAGTTTCTGGATCAAATAAAAAGTTTCATTAATGTTGTATATTAATTCTTCCTCTTGGAGAGCCCCAATTCACATTAGCATATCACAATGCATATTAGCATATCAAAAGCTCAGAGAAGCCTTACAGTAAAGACACCATTTTTCATATCTGTTTGTTCTTGGAACCCCTTTTGTTCATTGAAAACCCAGGAACGTTTTGCAGATCTCCATGGAAAACCATTTTACAATCAGTGCAGTAGGCGGGATGGAGCAGGTGCAGGCTTTGGGGCACATGAGAGGCTGTTGTCACAATCCCAAGAATCTAACGCAGGCCAGCAACTGAGGAGTCCATTTTAGAAAATCTAAGAACAGGTGGTTGCTACATCATCCAATGTCACAGACCGATGTAGAGAAGGAACTAGCCACGAAAGGCCATGACTACCTATAGGAAAAGCAAGAGGAGAAGTGCTAGATGGTAAGGCTCAACTCGAATATGACTAAAAAATAATCTGGGCAGTGACGGAGAGCAAAGTGAAGGACAGTCTATGTGAGTCAGCAAGGCTTGCTGCTTTCTCTGCAGAGCTTGTTGGGTTGAGACACAGACTCTCTGTCTTCCCCGCCACTGTGCTTTGTGGGTCTTAAGGTAGCATTCTTTGAGTCTTAAGCCAGTGTTTAATGAACAAGAGGTGAAATGCTATTTGAACAAAAAGCTTCCTCTTACAGTTTTAGACAAGTTGGATTAGAGCAGGAAAGAGACTACAGACAGGTAAACAAGCCACCAGATTGGCCACCATCTCTATGAAGACAGAAATGCGGAGATCTGGAACAGAGCAGGTGCTAGCAGATAAAGAGAGAAATAAACCAAAAGGCATGAGGAAGAATCAGGAGTCCAGAGGGCTGAATGTAAGTCAGAGTCCTCAACACAGTTATACTCTTAAAGACCTAGAGGTCCTGGGAACCATGGTATCCTGGTACTCTGCATGTTCCGTCTGTACTATCTTCCTTTATATTGACCTGTACCTTTCCAATTCTTTTTTTTTAAATCACTTCAGTACTTTTAACTCCTCTACATAAAGTGCAAACTTTTTGTAAACAAGAAAAAATGTATTCCATGAATTGTGTATTTCCTAGGACAATCTTGTACATTACATGGAATAAAAAATTAAGTAATGTAAACTACTGTTAAGCAAGCAGTCTATTTTATAAATGATAGGATACTTCGTTGACTTATTTTAAAGATAATATTCCATCCTGTGTTTAAATAAGACCAGATCTTTTAAAGACTAATCACTAAGAGACTATCATGTGCACGACAATCACATCATCATCAAATTAGAGGAACAAATCTATGGATGACATATGAAGACAGGAAAAAATTCATCATCTAGGCACTTTAAAGGCAGAGTATACTTCTCCACTTATACTTCCTAGGAACTAAGGCTTGGAGAAACTTTGAGTATTCTAGCTGCAGAAATTTTCCACCTTCAACCTACTCATTATGAGCTGGTCAAAAAGCAAAGCTTAGTTAATTGCTTATGATGAATGGAGCCAATACGAACATGTTAAGTCAACAGAAATGGCATTTGTTTAATAGATTTCAAAGGTTGTAAGTCCTGATTTGATAAAACTGCCCCTACCTTTCTGATTTTCAAGACCGTACTCCATAAAACACTGTATGATATATTACTGAATTTCTTCTCTTACTGTCTACCACATTACTAGGTTTTATTCTCTTCTAATAACACTTGGTACCAAATATTCACCTTTTCAATATATCATTACTGTCAAGGTTTGACATGTATGGAATAAAGCCATATCAAGTTCACTCTACTGGGCACATCGCTGTGGCAGAAATGTCAACTATAATAAGCATATGATGAAAAAGATCTTCAGGGTTCCTGTCAGGTAGCACCTAACCTGACAGTAGGTTAAAACTGAACATTTACATGAAAAGGTTGGGTGACTGAGGCTGACAGCCGTCATTAACACAGTGAAGAAGAAATGTGCTACCTAAGTTTCCCAGCTTTCAGTCTGCAGGTGCTTTCATATTGCCATTTAATCCTTCTAACAAACATGGCATCGGGCATTCCTTCCCATTGACAGGTGAGAAATCTGTACTGCCACTGCCCTGGGTCAGGCACTCATCATCTCTCAGCTGAATTATTGCAACAGCCTCCTCCTAATTGATATCCTTGCCAGTGATCATGTCCCAACTGTAAGAACTGAGTAATACTTGGCTTTTCTAGGGGAACAAAAAGACCTGAAAACTTAAAAGTGGCTTAAGAGTAACCAGTTGTTACGTATAGTTCACATCAGCAGGGTGGATGTGGATCACACCGCCCTCCAGAGCTGTGATGCTCCCAATGGGAGCCAGCTTGCTTCCACCTGCCACTGTCGTCCCCACGTGAGCTCCCATGGTCATCACCAAGGAGTAGAAGACTAGAGGGTCATGCTGGCCATTTCTTCCCACCTCTCACTGGCAAGGACTGGCCACACAGCCCCAACCCAGCAGCATGAGAGGCTGGAAAGGGGAGAGGAGCACACAGATATTTGATAAGTGAAAGTAGCTTCTACCACACCCACCTTCAGTGAAGCCAGGCGGACTGGCTTAAATGCAAATCTGCTCATGTCCCCTCCCCTGCTTAATCCCCTGCATGACACCCTTATACACACAGGCCTAATCTCCATCTTCATCTTCTGATGCTGTACACCCCAAAATTCAAACTCCACAAACCCTGAACTGCTGGCTTCTTATACATTATGCCATTTTTTAACATTTGCTAATATTTTCCCGAAAAATCCCAATTATGACCACTTCCTACTATATTCACAGCTACCCTCCTGCCCAACCCATGTTTTCCCTGTACTTCTGCAGTAGACTCCTAATTGGTTATTTCCATCTTTGCCTCCAGCAGTATACTCTCATCACAGCAGCCAGTACATTACTTTAAAATAAAATCAGATCATGTCGCTGAGCTGCTGAAAAGTTTCCAGGGGTTCCTATCACAAGCAGAATCAAACCAAAGCCTGCACAATCCGGCCCCTGTCTTCTTCTCTAAATTCATCTCCTACCCCTCTGTTCTACCTTCCTGTGCACTGGCCTCATGGATGCCTGTGCCCACTTAGCACCCACCTGCCACAGGAGCTACTGGATATTCTGCTCCCAAAACCTAAAGCATGCTTACATGGTTCCCCCCCAACTTCATTCAGGTCTCTCAAATGTCACTCTCTAAAGCAGGAACCTTTATGCCATACCGTGAACCTGCTTTATTAATATTTTTCTTCACAACCCTTTCTTCTACCTGACAGTGTATTGTGATTCTGCTTGCTACCCATATCACCTGTCACCTTCTCCAGAATGTAAGCTCCATGAGATCAAGCTGTTACCTGTCCAATTCAGTATAATATTCCCAGAACTTAGCACAATCAATGTTGAGTGAATGCATCAATAATTGAGTGAGGGAGTGAATCCTGACCCTCTGTGTATACAACACACTTTCTCCAATGCCGCGCGGTTGCTGCTCTATCTTTCAGCTTCCCAGAGGATGTACTCAGCTTTCCACATTCTTCCCACCAAGACCTCTACCAGGCCCGGTGGGATTCCTCCCCTCCGCCCTCAGCCTCTAGCACAGTGTCTGACCCACTGCAGATATTCAACAATTTCACTTAATGAACAGGTGCTCAAAGGCAGTAAGGCCAAATGGCAAGTAGGTAACAAGGCAGAGATGCAAACCCAACGTGTTTGTAGGTTCATGGCTACTTCTACCTAATGCCACAGTTGCTACAAAATAGACCTTTTGTTGCTGAAATTCAGAATTCAGAGTATATTTCTTTTCTTTACAATACTCTCAACAAGCTTAGCATTTTGGTCAGATGAAGCAAATACTGAGTGACACATTTGCTTAGAGCAAGTTAGCTAAAAATTAGCCTTTGATTTCTTTGGCACACCTTCATGGAAACACTTCAGTAAATATTCTCATGTGTTTCACAAAGTGAAGGTGATTTTTTTATGTGACTTCTTAGAAAAATTACATGTAAATAATTTCTTCAAAAAACACATTTTAACTGCAATTTAAATGCATGTGACTTTTTCATCTGAAGGGCCAATCCTTTCAGACTTAAGAGTGTGAAGTAATGAATCATCTGATTGGAAGCTTATGTGTCCAAAGTGGCCATGTTCTAATGGCACGGCACAGGGGCAAAGTCCTCTGACCAGTGGCAGGTTCCACATATAAAAATAAGAATTAAATTTTAATTTTTTAAAAAATTAAATTTTACTCATTCATAAATTTAGGATTTTCTCTAGCTCTCAGATATACAAAAGCAGGGAGGTGAGGCTATTTTACAAGATAATGCATGGAGACATTTAATTTAAGCACTTGGAAAATACAAAACATGGTTTTAACACAAAGTATTGTGGAAAAATGTTCCTATTATGCCCAAAATTAAATAATAATAATACACATATAGTGATTATTATATATCATACACCTTTATAAACTCATTTAACCTTAAAAACTCTCTGAGATAGATCTATTATCATTTCTCTTTTAGATATGATGAAACTAAAGGCAGAGAGGTTAGGCTGCTTGTCCAAGGTCAAACAGCTAGTAAGTGTCAAGATTCAAACCCAGGTATTCTGACCCCAGAGCCTGTGTCCTCAAACACTGTCTAAAACTGCCTCTCAATTATCACAATTTTTTCCATTAGCTATAAGATCTTAATATAGGCTCTCTGTGTTTATATAACACATCAACTGCAATGAAACATCCATTTGTGAAGAAAACAAAAAGCCCAACATGTCAAGCTCTTCAGACTTTTTGATTGGCTTATTGGATATTATTCAGTACTGATCATCTTCTATGTACCAGACTCTGTGAGATGATGAGATGAAATGATGCACAGATCACCTCTCTCCCCAGGAAAACTACAGTCGATTGCAGCCAGGTAAACCATTTCTGTTCAGTGTCACAAATGCTACTACGTAGGGTGCTACAAGAAGAACTCACTGGAGGGGCACCCAACCATCCCTGGAGGCTTGAGAAAAGCTTCCCAGAGGGGAAAGTTCTACATATTTTCTAAAGCTGTTTGGTGTGGTTCTAATATAATGATAGATAAAATTTGTATCAAGCTCTGTCAATTGAGTGGCATGGCTCAACTCCTTCTCCATGAATAAGAGATAAATCTCTCCCTGTAGAAAACAAGAAAAGTTCTCCTTACAACTCCATTTATAAACAATAGAGTTGGATTGGAAATTTAAGTTTTAGTTCTGACTCCACCACAAATTAGCTGTTTTAAGGATTCTGGGGAATGAGGAACTGAAATGAATAGAAAGTTCCAGTTGTTAGGCAAGAAAACTTTGTATCATGAGTTGCTATGTGCAAAAAGGGGGACAAGGACATAAACAAAGGATGAGGAGGGATCTATATGCTTCCACGTGCATCAGTGCTGAGGAGATGAGCTAGGTAAGCAGTGTGGTAGGAAAGCACTGGCTTAGAGTGGTTCTGCCAGGATATGCCAGAAGGAGACTAATCAGAATCAGGAAGAACAGGTAACTTGCATGAAAACTCTGAAATCTGAAACTTAGTTATTGTTTGCGTTCAGTGGCATCCCTGAGGCCAGTGGCTCCAGTGCTTTGATCCCATTAAATTCCTTTTCTAAGAAATCATATGCTATCATCTATCTCTTCCTTCTCTCTCTTGCATAGTAAATTTCCTCCCTTTAATGAGAATTTTCCCAACAGCATGTAAGCATATTCAATTCTCTGCCAGCTTATTGAAAAGAAAAGAAAAAAAACTTCTTTCTTTTTCAATTTCATCTTCTATTCATTCATTTATTCAGCAAATACTCACTGGGTTTCTACTATGTGCCAGATGCCGTACTTACCACAGATAATATAGAGATGAGATGAACAAAATATTCTCAGTTTGTACCCAATACTGTTGATTTTAATTACTTGATTGTGTTACAAAAAAATTAATAATTCTGTTATACCTAATTCAACTTTTTACCTAAAAATGGCTCTGGCAAATGTAAGGAACAAGAATGAATGCATAATTTGAAATTTCTGTGCCAAATAATAAAAGAAACAAAGGAAAATACAATTTTCTTTAAATTCCAACTCTTAGTACACACAGTGTACAGGACATTGAACAAATAGAAATGTATGATGTTGATGTCCATTATAGAAAAGTTCCAAGAACTTGCAATTTACTCACTGACAGAAGTAGTGACAAATAGATGAAGTCATCAGAGTATGGTGAAGTGGCTGTGGAAATGATAGAAAAAAAAAAGGAAGAGAAGAAAGAGGAAGGAAATGACATAATATAAATTCCTAATTTGGTACATTACACTCCCGCAAGTATAAAGAATTATTTGTTTTAAGATATTAAGGGAAAAGGACTGACTGGTTCAAAATAATGATAATTTAAAGATGTGGAGAGTACATACGGGACAGTTCTTTATATTGTTACCAATTTATAGGCCTATAATGTGGCTCTTGATGAGTGAAATGCCTTTTGTAATTGTTTCAGTTATTAGGCAGACAAACTCATATGATTTATCTGGAAATGAGAACAATACACAAATCAGATTCAAGCATATATCAGTATGTCATATATCCCAGGGCACTCAATAAAAATGAGTTATCCAACTGGCTAAGTCACAGACATTACATTTGGGAAGTATGATTGTTTAATGATCCAGTGCTTTTAATTCTATTATCTAGTGTTTGGAGGCACATATGAAAAGCAAACACTTATTTTTACTTTTCTGAAAACATTTGGAGACAAAAATAAAATTCTTTATCCATTTGTCATAAATGCTCAAAAATCCCCTTCAATATTTTCCCCCAAAGGAAAGGATTGGGTGGCAGGTGTAGACGTAGCTGGAAATGATAGCAGGCCTTAGAATCTGCAAGCCTTGTGGGGAGATTGTCACCAGTCTGCTGCGGACAAACACAAAGTGACGTCTGTGAGCGCATAGCTCAACTGATGGCCCACGTTCCAAGGGCCAATCTGGGTCTAGCTTTTCCATTTTGAATTATGAATCTAGACGTCTAACATGACAGGGTATTTGGAGGGGCTCAATACCCACCAACTCGTACACATGCAGAAGACCTGAAACTCCTGAGGCTAATAGTAAGGATAATTTTTATTTAAACCCAACAAACAAATCCTCCCATAGAAGAAAGAACAGAACATAGACTAAATTTTGCCTCCTGGATTTTCATTCCTGGAGAAGTGAGTTTCAAAAAAAAGTTTCACATAAAGCAAAAACTGAAAGAATTGAAAGTGGAAGGCCGGGCGCGGTGGCTCACGCCTGTAATCCTAGCACTCTGGGAGGCCGAGGCAGGTGGATCGCTCAAGGTCAGGAGTTCGAGACCAGCCTGAGCAAGAGCGAGACCCTGTCTCTACTAAAAATAGAAAGAAATGGTCTGGCCAACTAAAAACATAGATGGAAAAAAAAAATTAACCGGGCATGGTGGTGCATGCCTGTAGTCCCAGCTACTCGGGAGGCTGAGGCAGTAGGATCGCTTAAGCCCAGGAGTTTGAGGTTGCTGTGAGCTAGGCTGATGCCACGGTACTCACTCTAGCCTGGGCAACAAAACGAGACTCTGTCTCAAAAAAAAAAAAAAAAAAAAGAATTGAAAGTGGAAATAAACAATTCCAGAAATAGAGTTAAATAGAGTTGGAAACATTAACTCTCCTCTCTCAGGAATTCATAGAACAAATAGCAGAAAATCGATAATTATACATTAAACATGAGCACCACTATCAACCAACTTGACCTAATTGGATAGAGAACATTAATCCTAGCAACGGCAGAATACACATTCTTGTCAGATATATGTGAAACATTCACCTAGACAGACCATATGCCAGGAAATGAAATGAGTCTCCATGAATTAAAGAAAGGATTGAAATTCTGCAGAGTATATTCTCTGACTAGAATTTTTTTTAAACTAGGATTCAATAACAAATTAGTATCTAATTCTTCAAATATTTGAAAATTAAATAACACTGTTAAGCAGTCTATGGATTAAAAAAGAAATCACAAAGAAAACTAAAAAAAAAAAACTTTTAACAGAATGAGAGTAAAAAAATCTCAAAAATTTTTAAATGAAAGAAGTGCTTAATTAAGAATCTATAACATTAAATCTCTCTCTTAAAAAGGGGCAAGAATAATGATTACTAAATTCACCTTAAGAATCTAAAAAAAGAAGTCTAAATTATATCTCAAGTAAGTAGAATTGAAGCTCAGTCTCCGGGGGTTGGGAGAGGCATGGGAAATATATTTAACCAGAACTGTTGTACCCCCATAATAAGCTATAATAAAAAAAAAAAAAAGATTTGTCACTGGTACCTCAAAAAAAAAAAAAAAGAAAAAGAATTAATGAAACCCAAAGATAGTTATTTCAGTAAAAACAATAAAATTGATAAATCTCTAGTTAGGTTGATCAAAAATAGAAAAATAAAAAACAAAAATTATCAATATCAGTAATGAAGTGGAAGCTTTCACTAACAATAAAGAAATATATAAACATCTCTATGTCAATAAATTCAGTAACTTAGGTGAGGTGGATAAATTCCTGAATGACAATTTACCAAATTGCCAAAAAATAAACAGAAAAGTTGAGTATCACTGTATCTATTAAAGAGATTAAATTTGAAATTAAAAACCTTTCCACAAATAAAACTCTATAGTTAGATGGCTTTACTGGAGAATCTCTCAAACGTTTAAGGACAAAAGGATAGCAACTTTAAGCAAGGTTTTCAGAAAATAAATCAGAAGGAAATAATTCTCAACTCGTTTAATGCTATGAACTAGTCAAACATATTACAAAATTGCTATAAGCCAATAACTCTCATAAATGTTAATGCAAAAATACTTTAAAAAATTAGCAAATCAAGTCCAGCAATATTTAAGATATTTAGATCAATGCAACAAAATAGAGTCCAGAAATAGAACCACACATGTTTGGTCAATTAACTTTTATTGAGATAATTAAATAGAGAAAATTACAGTAGTCCATAACAAATGTAGGTAGAAAAAAAGGATCTCTACATGAAACAAAATCTTCATTCTTACCTCACATTATGTATAAAAAATTCATACTAGATCATGAACATAAAGGTAAAACTAAAACTAGGATTTTTCTAAAAGAAAAAAGTAAGAAAAAATCTTCTTGGCCTTAGGGTAAACAAATATTATCTCTACAGATCATCTAAAGTACTAAATATCTTTAAAAATTGATAAATTTGACTTCTTGCCAATTTAAACTTTCTTTACTTCAAAATATTATCACTAGAAAAAGAATTCACATTACAGACTGGGAGAAAATATTCACAATACATATATATGAAAAATATACATACAAAAATGTGTAAAGAATACTTATAACTCAATAAACCAGTAACCTAATTTAAAATCGGCAACATGTTTGAGGATCCTTTGTATTACTTTTCTAGAGCCACTATAACAGAGTATCACAGACTGGGTGACTTCAACAACAATTTATTTTCTCCCAATTCTGGAAGGTAGAAGCTGGAGATCAAGGTGTTGGCTTCTTCCAAGGCCACTTTCATTGGCTGTAGATGGCTGTCTTGTCCCTATGTCTTCACATGGTCTTTCCTCTGTGTGTGTCTATGTCCAAATTTCCTCCTCTTATAAGGACACCAGTCATATTGGATTAGGGCCCACACTAATAACCTCATTTTAACTTAATTACCTCTTTAAAGACCTTATCTCCAAATACAGTCACATTCTGAGGTACTAGGGACAGGGACATTAACATATTAATTGGAAGGGAACACAATTCATCCCATGATACCCTTTATTAAAAAGGCATAAGTGATTAATAAGAACAAAAACAATTCTCAAAATTATTAGTAATCAGCATAATAGAAATTGAAATCACATTTTGATACTACTACATATCTACCAGAAAGGTTAAAATCATAAAGACCAATAAGAGGATATGTTGAAGCGGATATAGAGCAACTGGAACTCTCATACATGTCTGACGGCAATGCAAACGGGTACAATCACTTTGGAAAATAGCTTGGCAGTCTCATATAAAGTTAAACCATATTACCAACAATCCCATGTAATCTCCATGATTATACTCTAATTATGTCATCATGTACATATCATTTGTTCTGAGCTATATCCCCAGAGATAAGAACAATGTCTGACATATGATGAGTACAGACAAAATATTTATGGAATGAATGAATGAATGAATTTCTTTAACCAGTATACTATTATTGAACATTTAGGTTATTTCCAGTGTAAAGGTAAATTTTCAACCACATTTCTGGTAATTCAGGGACATTTTAAGCCTCCTGAAAAACATTCCCAAATACTCTCCAGAAAACTTATACCAATTTATATTCTTATCTGTAGTGTGATACACAGTTATCTCACTCAGTCCTCTACCTAATATCAGGCATTAAAATTACTGCACCATTGCCAGTTTGATTTGCAATTTACTTTTTTTAGCTTGGATTTCCTTAATTATAAGAGGCATTGATTTTTTCCCATAGAATTTATGCATTTTTTTGCAAAATTTGAAGAGTCCATTTTTATAGTTGTGCATTTAGTGCTACATACACAAAAACAAATGCCATCCATGTTTTCTACTCATAATACAGTTCATATAATAATTTTTAAATTCACAGCATTAAGGCAGGACTTGGTGTATACTTTCTGCAACATAAGAATATTTTTATTAAAGAATATTTCATTAAGAATTCTAAGCAACTGTGTTTATTACACTGCTGCTTCACAACAATGCATTTTTAATTTTTTGTATTGTAAATATATTGATCTAGATTTGTATTCAGTAAAGTGTTTGGTGGTGATTATATATGAGAGACACTGAACTAAATATTTTATCTCAATTTCGACTCATGCTGTCATAGTCAAGGGCATTGCAACCGTTTATTAGGAGATCATTCTACAGGTAATTATATTTTCTATGGAACAGAATGTGGCACTTGAAAAGTAGTTCATTAGTGGTGCAATTATATACTAGAGCTATAAATCTCATCCTCTTTAAAAACACACACAGATGTACACTCATGTGCTCTAAATTCCATATACCACTCTAAATTTCCAAAATTAAAGAAAGAGCTCTCAAAAGTATGAGACAATTTTTCAAAGAAGAAAACCCAACACTGAGTTTTAAAAATCCTTTCCCACTGCAAAAGAGTGAAAAACAGGACTTGATTTTCAAATGCTGGTGGAATGAGAAAGATTTGATCTCATTGCACTCACTGGTTGGGACATTTGTGACACTCAGCAGCCAGAAGGAGAGAGACCCTCTCTCAAAAACATTTATTGAGCATCAACTGTGTTCCAGAAACTACATATAATCATACATTTTTAGAATGGTAATAAAATCAAGATGTGTAGATGTTCTTAGGGACAAGAGAAAGGGATAAGAAAAAGTTGAGTATAACTGAGAAGAAGAGAGAGGACTGTGAAGAACTGTATCACGTTTACTGGCAACTGTATTACCGTGCTCAATTTTTACTTTTTTTTCTCTTTTTGAATAATGAACAATCGCTGTAAATTTAGTGTAGTAACTATTCATTCGAAAATATCTCAGAAACACACACTTATTTTTAGAAGAAGAGGAAAAATAAGTAAGTCCTGGATGTGTTTGTTGCCAAGCTGAACTTGGAACAAACAAAAGTTCCACATACAGTGCCAGCCAGACACTGATATATGGCTCAGCCCTTCCTTTCACTGACACAGAGGGGGAAAATGCTGCAAAACTGCAGCCATTTTGTAAAAGCTGAATTTACCTAAATTTGTCATTTTCAATCAGTTGTATTGACACTATACAGAAATACCTTTAAGCCTTCAATAAAATGCTTATGCATTAGGGGTCATTTAGATCACAAAACAGATCACATTTTTCTACTCATATTGGGCATGGTAGGTAGTCAATGATACCCTGACATGGTGGTTAGCCTCCAAGAGCTTAGATTCTAACATAAGCAATACCAAAATACGTAAGAACAAAAAGAAATTAAATGCACATCACTTGTTCAAAATTTTTCATGGAAAATTCCATTGATAAACCCTCAAAAGAACGTCTCACTTCTAACTGAATGCCCTTATCCTATAAGAAATGGAAAACAGTTCATTATCACTATGCCTATTATTAGTAATTGGTAGGATTTAATGAGCACTTTCTATCACAGCAATTCTCTATGAGGTTGATATAAGTATCTATATTTTACAGACCCAGATAAAGAAGAATAATATTCAGTAGATTAAACAATTTCCCAAAGTCACACTGCTAATGAGTGATAAAGCCCAGGTTCAATTCTCAGACTATTACTTTGAGCTCCTGAAGACATGTATATACTGTCTCCTGGAATAAGTCTGATGATCTACTATATGTCCATCACCCATAGAAAATTTATCTTAAACATTTAATGATCTTTTGGGGACCTTCTCTAAAAAACTAAAAACTGAAAACTCTTCAACGTCATCCTTCTCCTGGTCATCTGAGGAAGACCACAGATCTCTTTCAAGAAAATAATAATTCTAAGGAAAGAATCAGTATTGAGCTGCATACTGTAATTTCTATATTCCAAGGGACGTTGCCAACTTTCACAAGCAATGCACTGCATACTCAGTGAGCAGACTCCTATGTGACACTTAGAACTGGACGGTGTTCACAATGCTATTAACACAACAGACTGTGGAGTAGGGACTCACGCCCTCATGGTTCAGATCTATAGCATAACATGTGCCCCGGAGAACCAGGGCCACCATTCTGATTCACACAATAATCACTTCACAATAGAGTATGGAATATTCATTTTCTTGTCTCTTCTTTTTCAAATGTAGTTTACTAAATTTGTTTTACCATTACAATACATGCTGAATGTGCTTTCTGGGTAGATTTAATAGAGCAGCATAACTCTTCAGAATTGGACACAGATGCAAATGCACAAACAATCAAGGCTGTTATTAATAAAACATGCAATTTTAACTCATATTGGTCATCTGAATTAGCATTCAGGAAACTAAGCTAAAAAAAAAAATTTAAGTACCTTCTTTTCAGTAAGAGCCTTTAGTTTTATATTGCTTCCTTTCTACTTTATAACCTAAGAAATTTTTCTAATATCTCTGAAAGTTTTATCAAGAGCTTACAATGAGAATCTTCTACAGTTAGATTTTAAGTCTCTACACATCAGTCTAGCCCAAAACCACATTGAGGAATCACAGTGGGAACTGTTTAATGAGTTAATTAGTACTCACTCTTCCAATAGAGCTGCACTCATCAATCTGGGAGAGAAACAGCAGATGCTTGCTTTCTGATTTCTGAGCTATGGCTCTTTTCCCATATTCTTATTGCCCATTTAACTCTTTGATCCAAATAGGACAACTTTTTGAGTAAAAATTTGATATATTTCCAAGTTCAGGAGAATTCAATTACCTAGGATGTATCTAAGAAAATTCAGCTGCCTTGTTTGGAAAGCTAGTAAATGAATTAGTCCCTTACCCCAGGAAATAGGATGATTTCACCTGCAAAAAAGAAAAAGTCTTTTCTCTATGGGGAGTGATTATGATTAACTAGGGACTACTTCTAGGTTCAGGACAGCACTACCTCTGCTGCTCCTGCTCATGGAATGTAAATTTAGAATATCAAAATTCCACAATACTTTAAAACCAGGACACTGACAATCCAGTGTTCATTAATCCTGGACTTATAAATGGCATATACAGAAAGAAAAACTGAAATTGAGATAGGCTAAAGGAAATATATACTTGTAGATACATAAAATTTCTGTTAGAATATACAAGAATCTATTAATAACACTTATTACCTCTGTGGAGTAGAATGATAGGGTAGAGGGAGACTTTCACTTTTCAATTTATACTCTAATCTTTTTTCCACCATGGATATGTATTACAACAATAACAATAACAAAACAATAATAATAATAAATGGCTCATAAAAGATGCAAAGAGGAAAGATGGAGGAGTGTGGGTTAAGAATCCTTAAGCCATGGAGGCAAATGTCCTTTGCTCCCAATTTATATATTTGCTCCCAATTTGTTCAAATCTACATCCTAATATCTGGATATGGAATCATAGTCAGTTGCTGTCTCTTATTCAGACACAGGGATATAACAAGTTTCTAGTCCCAGAAATATCTAATCTGATAGCCATAGCCCTTTTTGCTACTTAGAGAACTGCCAGTACTGAGAGAGGAGGTGTTTTCTTCAAGTTCTATGTTAGAATTGAAAATACTGTTCTTATTGAAATTATAATAATATTTGAAAATAACTCACAAAATCCTATTTAACACATAATGTAGCTATAATATGATGCTAATAGCACTTAGTATATATATAGCCCACACTTAAAATCCGATTTCTCTCAGTTTGTGATCTGCATTCCAAACAATTGACTTAGAAATGAAAATTACTAAAAACAAACATAAAAAAAGAAATTAAAATTACTACTGGGCTTGCCCTTTACACAGCTTTGAGGTATGCGTATGGGGGATATTTCTAAATATGCAGCTATTCTAAAAAAGGAAAATGCAAACACAAAGGAATAGGAGGCTAGCTGATAACTTAGTGAAGTGGAAGTATTAACAATCAAAACACTAAAAACCTAGGCTTTTATTAGTGCAAACTCAAAATCTAGAAAATTTTCATTTGAATCCTGTAACACAATTATATCACTTCCGGCATGAAATAACTGAATTTAGATACAAACTAAATGCTTTAAATAAAGCATTGAAAACAAAGGCACATAATCATTTATGAATTACTTGTATAACTTTAATGCATGTCAGTATACAACAAATAACAATTATTTCAAATTCCAGGCATCTATAAGAAGTATGTATTCTACTTTAATTAATGAAAGTAAAGACCAATTCTTGAAGAATGAATTGGATAATGGTAGTGATTATGATATTACCATGCTTGACCTTAATGCTCAGGAAAAGATTCTTGAAATACCATTAGATTTTTTTAAAAAAATATCACCAAACAATCCACAACTGAAAACTAAAATCTACCAATATGGTACTAGACAAGACTCTCTGAACCTTAATTATCTTTCCTTTGGACTACATGAAACCTAAAGTTCTCCTTAACTGTATGATAATTATATTGATTAAAATTATTATTATGTCATGTTCTGAGAACATAGTACATACATAATAACTAAGATTATCAGTTTCACTATTGATCAGCCTTATAAATCATCATTAAAGAATTATAGCTAAAAACATTCTTATATAGGAAAAGGTTTTTTATTCACATGATTGGACAAGGTGAAGATTGCCAAATGGAGAATTATCCTACATACCACATTTGAAGACAAAACTTTTAAATATTTAAAGTACAAAAACATATTGAACAAATAATGAAAATAATATAATTCATTCATTATATACTTCCCAAAAACCTACTATGTGTCAAGCACCAGGTCAGAGAGTGGGACACAAGATTAAATGACATGGCCTGTGCCTCCTGGGAGTTAGATTTCAGTAGAGGTAGCAAGAAATTAAATAATTAAGAACTTACAAAGATTATGGGTATAAGAGAACTTTGTTGAGGGGATGTGAATATCATTTCCTAAGCATCCTTTTGTGTTTCAAAGTCACTATTTAGCATCATGTATTACATGGAAGAAGCACAATTAAAATAAAAATTTGATAGAGATAGTTTATTATACAGTGTTAACTGATTTACAAATAAATAAAATGTTGAAATTTAAAAAAAAAAATGTTAGAAGAAAGTCCTGGGTCTTTAAGGAAAATCTGCATAGCCCCAAATCCCATAGCACTTCTCTAAATGCAATAATTTCTGCTTTGGATTCTGTGTTGCCAACACTTGTCTGTTTGCAAATAAACATCTCACAATTATTAGTCATGTTTGCTCATGCTGAACACTTCTCTCCTTGAAAATTTAGCACCTGCAAAGAAAACACACACACACACACACACACACACACACCCCCGAGAATATCACTCTCTGAGTAGCTTCAGGCTTCAACTTTGGTACAGATGTGCCAAAACATCTCTAATTGCATAGCTGACTTCCTCTGGAAACCATCAACCTCAAAGATAACAGCCAAGCATGAAGCAGTTTGGCCAAAAACTGCAATACCTTGCAGCACGTAAAAATCTGTGCTTTGGTTTTTATATTGTGCCATGTGGTCTGCGCTTAAAACTAACAGAAAACAGAATCCTGTGGGGTGGGTGTTTTCAAGATCACAACCAGCTACATGTTCTTTTTAATGGCTGCGCTGCACAACACTGGCACAGCAGGGCTTCCTACGGCTTTATTGAGTAGCAGAGCACCTCTGTGTCTGGAGGCCCACTGATTGTGATACCAGTCGAAAATTTTACATGAATAGTTCTCATTTGCTACATGAAATTCTTCACGTTGTCAAACTTGATTAGAAGCTTAAAAGAAAATGGTCATGAGCTCTTTGTCTGCAAAACTGACTTCATCAATCATGTTTTTTAAGGGAACATATGGTTTCTGTCAACATGAGAATTACGCTAACACACACAGAGTTGGATGCACAAGTCCTTCCAAAGACTTTGCAATGGTACAGAATAGTTTTGAGTGTATGAAGCAATTTGAATGTGTAAATTGCGGTATCTCTGTATAAACAAATCAAAACAAAATAAAATTAAGGGGGAACTAATACCAGAACAGTTAAGACATTTTTAGATGATGTACGTGAATGATGGAATATTTAGATATGAGTAGAATTTGTAATGAGTGTGACAAGGGAAGTTGTACTCTTCAGGAGTGTTAAAATATTTCTAGACATTAAAAAATATCAAATAAAATGCCACATTTGGTTTTCCTAATCCTGTATCTCTGACAATGGCAGAAAGGGCATTTTAAGGGAGAATATGTAATTAGCCCCCTTGCTCCTAATTTTCCTTAATCTGTTATTATGCTACCTTATTTAAATGAGCTGTTTATTTTACTATTGGCATGGCAGAAATTTGAAAAAATGCAAGTCTAATCAATTTCACATGTTAACCTAGATTCCAGGTAGACTTCAGAACAATACCTCTCAGGTCTTCCAGCAATAGTAGGAAATTCTATAAGCCTAGTCAGTTCTTAACGGAGGCAGGAGCAGAACTGCATTGGTTAGATATTCCGGTAATCTATAGACTATAACGACAAATGAAGACTGCCCAAGACTTAAGGTCAAAAGCTAGGTGGTTCATGCAGTTTAATGTACTTGGAGGATATATGATGAACATTTCCAGAAGTACAAGGAGAGAGTGAGACAAAATCTGCCTCTTAGTGACACTTCAAAAATCATTTGGGTATATTTAACAAAAGAAATGTGAAAACAAAGTCTCAAGTTAAACCAAAGTGCTACATACATCAGATAAAATAATACTGAGAATGACAGATTTAACACTTAAAGAAGGGGACTCACTTCCTCAAAATGGATAAAAATATTGGCCTTAAGGTGACAATAAGAAGGTTCTAGTGTCATCTTTGCCATTTACTAGTCTAGCATGAAACTTCTGGAGCTTTATTAGTTTTTTTTTTTTTTCCGATTGCCATGAAATATATAGCCTCATCACTTACTAGCTCAGCTTTCCCTTCTTAAAACAAGAATAAATGAGATGATTTTTAGTCTTGGGTATCTCTGAAATTTTATAAATTTTTTTACTAATTCTAACTCTTGTGTTTTGAGTTTATGAAGTACTTTGAATGTGTAAATTACTATATCTCTGTATAAACAAAGCGAAGGTGGGAACTAATACTGTTCATTAAGACTTTGTTAGATGATGTAACTGAACAACAGAATATTTACATATGAGTAGTATTTAAAATTTACCTTACCTAAGAACTATAAAAAATGTTGGCACGCTAATCCCCAATAGAGCATCTGATGCTCTGCAAGTGACTTTTAGAGCCTACTATATTTTATTAGATTTTTTTGTGCTTTGTCTTACCAAGAACATAAGTCTTCTGCCTTGAAGAAAAGGAACACACTAATTTTATCCTGCAATTCCAATCAGTTGCGGCTACAAAGACTGAAAGTCCTGCACATACTATAAGATGATGTGCTTATGAAGTTGCAGTTTGTCGTAAAACCTTACTATGAAAGGAAAATTTAAACAGAAACTATGAGAACATAAATTCCCTTTTGGACTATAACTCAATAGCTGAAATTAAGCTTTGCTCTATCACCCTTGGAAGGAAAATCATTCAACCTATTTGGGTCTCAGATGGATTCTTTATGTGAAATTCAAATTATACCTAACCTGCCTGTGGGCAGGCATCTGAAATAGATGATCTTTTAAGGTTTCTTTCACCTGAAAGAACTATATTTCTGTATTTCTAGAGTTTTAAGTTTGAAAATAATTTAATATATATTCCTATAAGACTCAGTCTTATAGAATTTTAAGGTTCCCCTCAGAGAATTGTATTAGATTAATTCTCAGTGTCAGGAATAGTGCCACTAGAAATTAAGAAGCAAGGCTCTGTGCGTATCTTGACCAAAATAATAGTATCGTCATTATTTGTAGACTTCTTAAGATTGCAGAATTCCGGTCACCCATCTTCATAATCCATTTTGATCTGTGTCCCTCTCCCCAAAGATAATTTTTAATGTCACAGTAAAGGTCACTGACCCCAACCCAATTATGGAATATACAGAATTAAGTCCACTTATCTAAGCATTTCCTGAAATTGCTCTCACATAAAATGTAAGAACTTCTTAGTTACAAAATAATTTGGGAGAGGCCAAAGTCACTTGGGGACAAATTGATCCTTAAGTGCCAGCTGCAACATACTCCAGTGGGCGATAATATCTTATGACATTAACATCCTTGTACCGCATCACATAGTGGACCAGCATGGGATAGAAGTGGCTGGATATGCTTGAGCTCTGAGAAAGGAGATTTGGGCTGAAGTTCCTGTACTACCGCCTCGGTGATACAAGTCAGAAACTGAATAACAAAGGCTACTCAAGGAAATGCAAAGCTGAGTGCTAGAGAAAAACAAAACAATAGAGACAAAAGTCAGAGGATTTCATTCAACAGATACTTATGGATTGAGGGCCTGCCACCAGCCAGGCACTGTTCTAGGCTCTGAGGGCAGAGCATTGAACAAGACAGATGAAAACCTTCCCCTGGTAGACCTTACACTCTAGCAGAGCATCACATGGGGGCCAACCCAGGAAAAGTAGCGATTGCACCAAGGGAAGCTCAATTGCAGAAGAGCAGAATGTGGAGAATGGCAAAGCCACAGGACAGGAGGCAGGGGGGGAAACCAGCAACCAAGGGGCAGATCCCCAGATTCAGGGGGGAAGGGGATGTCGTCCAGAAAGCAGCCAGTGAGCACATTAACGGACAGGGAGGGCTGGAGTTCAGATACTGGCCCAGTTCCCATTGCTCCGCCTTTCTAAATCTTAAGAGGATTGAATCTCCACAAGGCTAGAGGCCAGGAAAGATTCTGACACTCAGACTATTTCTGTCTCTACAATATTTTGGATGTGAGACAAAATTAGCTCATTAAGTGCCATATTCTGCACAATAACAATTCTAGGTGGTAATAAATCATCCTGCATAGTACTAGTGTATTTCAATCAAATGTATAACTACATAGGAAATAAGCTAGCCATCCACAAATATTGAAGAAGTTTGCCCAGAGAGGCACTAGAAGGATAAGTGGAAAAATCAGAAGTTGAAGTTTATAAAAATGTCCTGATTCAATCAGTCATCAAATCAATACAAGCTATCAAGCCTTGAAACTCAACATCATGTTCCTAATCCTATAACCCTATATAAGTATACCTTGTTTTACTGCACTTCACTTTATTGTGCTTTGCAGACATTGCACATTTTTCAAATTGAGGGTTTGTGGCAGCCCTGCATTGAAAAAGTCTATTGGTGGCATTTTCCCAACAGCATGTGTCTTTGTGTATTTGTGTCACATTTTGGTAATTCTCACAATATTTTAAACTTTTTCAGTATTGTTATATCTGTTATGGTGACCTGTGATCAATGATCTTAGATGTTACTACTGTAATTGTTTTGGGACACTACAAATCTGGCCCATGTAAAATAACAAACTTAATAAATGCTGTGTGAGTTCCGACTGCTCCACTGAGCAGCCATTTCCCCATTTCTCTCCCTCTCCTCAGGCCTCCCTATTACTTGAGACACAACAATATTGAAATTAGGCCAGTTAATAACCCTACAATGATCTCTAAATGTTCAAGTGAAAAGAAGAGTCGCATGTGTCTCATTTGAAATCAAAAGCCAGAAATGATTAAGCTTAGTGAGGAAGGCATGTTGAAAGTCAAGACAGGCCAAAAGCTAGACAACTTGCACCAAATGGTTAGCCAAGTTGTGAATGCAAATGAAAAGTTCTTGAAAGAAATTAAAAGAGCTGCTCCAGAGAAGACATGACTGATAAGAAAGGGAAACAATCTTATTGCTGACCCAGAAAGTTCTGGCGACTTGGATAGAAGATCAAGCCGCCACAACATTCCATTAAGCCAATGGCTACTCCAGAGCAAGGCCCTAACTCTCCCATTCCATGAAGCCGGAGAAAAGTGAGGCAGCTGCAGAAGAAGCTGCAGGTGAGGAAGCTAGCAGAGGGTGGCTCATGAGGTTTAAGGGAAGAGGCTGTCTCTGTAACACAGAAGTGCAAGGTAAAATAGCAAGTGCTGGTGTAGAAGCTGAAGCAAGTTAGCCAGAAGACCTAGATAAGATAATTGATAAAGACGGCTATACTAAACAGATTTTCAATGTAGACGAAACAGCCTCATATTCCAAGAAGATGGCATCTAGGATTTTCATAGCTAGAGAAGAGATGCCAATGCCTGGTTTCAAAACTTCAAAAGACAGGTTGACTCCCTTGTGAAGGGCTAATGCAACTGGTGACTTAAAGTTGAAGCCAGTGCTCACTGCCCACTCCGAAAATCCTAAGGTCTTAAGAATTATGCTAAATCTGCTCTGCCTGTACACTATAAATGGAACAATAAAGCCTGAATAACAACACATCTGTTTACGGTATGGTTTATTGAATATCTTAAGCCTTTTGCTGAGACCAACTGCTCAGAAAAAAAGATTCCTTTCAAAATATTATTGCCCATTGACAATATACCTGCTCATTCAAGAGGTCTGATGGAGATGTACAAAGAAATGAATGTTGTTTTTTTTAATATATATATATTTTTTAATTTCAGAATATTACAGGCGTACAAATGTTTAGGTTACATATATTGCCTTTGCACCACCCGAGTCAGAGCTACATGCATGCCCATCCCCCAGACAGTACACACCTCACCCATTAGGTGTGAATATGCGCATCCCCTCCTCCCCCCTCCCACCTGCCCGACACCTGACGAATGTTACTTCCATATGTGTATATAAGTGTTGATCAATTAGTGTTGTTTCCATGCCTGCTAATACCATATCCATTATGCACCCCGTGGACCAAGGAGTAATTTTGACTTTCAAGTTTCATGACTTAAAGAAATACATTTTGTAAGGCTATAGCTGCCATAGTGATTCCTCTGATACACCTGTGCAAAGTAAATTGAAAACCTTCTGAAAATGATTGACTTAAAGAAATACATTTTGTAAGGCTATAGCTGCCATAGTGATTCCTCTGATACACCTGTGCAAAGTAAATTGAAAACCTTCTGAAAATGATTTACCATTCTAGATGCCATTCAGAACATTCATGATCCATGGGAGGAGGTGAAAATATCAACATTAACAGAATCAACAGGAAGAAGTTGATTCTATCACTTACAGAGGACTTGAGGGCTTCAAGACTTGCATGGAAGAAGTTCCTGTAGATGTGGTGAAAACAGCGAGAGAATGAGAATTATAAGTGGCGCGTGAAGATGTGACTGACTTGCTGGAATCTCGTGATAAAACGAACAGACGAGGAGTTGCTTCTTATGGATGAGAAAAGAAAGTGGTTTCTTGAGATGGAATCTAATCTTCTGGTGAAGATGCTGTCACATATTTTAAATGACAACAAAGGATTTAGAAAAGTACATAAACTTAGTTGATAAAGCAGCAGCAGGGTTTGAGAGGACTGATTCCAATCTTGATAGAAGTTCTACTGTGTGTAAAATGCTATCAAACAGCATTGCATGTTATAGAGAAATTTTTTCATGAAAGGAAGTGTCAATCGATGTATTAATAGCAAACTTCCTTGTTGTCTTATTTTAAGAAATTATCACAGATACCCCAACCTTCAGCAACCCCCACTCTGATCAGTCAGCAGCCATCAACATTAAGGCAAGACCCTCCACCAGCAAAAAGATTATGACTCACTGAAGGCTCAATGATTGTTAGCACTTTTTAGCAATAAAGTGTTTTTAATTAATGTAAATACATTGTTTTCCAGACATAATGCTATTGCACACTTAAGAGATGACAGTATAGGGTAAACATAACTTTTATTTACACTGGGAAACCAAAAATACTGTGCAACTCACATTATTGCAATACTCACTTCATTGCAGTGGCCTAGAACTGAACCCACAATATCTCTATGTTATGCCTATATTCAGAACACAAACACACATACACACCACAAAACATACACACATGTACTTAGAATCTAAGTATTAAAGAAGAGAGATCTACCCACCTACATCCTGGGAAGTATGGAAGTAAGAAGGGAATAGTTCAGACTAGTAAGTAATAAAAACTGTTATTAATCAAGCTATGTAAGTGTTTCCTTTTATTTTCTTTTTGTATGTTTGCAAGAATCTCTGTGTGTATGTGTGTGTGTGTGTGTGTATTCAACTACCTCATATATATTTCCTCCATCTCCAGTAGCAGCACCACTGAATTAATCCAAGTTTCTTATTCCAAAAAATTATTAAATCTTTATTTTCACGTGCATATTCAAACCAAATATTCAAACTGTACCCACTAGAACACGTGGAAATTGAGATTGGTTGCCAACAATTTCCACTGTATTAATGTCCAACCAATTCTACGTAGCTTTTGTCTGACCATTTGCTAAATTAGAAGCAATGGATAATTGTAAGTTATTCTCCACTCTGACTATCTCTTTGCACAGAACAGCTGCCTCCATCTGATGGCCTTAACTTAATGAATCCACCTTTGACTTTCATTAAATGCCCTGAAATTAAACTCACCGAAGCTCAATAAACTTTTCAGATATTTCAAAAGATAACTCCTCTTAATTTAAATTTTAAAACTCTGAATGAATACATTCCTCTCTTCTACAGCTGGAAATCTATAGATAACCAACCCTATAATCTACTCTAATGATAACTCTGAAACGGAGCAAAAGACCTTAAATTCATAACACTGAACTTAATAATGACGAGAACTTGACATTCAGCCTTACTTTGGTATTAGACTCAGTTAATAAAATTACAAATAACATATAATTCCCATGTGCTCAATTAACTCTTAATAATCCTTAAAGCTTTGGATATGTGAGATGGGAGGGTTCTTATATCTATTTTTGATATATTTTAGCATATTAATTTTTACTATAAATTTTAGCATATTAATTTTTACTATAAATATCCTTGGTTATCTTATTTTCTTCAGGCTTCTGGAAATTACAGAAAGACTCTGACAACATATTGCCCTGCAAATTTAACCCTTCTGCTATCAATACAGATTTAAAAACCTATTACTCAACAGTAACTCATCCAGCATCATGATTTTAATAAAGCAAACCATTTCCTGCATCAGCATGGTGGTAAAGAACAAATCAAAATGCACCATATGTAGCATCTATAGTCATAGTCTTGTTAGTCCAGAGATACAACAAGAAGACATTGAAAGTCAAAACAACCAGAATATTTACACCTTTTTGTCATAAAAATCTAGTGATAGAATTTAGACTCCAAAGAGATACCCTGTAAAGCTTCATCAGCATTACTTAGGAACACCTCTGTTTAGCATGTATGGATAGTCTACCTTGAACTCTGCCTTCTATGAACTTCTGCAGCAAATATAACCCTAATTCCATTAGGTAAAGATTTAAGTTGCTCTTTTTTTAATTTTTTTATTTCAAAATATACTAAGGGGGTACAAATGTTTTTGTTACATGGTTAGCTTTATAATACGTTAGTAAGTTACTCTTGTAGTAGGGAAAATAATAACCAAGGATGGGAGAACAGAAGGAAGAAATTGCTTTCACGCCATAAGCTTTTCCAGGAGGCAAAAATGATGGAAATCTCTACTGTCTTCAACCCAGCAGTCTGTAAGTATGACCAGAAACAGAGAATCTACAGCAGCAGGCTCAAGAATATTGCTTTCCCTGATGGCAGTATTCTTAGTCTAGAAGGAGAAGGGTGGAAGTGATAGTCATCAATAGCCCCAAGAAAATCCTTCTCTCCATCTGAAATGTCAATAGGCCACCTACAGCTACACCTGTGAATCAACCAGATTTACCTTCTGCTCAACTGCATGAGGCCCTCTATATTAACACAGTGAAACACTTCGCTTCACTTTTGTCAACAAATAGCAGATAACCAAAATAAAAATGCTCTGGGGATGGGGAAGGAGTGCAAGGTGGAGGCCGACTTGGTATAGCTGCTTCAATTCTTCATTTCACATTGCTAATGAATATCTGAAATTGTGAGGGCGCCTCCCTTTCACCTTCCTCTTATCGCGGGGAGTACCCTTAAAGGAAAAGAAAAAGTAGAT
>CM052442.1:30299827-30387152 GCA_028533085.1 Varecia variegata | reverse complement strand
AAAGTAAGTCAAAAAGTGTTTCCACACTGACATATAAATAATTTTATCCTAAGTAAATTCTTTATGCATTGAGAATTAAAGTACCAGTCTATTTTAGCTTAATCACTGTACCTATTTTTCCTTCACTGGCATAAATCTATTATGTTACACATGTGAACAGTCTCCATACTGAATTCAGCCATGTTATTATGGCAAAAGTAAAAGCAGATGAACCTTGTTAGAGTCAGCCTCATTCATTACACCAGAGGGTGTGTTATGTTTGATTTTTCCCATCCAACCAAAAAGATTCTCTCATCTTCAGCAAGATCACACACACACGGCCCCCTCCACTTCCCCATGGTCCTCCATGGTTTTCTCATTCATAAACCCCTCCTCTCCCAATGATGTGGAGAAGCAATACCCAACACATACACACACACTTCACAGAAAGTAAACCCTCTTCAAAACTATAAAAAACATTTTCTTTTAGACATGTGTATCATTTTTATTATTTTTCACAGATCATATGTTGAGGCTTAAGTGGCTGCTAAATATGACCAAAAGGCTGCACTTTGATAAAATAAAAAGGGCTGAATTCCAACTTAGGGTATACTTTTCAATTCATTTTCCCCCACCACAAGCCAAACGGAGGTCTTACATCTGAAATTTATGTCTGACTTCTCTAAACCCGACCACCAATACCAATAATTGGCTCACCTGTTCAAGCTTTAGATTTTAGACAAAAAGAAGTTGAGAAGCAAATGGAACAAACTTCACAGATTACAAAATAAAGGACATTTATAAAATTCAAAATATACCCCATTATAGATCTAGATGCATTTCTGAGTATCAGTTTATTTCCTTAGTCTCATTCACAGGATCACAGAGCTGAAAGAGACACTGAAAAGTCATCTATCCAATTGCTCCAGGTTCAGATTGCATTATACCCATACTAAGCTAAGAAAAGAAAATCTATCTCCTTTCAAATGAGGTCCAAACAAGTAGCCACAACTTCTCTTCTTATTTTATTTTCAAATCTCAAAGGCTCACCAGTTCACCAGATACTTTGGAGTACAATCAAACCTCTCTTGTTTTGTTTTAGCCTCAAATGAAAACACCTGGCAACATTTGCATAATAACCCTAAACCAAAAATTATTAATGAATATGAGAAATAATTACACATAGAGAAGAAGGCTGTAGAAGGTGAGAATTATGCATGTTTGCCACGAAAACCAGCATCATTTGGATTTAATTCCATAATGACTACAAGATGAAGGTTTGGATTCTTTCCATCTTATTTTTCCCTTTCTTGCAAAGATCTCCTTTCTACCATTCTCCTTCACTTGGAGGAAAAAAAAAGATGACAGATGTTAGGTAAGAGTGCTGGACTTTCCCAACAAAGAAGAAATCATGAAGTCTTCAAAGATTAGAAAATTACTCTGCTAAATGTGTTCTCAAGTGCTGTGAAAATCCCTGTCACCTTCCCTGCTCTCCAGTAAATGAATCCCAACTTCCTGCTCAGTGAACCAGTTGTCAGTGGAGGGGAGGGAAGAAGTGTTACTGAAGACAGCCTTCCAGGGCGCGCCAACAATGTCTAGTTCTCAGGGCTTTGATCACTTTCACTTGCTATATCAAAAGGACCCACGGAGTGCTTTTAGATAGGCTTTCGATGACATGATAAAAGAGAAACATGTTCAGTAACAGTTGTCGAAACTGGGCCAAGACTGAGGCTGGAACCAGGCCCACTTCACATCCATCCATCGCCCACCCAGAATGTGGCAGAGCTGCCTCCCACCCACCATTCTTTGCCTTGCCCATAGGTCTGCAAAGTTACCTCCCTTCCTCAAAAAGGTATCACACCTACTATAAAACTTCTAAGTGAAAACTCCTTTCAAGAGCAATGACTACGATTTTATTCAACCTCACAGGGATTTTTTTTCAGTATTTTAATGTCTAGACTACATTTACTCTTCATTAGTTCATCCATTTATTGAGTGTATAATAGGGGTTAGACACCGTGCTAGGCTTTGGTTAGGAAATGGTGAGTCAAAACTTGCACATTCCCTATGTCCCTATGTCCAGTGGAGCTTATAGTCTGGTCCATCTAGAGGGATGGATTACATGAAAGAGTCACAAATATGACATATGCATGCCAATGTGTGTCAGCACAGACAGACACACACACTTGGTGCTGTGAGAGTTTAAAAGAGACCGAGATGACCTTGTCTAGGAGGTACAGAGGAGGTTTCGTCAATGAAATAGTGATTGAGCTGAGACGTAAAGGAAACACTGAAGCTCATTCTGTAACAAAATACTTCTCTCGTCTTTTACACAAATCTATATTTCACTTGGATCAACACTGTTCAGAGTTTCCATTAAGAATGAGAATCCATCTTCCCTTTAAAAAAAAACAAGCTGGATACTGAAAATATAAAACCCATTCATCTCTCTGTTGAACAACAGAGCATAGATGGGCTTTCCCCCCCTTTGCTTTCCAAATTGAAATTGTTAAATTCATAGAGATTAAATGAACAGACTATTATTCACATATAAGAGTCATCTCACTTACCTACCATCAATAAAATACAAAATAAGAGAGGTGTTTTTTTTAATAACATGACATTTTTTTTCTTGTCTCATTATATGGTGACATCCATATTCTTTCTCACTTCATTTTCCCCATAAACAAAAAAGGTATATATTTGTAAAAACAGTTTACTGGATTTGAGAGGGAATCAGAATTCAACACCTTCAAAACATTCTCAAGTACCCTACCTAAGATGTCTCAAAAACAAAATAAAAATTTTGTCCAACACTCAACAACTTACAGCACCATCTCAATTCTTCCTGGATTCTTTATTAAGATACAGTTGGCATCTTCAAGCCCTAATAACTTTTCTTAACCTTATAATCCCAACCCCTTCCTGAATTCTGACTATAGTTTTCCTCATGTGGGATGTCTCTCATGCTCTTTCCAGATAGACAAGTCTTCTCTCTTTAACTCCTTAATTCTGCTACCCTGATTTTTGTTAGCACAACTTATCCAGCATGTTGGCTTGGATGTGCAATCTCAGGGAAACTAGACAGATTAATCAGGCCCCGTGACAAAGATCTTGTGTTTCTCATCACTATGGAAATGTAAAATATGGCCCAGTCATACCTTGAGTGTTTCAGGAGTGATTACAGGGAAGCAAGATGGATCTTGTCCATTACTCTCCCTTGTTTATGAGGCCTGTCACTCTATCAGAGAAGAAAATGAAATAAGCCTGCCATGATTTGTCTTCGCAGTGCCACACTGATGGTTTCCTAGTTTATTGTGCATTTTTATTCTCTCCCACGTGATGGTCTCATTGACAACTTCATACAAGTCTTAAAGGAAAGGGCAACTGTCAAGGTTAGTATATAAAAGAGGTCTGAAATACAGGGAGATCAGGATCCAGGACAGGAAACCAAGTATTGCAATCCAGGAAAGCCTGCAGGGCCTGGAAACTAAGGGGCAATTACCTAGACTAGGAATCTCAGTAATAAGCATTGGAAACTAAAAGCAAGTAGGGTCTCGATACTAAGTCACACCTTGTTGTCATTCCTTGCCCATTCATGTACTTTCTGCAAAGCAGGAAATGGTTCTCAAGCATGGGATGCCTGGCTGGAGTGGCAAGTGGCAAGTGCAAACCAAGGTACATCTGGACCTGGCACTGGCCCCTGCCCTGCATAACAACATAATAAAGAACTTAGTGGATCAACCAACAGTCAATGCTCTCCTGCTGTTAGGTTCACATGAGGCCACTGGGCAAGATGAAGGTCATCTTCTATCACAATGCTGTCACCAAAATATTAGGGATATGGTCCCCGACATTCCAGGGGTCTCCTCTATACTCCATCATGAATCTACCACCAAAGACCTTATGTAAACTATTTTCAAACATAATCATAGACTAAACAAACCCTTGGGGGCAATATAGTCCATATGTTTACAGCTCAGTTTGTAGACAGTATCATACTTCATTTTATTTGATCTAAGAAGAGAAAAATAACAATATTTGTTAAGTAGCAATAAGTAGTAAATACCAGGCTGTCTGTCATTCTTTAACTCATTTCATCTCCACAAGACTGCGATGATGTCCATTTTACAGGTTAGGAATCTGAAGCTCGAGGAAGTCCACTACTTTATTAGTAGTCAGGGGAGCAGAGACAAGCACAGGTAAGACAGGTAAGTATGACTTCCAAACACCTGCCTTCCCCCCCACCCCCCGTTCACACACTTGCCTTTTGTTCACACATCTACTTGATAACACAAAAAGTGGTCAAGATGGCGGTTTTAGAACATGCTATGATCTCTTCTTCCCATCCCAAATTCCTATAAATTACAAAATAATTTGTTAAAACTTAAAGGAGGAAACCTCAGCAAACCTCAGATTTGGGAAAACTGTTAATATTAGAAATCACTGCAAGATAGGAGGTAGTACCTAAACAAAGAAGGAAAATAAAGCTCCAAACAGCCAGAGGAACAGACTGGAGCTTCCCTGGTAGACAACACTTCACACATGTTCTACTGTTGCTGGAGGAATTAAGCGTGTCCTAGGTGACTTCACTGTGGAAGCTTATGCCTGGTTTCCTCCAGACTTTGACATATGCACC
This sequence comes from Varecia variegata, assembly GCA_028533085.1. NCBI lineage: Eukaryota > Metazoa > Chordata > Mammalia > Primates > Lemuridae > Varecia > Varecia variegata. The sequence goes on along the minus strand of CM052442.1, from coordinate 30,382,534 downwards.
TTTCCCTTTGTTGATTTGCTTTGTATGTGTCGGCAGTAATAAATCTTAGCTATGAGTTCAACTGTATGCTGAGTCCTGTGAATCCTTCTAGCAAATCACCAAACTTGGAGGGATGGTCTTAGGGACCCCTTACACATCCATCCACTACCTAAAAAAAGATGCAGGTCTAAATAATTCTTTGAGCAAGCTCAACAAAACTTTTAAGTAAGAAAAAACTAATTTTATCCAACTTGCTCCCAAATATACAAAAAGCTACCCTATATAGCCATACAAGGCTAACGGAAGAATAGAAAATTCTCACACAATTTTACTTATGAGCATCATTGCAAAAGCCCTAAATAAATTATTAGCAAATCGAATATAGTTCTTTATTAAAAGAAAGAAATACCATGATCAGGTTGCTCAGGGCAAAAACCTTAAGTTCCCTCTCTCTTCCTCTTATACCCTATAGGCAATTGGTCAGAAAAATCCCGTTAGCTCTACTTCAAAATGGAAATAGATGTTCTTCACCCCCACGGCCATCCACCAGGTCTGTCTCCATCACCTCCCTCCTGCATTCCTATAATGACTCTTCACAAGTCTCCCTTTGCTTTCTTTGCTCATCGCCCCGCACAGTCTGTTCAGCCAGAGTGAGCCTGCAGAAACACGGGCAGGTCTCACAAGGCACCTGCTCAGAAATATGCAACATCAGTACGTTTAACTCAGAGTACAAACCCCTCCACCGCATCTGATTCCCTTCACCTGCTCTGCTCCTTCTGTTTGCCATTGTACTTCTCTCCTAATTGAAAATACAATTATCTCACCTATTATATTTACTGTTTATTTTTTCCTTCCATCATTAGAATGTAAGCTCCATGAAGTCATGCATTTGGGGATGTTTTGTTCACTGATATAACTGAACTGCCTAGAACAATACCTGTACCGATAGACACAATATTTTCTGAATCAATGTATGACCAAGAATTGAAGAATAGTTCAAAGAAGATATCAATACAATTCATTACATTAACAGACAACACACACACACACACACACACACACACACACACAAGCTTCTTCATAGATACTAAAATGTTTTTACTTAAATCTCTTTAAAATTATAAACAGAAGGAAAATTTCCTGTTTTATTAAAGAAATAGCAAACATTTCTATTTCAAACATTTCATGTTTGTTGTGAAATTAGAAGCATTTCATTAAAATTAGAGAAAAGATACAAGATGCTCATTTTCATAGCTACACTACATATTTTACTGAGCATCCTAGAAATGTAATCAGACAAGGACAAAAGAAATAAAACAGAGAGTCTAGGATGGAGGAGACAAACAGTCACTAGGCAGGATTGTCAGAAAACAAAATGGAATCAACTGTTAAAATAGTGGCGTTAAGTTCAATAATGTGACAGGATATAAAATCAACATACAAGAATTAGTAATTCTATACACCAGCAATAATAAATTGGAAAGGTAATTTATAAAGGAACATAAAATAGTCAGAACAAAGGCTGTAAAATACCTGGAATAAACCTAACAAGAAATATTCAAGATCTTTGTATGGGGACAACTACAAAATGTTTCTCCTTCTCTCTCGTGACTCTAACCATGTCAGGTAGCTCCAAGCTCACAGTTTCACATCTGGTGTTCCCTCTGGAAAGCAGCTCTTTCTCAAGATACAATGCTCACTTCCTTCCCAGATTCAAGTCTGCTCAAATGTTAGTTTATCAGAGAAAAGTCCCCTAACCAAACAGGATACATGTGTGTACATACATACACACACACACATGCACATACATGCACATTTATTGTTCTCTCATCTTATACCCTACTTTATTCTATCATAATAGAACATATTAAATACTTGTTTTTTATTTGTTTATTTTCTCTCTTTCCTTACTGAAATGTAACTCCTACTTAAGAATGGGGCATTTTAATCACTGTTGTATTCCCAACACCCAGAACAAGGCCCTAAAAATAGTATGTGTTCAAAAATTTGTTGAGTGAAGGATATGCAAGAATACTTGAATAAATGGAGGTATACTATACACATGGAAGGGAAATGTTAATAGTGTAAACATGACAATGATCCTGATTTAATCTATAAACTCAATACAACTTAATCAAGAGTCCAATAGAATGTCTCCATGGAACTTGACAAGATAGTTCTGAAATTCATACAGAAAGAGTAAATGCTCAGAAATCGCCAAAGTCTAGAATTATACCCTACCAGATATCAAAATATACTACAAAGATACAGAAATTAATAAAACATGACAATGATTCCACAATAGACAACTTGGTCAATAAACAACAATAGAAGATAGAGAAGTAGGCCCATTACTTGTGAAAATTTTTATATGAGAAATAATCATTGGACAAAGCTCAGATTCGGGGGGTTGGGAGGGGCATGGGCAATATATTTAACCAGAACAGTTGTACCCCCATAATAAGCTATAATAAATAAATAAATAAATAAATAATCAGCATTTCACATTAGTGGAGGAAAGCTTTTAACTAATTTTTTAAAACTCAAAAAATACAAAGTGCTTTAAACACACCTCTGTTATACTACTTACAAAATATGATTCAAGATTATTTTTACCTAGGCCTGCCTAGCTGTTAGGGTTGTTGTGAAGATTAAATGAGATAGTACATGTGAAAGAACAATGAAATGTATTTAAATGTCCCTCACATAAGAAATCTCAGTAAATTCAGTATTAATAATTATTTCACAATTATATAATAATAAATTAAAGCTTGGTTGATGACAACCATCAAATTTTACTCTTCTTTGTCTTTTAGTACTTAGAATGTCTACTGAATTAAATCTGAATCCAGTCTTCTACTTTCTCTTATCTTGCTCTATTATCTTTTACTTCCTCTCGTATCTTGATTTCTTTTAATAAGTGGCTCTAAAAGCAATCTTCCATGTACAAATACAACATAGTTAAATGTAAGATTAATAGTTTGTGTAAACCATTAAAAGTGTGGAAAAGAAGAAGGAATAAAAACCTTCAACTATTTTTTTTAACACTGAAGTAATTTACAGGTAGTAAGGTATTAATATAGTTCCCCTTCAAGTTTCACAGATTGGTATCTGTCTACTAAACCCCTACTAGTAATATAAATTGCTACAGAGAATAAAAATTGGTAAGTTTTTTGACCTTAAACTGAGTAGAATTACCTAACAAATATATCTATATTTTCTAATAACATCTATGTGAAAATGACTTTTAAATCTGTACTTAATTAAAATTTTCTTCCTTAAGAGTGCAAATTTGTAGGAGTGGGGCAGTGATTTGTCAAGATAAATAAAGCCACAGGATAAATCTAATGTATCTTCTTGGCCTTGGATATAAAATTAGCCATGAATAATCCATACTGATATAAATCAAGTACAGACCATGTGATAAAATAAATTTGAAACTTCCATATTTAGAGAGTAGTACACAACTGATTCAGGATTTTAGGTAATACAGCAATGGTTTGTCTAATTCGTAGAGACTCTGAATTCAATTTATACAACCACCTAGAATAATTATAATGCTCAAGAGAAGCTAAAGAGTAAGAGCATTATAAAATCCAAGGTTAAATGGTTTTTAGATTATACCAGAAGTTTTGGTTTCTTGATGATTCAAAATCAGTACCTAAAATAACATAGTTTGTCAAAGAATTTTATTCATCTTTCAAGCAACTATAGGGCAGTAATACATCCCTGAGGCTTTAAAAAAAAAATTGCTCTTGGCTTTCTCCCAGTAGTATATTCTTGAACAGAAAAGGAACAATGTTAGCCTTAAATCTCCCACCTAAAGTCCCTCAACATTTGTATAAAAATCAAGAATTAATTCTTACTTCATCCTCAAGCTTGAGAGAATATCAATAAAGAAACATTCATAAAAATTCTGGTAATGGGGATGTAATCAGAGTGAAAAAGGCTGAATTTTTGGGAGCAGGTGAATACCACTCTAATGTGTTTTCTTAAAATTGAAAAATATATCAAAGGTTATTATTAAAAAGTTAAATTTGCTAATGATATATAAAGAGCTCTCAGATATTAACTATATTCCTTCTACAAAAATAGAAATCATTAATAACCATCTCTATTGAGTTACTTGTGGTGAGTCATTATTTATGTTGGCCTAATATGGTCTGAGATAGTCTTGCTCATGTCTATGTTTTCTGGGGGCCCCCAAGCCACCCTTATAAATTGAAAGATGAACAATAAGAAAACACACATAGAGAATACTATAGGGATTTGGTATCATCACAGAACTCTTATCAGTGAATAAATCAGGTAAAACTGGACTCTAACAGAGAGATAGTTGGAAACAGTTATTTAAAATAATCATACTATATAAAACTTCATTAAAAGGGGTAGGGGTACACTGTGGCTTTATGATATAAATGATCAGAACTGTTACCTTCCTAGGAACTTTCCATTAGAAGACAAGACCATTTCCTTACTTATCTTTCTCTTCCCACATCCACATGAATTTTACATGTATATAAAACATACCACATGTATGTGTTTCTTTGAAGGTTGTTTGCCCCTTCCACCATGTGAGGATACAGCTAGAAGGCACCATCTATAAGGAAGCAAGCCCCCATCATACTCCACCAGTGCCTAGATCTTGGACTTCCCAGAACTAGGAGAAAGAAATTTCTGTTGTTTATAAGCTACCCAGGCCATAGTAATTTGTTAGAGCTGCCAAAACAGACTAAAAAAATACTCATGAGAATATTCACATTTCAAATGTGAAAACTTTGCCATCTGAGCAATGAGAATAGGCTGGAAGTGAATCCTCAACCATAAATTACCAGGTGAATTCCCACTGGATTTTGGATTATAAATTTCTTGAAGAATAGGGTTTTTGCCTTATTCACCTTGTATCTCCAGAGCTGAGCAAGTGGCTGGCACAGAAGAGATCAATCAATAGATGTTTATGGAATCAGATCAATGTACCATGAGTTTCCACCAGAGATCCCCCTGCTACAATTAAGCAATATGTGAAAGGTCACAATCTTTATACCTAATTGTCTAGGTGACTTTGTAACTGGCCAAAACTCACGTGAGGTTCTTACTGATTATTTGGGTAGAACTAATTATGCTTTTTTTTCCCTTTTCATTGATGTGATGCCATCAACTCACTACATAAATTTGTATATTCTTCTAAGTCTTTCCCTCCCTATCTCTTTAGAGTGGCAACAATATGTTTTAGCATGTACCACATTGAATAGAATATTTAAGATCTGTAAGGTTCCAAACCTTATAGAAGGTCATTTATAGAAGAAATGTGATGAATAAGTATCACAGCAAGAAATGGAATTCTTATGGATAGCATGCTTATTTCTTTCCAGCAAACTTTTTAAGGGCTATAAATGCCATAAAAATGCATATATTATATGTAAACAAGTGAAGGCAGTAAAAGCAAAGGTGGAATTGTCTATCTCGTGAGCTCCTTTAGAACAGAGGCTATATGTTATTATTCTTTGTATACCAATACTGAACATGTGAAAGTATAAAAAAATGTTATTCCAGGAGGGATTTATAAAAATCAGCTGTTTATAGAAGTACGAACAGTTTGGTAACAATGAGCGCTTAGAAACAGTCATAAAATTTTTTTATGGAACATCTGTTTGATATTAGGCAGACACTATAAAAGCATGTTATGTGCATTATCTCATTTAATCTTAACTACAACTTTAATGAGATAGGTATCATAACTCCCACTGGATAAATGAGAAAACTGTGCTTTGGAAATGAGAAACTTACACAAAGTACCTGCACAGTAAGTGGCTTAGCCAGAATTTGAATCCAAGTGTGGGTGACATGTTCTTAACAATATCCATACCAGGAATAATTGGTTGATGGGAGGAACACTACTGAAAGAACACAGCCAAAAAGAATGACAAATTTCTTGGGCATCCAAATTCCTTAATGTGTTCTTTATAACATTGTCAAACAATTGGCTTCTTAGGGCCACTGCTTTATTTTATTAAAAAGAACAAACCTGATGTGAGAAGTAATTAACTTCAGGGGAAAGCCCCTGGTTCAGTGAAGCCTTTTTATTAGGAGGACACTGAAACAATTAAGTTTGTTGTACCATGCAGGTGTCTTTTCTGTTCTTCTGATGAGAAAAAAAGTCTTTGCTCATCACCAGATAAACCCTGGATTCTGTTGTGAAAACCTATGGGCTAGAAAACACTACTAATGAGATTTGAGAACACAACAAGGCTCTGGAACTGGAAGGTTTGACTTGAGAGGAGAGAAGCACGACTCAACAGAGGGTCATGCCAATATGCCGTCAGCGTGGCACAGGTGCAAATAAATGCTGAGCCTCAGGAAACTGCCTTCTCATCCTTTACAGCTCCCAGTCCCAACAAATGATTGATTTGCTTCAACTGTAAGGAACGAGAGCCAGATGAAGTTAAAAATAGCACAGACCACATTGTATAGATAGGCAATTTTTTATCAGTGTGATCATTGAGAAGAGTCCCGAAAGATCTAAAAAAAAAAAAAGCAATTTATATGGGAGATAAGAGACTCATTTCGTAGGGTTTAAGGATTCACACCAATGAAATGAATATAAATTAACATAAAATTCGCAGCTTTCTCTACAGTTTAAAATATATTTAACTGCCATGAGAGTGGATACATCAGAAAACAATGACACTTTGTTTTGCCATAGTCAGTGTCAGATCAGCTTTACTCCTGTACACAGCTTTATATTGTCACAGCGCTTCTTTTGATCTGCATTGAATTTCCTAAATTTTTTGATGAAACTGAGCCCTGTTTATCTCATTACAAGACCAGAAATCATGTTCTTACTTACTGCTTACTGCTTCCTACTCAAATTTATCCTTAGAGGGGGACAAAAAGGCAAAAATGAGGTTTTTTTTTTTTTTTTGGCATTGTCTCAAATACAGTGCTATGCAGAAAATATCAGTGCATACACACAAGTGCTGATAATTAATTAGTGATCTGAATCAACTGAAATCCATACAGCTCTTTATTCTAACAGTAAAATCTGACTTTAAGACTGAAACTGTTCTGTGAATGAACAATTTATCTGCACCAAAATCCAGTATAATACCGAGCATAAAATCCTTTCTAATTGTACATGTAAAATCCTGATTAATACTTGCTCTATTTATTGGAAATGAGATGAGAGAAGAATTCGCTCAATATGCCTGCCTGAAAATGGACCAAGCATTCTGATGTGGTGCTCTCTCATTGACCCATTTTCACCAATTCATTTAACTACTTGGACATCATCCTCTTAAGACTTAAAACCCATACCCCACATTATTCTTAATATCTTAACATTCCTATGGCTCTTTTAACATCTAATTGCTGTTCCACTGAAATTCCTTTCAAAAGACTGAACTGGAATCCGATTACTACAAGAAGGATCATATTAACAGTCAAAGATTCAGTTCCTAATCGTTCTATCAAAAGAGGAGGATGCTCTTCAGCATGAGGCAGGCCATTTAACTCCCCTCTCTCTCCTCCTTTCCATCTGTCTACAGGATCAGAGTGTAGAGCCATGGCTAACAGCATGGCTTTGGCATCAGAATAGCCTGTATTCTAATCCTTAACCAGACGTGTGATTTGGGGTGATGTTATTTATTCTCTTTGCCTCAGTCTCCTCATCTGAGAAATGTTCATAATAACATTAAATTATTACTTGAATTAAATAAGAGAATGTTTGAGAAAGCTCTTACTAAACTATAAAGTGACTGACAAATATTCAATGGTTACATGCCGTGGCTCTGCATCCTATTAAAAAGAAACCATTTCGACAATGTTGGGGTAAAGAAGGCTTTATTTAGAATGCCCCAAAAGTCAGAAATCATAAAAGGTCTATTTGACCACATAAAAATATAAAATTTCTGTATGCCAAATAACAAATAAATAAATAAATAAACAAACTACTAAAACAAGGCTGAAGAACTAACCACACTATCTGGAAAAACTATTTGCAACACATAAGATAAACAAAAGACTTGCATCACCAATATGTAAAAAAAAAAAAGTCAAATACAAAAGAAACAGCACACTAATAAAAATAATAGAGGATAATAGGCCATTTGCAAAACATATACAAATGGTCAATAAACATAATAAATACACTCAACCCCACTAATCATTGAAGTATTAGAAACAAAAATAAAAATAAAATGTTCAACTATCAGACAGGTAGAGATATTTTTAAATGGACAAAATCAACATTTGCAAGGAATAAGAGAAATGAGCACACTCAAAATATGTTGGTAGTGTTAGTTAAGTTGTTATAATCTTTCAGGTTTGGCACTATATACCCAAATGAAAATATGTATAACCTTTGTGGCAACAATCCCATTTCTAGGAATTTGCTTACAAATAGGCAATTGTCCATATATCAAAAGATTTGTGGAAATCATGTTTAACATAATATTGTTTCTAATGTTAATATTGGAAGCAATTTAAATATTCATCAATATGGGATTGTTTTAGTACAGCCATACAAAGTATCACTATATAACTAGTCAAAGACATGGTATACACTTACATTTAACTGCCACAGAAAGATATCCTCAACACACTGCAAGCATAGAAATTGATTACATAACAGGGATAGTATAGTCTCATATATAAAAATGCTATGTATGTGTATACATGTGCACAGAGGAATGTAGAAAGCGTATTCATTCACATACCTCTAGGTAATGAGGCTTCCGGTGATTACGATTTCTCATTTGCATTTTCTGTATTGTTTCATTCTTCTTCATAAGTATGTATTATTTTTATAATCAGAAGAAAATGAAGCTATTTTCATTTTATTAGGAAACAAATATTATAGCTACTTTCTTAGAGATGATATTTTAATAATGATATAACTGATCTCGGTCTTTTTCTGTATGTTTTATAAAGTTAGAAATGCATTCTGGGACCCACAGGGATAAAAGGAAGTTGCAGGATTGCTGAGCGATTAAACTGAGAATATCTCATGTTACAGACTGGAGTAAGACTGCCTTACCAAATTCCACATCTTACAAGCTGGGTGGCTTTCTGTAAGTGACTTAATCTCTCTGTGCTCAATTTTCTCTTCTCTGTAAAACATGGGTAATATATCACTCATCTCATAAGGTTATTACGAGGATGATATGACTCAATGTATGTAAAGCACTTAGATTCATAGCTGGAATCCTATAAAAGTGTCAGTGTTCATTGTAAAATGAAATAATTTATAGAATCCACCTGGCCTATCATGGAAGTATAATAAACGATTACTACTATTACCATCTACCTACTCATCACACGTCACCTAAGGACACTGTGGGAGGACTGATCATTTTCTTCATCTCAGCGTACTGAGGGTCAAATAGTCTACTGAGAATGATGAACTTTAAATATAGCATCTCCAAACCCAAGATAGAAAGAGAAGTCAGCAAAGGCTTAGGAAGGCGTACGAGACAGCCAAAGTCCCAGGATGCCTGAGGTGGTCCGATCCTGGCAAGGCGATATCAATTACTTTGACAAATCAATAAAGTTCTATATTAAACCATACCTGGGTTTATACAGTGCATGACAGTTTTTAGGGAGCTTGCCCATCTCCACGATGCACTGGCAGCCTTTCTGATCACTCTGCCGACTGAACAGGGGATCGAAGGCTGCGCTTGAGCAACACTTCAGGACACCCACTGGGGCAAATGGTACAGGGGGAGGTACAGGAAGAATGGTGGAGAGGGATGGGGAAGAGAAGGCAGGTGATGGAGAAAGAAGAGCCAGGATACTGATGTGTGTCAGTACCAGCCACAAGTCAGCAGCCCCCAGAGAAGAGTTTCTATCACATCTGGAATTCCTCTAGTGAATTCTAGAAAACTTACGCTGAGAGCAATAAAATGGGAAAAATAGAACCTCTCAAGTTAAAGCAGGGATGGAGGGATGGGAGTGTACTCGCTCATTCATTCATTCTAATGTACCAAATGTGCAAAGTGCTAGACATACGATGAATGAGGTGCAAAACCCTCAGGAGCTCCCAGGTGGTACCTGCCTGCTCACCTCCCTTACCCCTCCCCCAGTTCCAAGGTGATCCCTCAGAAATCTTCCCTCCTCCAGTGCAACTTAAAAACCACTGGATTCAATGTTGTTCTGAGTGCAAGAAAAATGCTTGAAACAAACTGATTTAGAGTATGTTCCCAGAAGAAATAAAAATTATGATCTTGAAAACAAGATTCATTAAATAATAAAATCTGAAATATCAGTAAATTATTCAAATCTGGTAGTCTTTCAAAGAATGCCATTTTCCTGCCTTCCCCTAATTTCCTATAATAACTTATCTCAATAGGACTTTAGATCTAGATTACACAATAAGAAAGAAACATGCTGTCCAAAATGAAAATAAAAAATATGGAGATATATATTACCAAAACTCCCTGAATCAGAGGTCATGCATTCACTTGTACATTTATGAAACAGTCTCATCACACAAAGAAATTATGCAAGCCACAAAGGAGCTTTTGTTTCAATAAAGCAATTAAATGCACTAATTGCTCTGCGTTATCACTTAAAAGCAGCACAATTAATTTGTCGTTCCCACCAATGCCTGTGTGGTTTTGTATGGCTCTCTGTCTTTAGCTATCTCAAAGCACTTTCCCAAACATTTATTTTATTTTTGTCCTTTGTTGTAGAGCTACAAAACACATTCCATGGCAGACTGGAGAAGCTGACATTACTTCAGAAACAAAAAATGGTCAAACGTGACTCAGCATGTTCCATAGTTAAACATGGTTGAAGGTTAAGGCTTTGTTTTTCCACTCTCTTGCTACCAAAAACTTACTTATTAATCCAAAGATAAATATGAGCTAAAAACCTGTAACTTCTCTAAATACAAAGAAGATAAATAAGCTTTGTTTTTTAAAATACAGGAAAGTATGATTTGTGTTTTCATGACTTTGTAGGTAGAATCTCAAAACCCCAACTGAATGTGCAGTGTCTGATAGACCACTAAGTGAATGGAAGAATATGGTCTGGCTATCGCCTAGAAATCGAGTGTGGTGGAGAAGGATTTGCAGGTGACTTCAGCCTGGTCTTATCAAGTTTTGAGGGAAATCTGGACAAAGCCATGTGATTTCTCATGACCACAGATGACCCACGAAAGCCCCACACCTCTAGACACAGGAAGAGCAGACAACCATTCTACAGAAAGCAGAAGCTAGAAAACCACCCTGAAACAGCTCTCCATCCATTTCACTGGCTGTTCTTAAGGCCTTGAATGAATCAGGACTAACCTGCCTCTCAGGGTCCACCAGCCTGGTTATGACATGACTTCAGAGTGAATAAGGAAAGACAGGTCCTTCTACCTGCCATCCTTCTGGACCAAAACTATGATGAATAAAATACATCTTAATCCGCCCCCTTTTGATAGGGACAGACACATAGGGGTTGGATTTTAAGTATTCTGAGAATATTAATAATAATTTTATTTTTAAAATGTAAAACATGCTTATGATGCGTTCTTTCACTTGATCTCACAGCAACTCTGTGACATAGGTAGGACTGTGTGATAATGTCTATAACCAGGCCTCTTTTTCTGGCTTTTTATTTAGAATATAATGGTGCAAACGGTATCCACTCTGGGTCCCACCTTATACCAACCAGTGCATTCAGCTATCTAAATTTTACTTCCAGATTCAACTGCATACAGTGGACTTTATATACATACACATATCCCTGAGGTTTTGAGGGCAGGAAAAGAATTTTACTTGAATTTGTATCCTTAGGCTTAGGTATCTACATTTATATCTATATCTATATCTCTATCTATAGCTACATCTACATCTTCATCTATATCTGTACTCAACTAGATGGACAGAGATATGTCAAGGCACTGAGGACACAAATTTATATTATATAGTAGATATATATGTGTGAATTATGTCAAATAAGCATTTGACTTTATGATTAATAGTTAAATGAACACTTAGAAAGTCTTTGTTTTCAGTTAAGCAAAGTGTAATAAGGAAAAAAAAATAAAGTACATTTTCAACATGTTAAGTTTTGGTTGTGCCTACTATCCCTAATGAACATAGACACAAAAACCCTGAAGAAAATACCAGCAAACTGAATTCAACAGCACATTAATTTTCTTTGTTGCTACTGTGAAGGGTATTAAGTCTTTGAGTTGGTTCTCAGTTTGACTGTTGTTGGTGTATAGGAATGCTACTGATTTCTGTACATTGATTTTGTAACCGGAGAGTTTGCTGAATTTGTTTATCAGCAATATATGTAACCTAAACATTTGTACCCCCGCAATATGCTAAAATAAAAAAAAATTAAAAAAACAACACATTAAAGGGATAATACATCATGATGAAGTAGAATTTACTTCTAGGATGCCAGGATGGTTCAACACACACAAATCAATAAATGTAATATACCACATTAACAGAATAAGGGATAAAAATCATACGATCATTTCAGTAGATGCAGAGAAAGCATCTGACAACATCTTTCATGATGAAAACTCTCAAAAAAATTACGAATGGAAGGAATGCACCTCGAGATAATAAAGGCTATATATGACAGGCCCATAGTTAACATCATACTCAATGGTGACAAGCTGAAAGCTTTTTTCTGTAATATCAGGAACAAGACAAGGATACTCGGTCTCATCACTTCTACTCAATGTAATACTGGAAGTCTTATCCAGAGCACTTAGGCAAGAAAAAGAAACAGAAGACATTCAAATTGGAAAGGAAGAAGTAAAATTGTCTCTGTTTATAGACAAAATGATCTTATGCATAGAAAACCCTAAAGACTCCACCAAAAACTTTTAAAACTAATAAATTCAGAAAAGTTGTAGGATACAAAATCAACATACAAAAATCAGTTGTGTTTCTATATATTAACAACAAACTATCCAAAACAGAAATTAAGAAAACAATCTTAGTTACAATAGCATCAAAAAGAATAAAATTCCTATGAATAAATTTAACCAAGTAAAAGATCTGAACACTGTAAACTATAAAATACTGATAAAAGAAATTGATGAAGATGCAAATAAATGGAATTACATCCCATGTTCACAGATTGGAAGAATTAATATTGTCAAAATATCCACCAAAAGTAATCTACAGATCAGATTCAATGTAATCCCTATCAAAATTCCAATGATATTTTTCATGGAAATACAAAAACAATTCTAGTGTTCATATGACCCACAAAAAACCCTGAATAGCTAAAGCAATCTTGGGCAAAAAGTAAAAAGCTAGAGGTATCATGTGAGAGATATATACATATTAGTTGGACTTAAAAAAAAACAAAAAAGGAAATCCTACCATTTGCGACAACATGGATGAACCCAGAGGACATCGTGCTAAATGAAATAAGCCAGGCACAGAAAGACAAATGCTGCATGATCTCACTTACATGTGGGATCTAAAAACATCAAACTCACAGAAACAGAGAGTAGAAGGGTGGTTACTAGGAGCTGTGGAAAGGGAGACATGGGGAGATTTGATCAAAGGGTACAGACTTTCAGTTAGAAATTAACTAAGTTCTGAAGATCTAATGTACAGCATGGTGGCTGTAAGTTAATAATGTATTGTATGCTTTAAGTTTGCTAAAAAATTAAGAATTCTCACCACATAATATGATAATTAGCTTCATTGTGTTACTCCCTTAACAATGTACACATATCTCAAGATATCAAGTTGTACACCCTAAATACATATAATTTGTATTTGTCATTCACAGTTCAATAAAGCTATAAACAATAAACAAACAAACAAACAAACAAAAAAGGATTGGTTGGTCTGGTCTATGTGGACCACATTTTGTTGGTTAACCAGAATTTAGATCTATCACCAAGCCTAGGGGAGAGAATACCATCTAAATTACTACTTAACCAAAAGACATATGTCTCCCTAGCCCACTTCCAAACTAATTAAGGCACACATTCATTTTAAATGGAAAATAAACTACAAAGGGTTTAAAACAAACGAATGTATGGCATTAAATCATATGGTCTTTCTTTTGTGTAACTTAGACTTGCATATTTAACTGTTCATCTCAATGTTTCCTTCTCTCTGAAAATTCTTCAGAATTATGGTGATTTATTTTTCCCTTGAGTATCACAACGAATATTCTTCAACATCAGATTTGTGTCAGCCTAAAATATATATTAATCTATAATGTAATATATAATGTTCTATAAAGATATAGGTACATATTCATTCTGCATTTTACAGGTAGAAGACATCGAAATAAAATATTAACTGACCTCCTTCCACCACGCCTGGCACATATACCTGATTTCTGTTAACCTTAAATTCCCAGTGAATAGCCGTTCTTCTTTGTGCCTACACGACAGGTACGGGCCACTGTCTGGATCACGTGGCCACAATGCAGCCTCCAATCAACCCTTACAGACATAATTCTGTAATCTGAAGTGAGACTTTATAGATTTCCACAGACTATAAATAATAGTTTAAGGTTTGAGTGTGTTCTGGCATAATATTTAAGAAGAATGAAGTTCCCAAATTAAGAAAAATATGATCTGGAACAATCAGAGAAAAGTCCTTGAAGGTACTGGCATTTTTTGTCAATGCATAAACCAGAGGCATTGATAAGGTTTTCTTCTTGTCACTATTGACATTCACAAGCTTTAAAAATGACAAAGGCTACATACGGATTGATACTGGATAAATATTTCATGTACCCTAAAATACCATATGGTAAACATTTCAAATTGTTCCAGGGAGGAAATACTGCAAGTGGATGGTACAGAAGGAAAACAAGGGAAGAGAGGAAAGAAAAGGATGCAAGGAAGGCAAAGTGGTAGGCTCACGTCAGCTCTAGGGAATTACAGGAATCAATGCTAAGGAGCCTGATAAATGAGCAGTGTACCTTCTTCGCTGCTCTGATAAATTGATGAAGCTTTTAGGTGGTCTTCAGCTCAAAGTACTATGTCAGATTTAGTTAAAGAAGCTGCCAGGGTCTCAAAGCATAAATGGGGAATTTTTTTTTTTCTATGTAGATGGTTAACTGCTATAAATTATCAGAAAATCCAAAGTCCCAAAAGAACACTTGCAAAAAAAAAAAAAATTGCTAAGAACAAGAAAAGGAGGAAAGAAAGAAAAGCCCTGCTGTCTTAGTCTGCTCAGGCTGCCACAACAAAAAGACTGAGTGGCTTGAACAACAGAAATTTACTTTTTACAGTTCTAGAGGCTGGAAGTCTGACAGCAGGGTGCCAGCATGGTCAGGTTCCGGTGAGGGCTCTCTTTCCAGCTTGCAGACAGCCACCTTCTCACTGTGTCTTTACATGGCGGAGAGAGAGTCCTGTGTGTCTTCCTCCTATAGGGACACTAGATCCATTGGATCAGGGCTCCACTCTCATTTAACCCCATTTAATCTTAATTATCTCCTTAAAGACCCTATCTCCAATGCAGTCACATGAAGGGCTAGGGCTCTGATTTTGAATGTTCAAACATATGAATTGGGGGGGGTGCACAATTCAGTCCATAGCACCTGTTTCTTTGACTCTGGGTCAGTGTTGATGGATAACACAGAGGCGTCACAAGTCCTCGACTCCTGCTCTGCCTGTCCTCCATTTCACACAAAACAATATTCAGACCAGACTATAGATTATAACGAGCACTGCAAGAGAGGACATCAGCCCGACAGGGGACAAACTGATTAAAAAAGAAAACAAAAACTCAACCACCAAAAAGTAAGACCGGATTCGAAAATGGGCAAAGGACTTGAATAGACCTTTCTCCAAAGAACATATACAAAGGCCAATAATCATATGAAAAGATGCTCAATATCACTAATCACTAGGGAAATAAAAATCAAAACTATGATGAGATACCACCTCACACCATTAGGATGTTTACTATTAAAAAAAAACAGAAAATAAAAAGTGTTGGCAAGGATGTAGGGTAACTGAAACTCTTGTATGCTACTGGCAGTATGTAAAATGTCACAGGCACTGTGGAATACAGCATGGTGGTTCCTCACAAAATTCAAAACAGAGCTACCGTATGAGCCAGCAATTTCACTTCTGGGTATACAACCCAAAGAATTGAAAGAAAGCAGGGTCCCAAGGAGATATTTATATATCCATGTTCATCACAGCATTATTTATAATAGCTAAAATGTGGAAGCAACCCGTGTCCACCAACAGATGAATGTATAAACAAAATGTGGTATATACATACAAGAGAATATTATTCACTCTTAAAAACAGAGGAAATTCTGAAATATGCTACAACATAGATGAAACTTGAGGACATTATGCTAAGTCTGTATTCATACAAATACTATATTATTCCACTTATAATGAGGTACCTAGAGTAGTCTAATTCATAGACAGAAAGTCTTACTGACCACTAAATTTTGGAATGCACCATGACTTAGTGTGTAACCTCTTCACCATCCACCATCTCAAGGAGGGTTCAAGCAGTCTCATGACTTTAAGTATCAACTCCATACCAACAATTCCCAAATGTATGTTTTTGGCCAGGATCTTGCCCCTGAAATCCAGAGTTGTCTATTAAACTGCCTACTAAACAGCTGCACTTGTGTGCCTAACAAGCACCTCAAACTTAACGTGACTTATCAAAACTTAACTCTTAATTCTAATGCATCCCTCCCCACAAAAATAACTCTTGCTTTCCCTAAATCGTTTCCCATCATTAGAGATGTACAGACCAAAAAAATCTTAGAGTCATCCTTGATGTCTCTCTTACTTTGACCCCCTACATCTGATGTCAGAAAATCCTCTATCCTCAAAAAGTAACCAGAGTCTCACAACTTCTTGCTGTCTCCAATGCTACTATCTTAGTCCAAGCCATCATCATCCCTTGCTAAGATTATTGCAATAGCCTCCCTGAAATGTCTCTCCCCACCTTATCATCCTAGAGTTTACTTTTGACATAACAGTCAGAGTGACCCTGTTAAAATGTCAGATCACATCATTTTCTACTCTGAACACTCTATAACTTTCCATCCACAAAAGAAAAAAAAAAAAAAAGGTCACCAGGGTGCTGCATGCTCTGGTCCCATTACCTTTCTGACCTCATCCCATCCCATTTCTTCCTTTCTTCTTCACTCTATTCCAGATACTCTGCTTGTTCAATTTATAATGAGGATACAGCCTTTAATTATGGCACTTTTAAAACTGTCTTTTTATCACTAATCATGGTGATTTTTATTAGTCAGCTTTCCCCTATTTAAAATTTCTGTAGGCAAAGTTCTACCTGACAACATAAAAATTCCAAGTACCACAACAAGAAAACATTTCATTTTCATTCCTGCTCAGCCAGCAGACCCATACTCTATAAATCTATTTATTTGAGACTCAAACCACAGATTTTAAAGGCAGTCCTTACATAACAAGGTTCACAAGATACAGCTTCACAGGAATCCCACTGATTTGAACTGAAAAACAGCTTTCATCAGGGGCACATACATTCTGATCCTATACTGGCTGCCTCAAGTGAACTATTCCAGCTGACAATTTTTCAGCCCAAACACAAACTGAAAAACACCTATAACAGGTTTATCAAGAAAACCAAATAGTATTGTGCTGAATTCCCTATGGACTACAGAATGCTGTTTATTAAAGGCTAATAAAAGAGGAGTTTTATCCCCGATTGATTTCAATTTAGCTCATAGTACTGAGAGTGGTTGTTCCTCCCACTCCTTTATTGCTGACCACTTCTAGTCCAAAGAGTGTAATAGAATCTTGACTTTAAGAAATTGAAGATATTTAGGTCCACCTTTTATTCACGATGCCGGTAAATCTCATGCCTTTCTTTAAATCTAAAGTATAACCCTACATGAAAAGGTTAAACCCCTGACTCAACCTACCTAATTAATGATACAGAGTGTTCGATCATTTTTACAGTGCTACTCCATGTAGTTAAGGGATTGGGGAAAGATGCTGTGCTGGAGATGAGCTTGAGGAATGATGCAGTATCAGACAAAGCCTAGAGAGAATGATTTAAGTGGAGGTTGCGTATAACAGCACAGGGCTTCCAGACAGCAGGTGCCATGCAGAATAGCTGAGAAGCCAAACAGACAGTGCAGTAGCCTTACAGGTTAAGGAGACAGATATTAAAGCAATGAGCCCCTGATGGGTTTAGCAAGGTTGGGATATTCCCCACTGACAAGTAGCCTGAGACAAACAAACAATAAATAGCAGTGGGAATGTTTTGATCAAGAGCTGTGTAACTCTGAATAATGAACGAATATAAAGAAGCAAGAACTAGTAGAACTAACAGAACCATGCAAAAAGACACACTCAGTCAAAGATAGAGGATTGGCAACATGTATGTACCTCTGTTTCCTCTCAAAACCCCACAAAATAACAGTAAATGGATTGTCTAAAGCCATAAAACCACATGGACAAAAAAAAAGAACAGTGGAACACACAATATAAGCAAAATTTTGGAAGCTGGAAATCATAGGACAATCTTAGTAGTTTCAAGAAAGCTGAATCTTAAATCAGCAAAATGGAAAGCCAGTTAGCAACCTGATTTGCACTACACAACCTCCAAATACCCCAGGAATTGCCACCCCCAGATAGCCCTGGAAGTGAGAGGGCAAAGGTGGGGCTGAAACTGGTGGATGTATTGAAAGTCTGTTTAAGAAGCAGATGGATGACTCCTCCTTCCCACATGCCCTCCCTAATTCCACAGAGCTAGCTGATTTCCCTTTTCACACCTCAGGGGAAGAATGGAGAGGGTCCCTGCACTGAAGAAACAGCAGAAAACAGGGGTTCCAGACTGAAATCAGGGGGTTGTGTGAAAGTTTACATACTGAATGTCAAACCCTCAGCTCTATTCCCCACTCAGCTTCCAGAAAATTGGATTCAAGGGTTATATTCTCCAGGCTGGAAATTGGAAAGTTTCTCTCTGAGGAAATTGGCAGCCCAATAGAAAAGACCTAAAAATACTGATGTTGAGGATGTCCCATAAAATAACCCAATTAGATCTCCCTACATTAAGGCCACAGACACAAGTCCAGCTATAAACAGCCAAGATTCCCAAGCATCTGCGTAAAGCCTCTAATGTGAGGAACAGAGACCAAAACCAACAAGCCAAAAATCATTTTCAAGGAAACATACTATATGGGGATACAAAAACTGTATATAAACTATGTTACAACCTCAGTGAGAGAAGATTTTGCACTTATGAAGCAAAAACAGGACACTATAAGAAGAACACAAAGCAAACGCAAGAGCTCTTGGAAATTAACATAGACCAGCAGAAATAAAAACTCAATAGAAGGATTAGAAAATGAGGTATGGGAAAGTTTCTAGACCATAGAGTGAAAAAGATGAACTCATAGAAAATTGCACAAAGGAGATTTAAAAAACTAGAAAAGAAAACCAATCCAGGAGATCCAATCTCCAAATAATAAGAATTTCAAGAAAGGGAGGAAAACAGGAGTAATTCATCAATAAAATAACTCAAGAAAATATCTCAGGAGTGAAAAACAGGTATTTCCAAATGATAAAACATACTGACTGAGAGCCTTGAAGAGTAGTTAAAAACAAATCCATGCAAAGACATATAGTTACAGTATTTCATAATAGTGGGAACCAAAAGAAGATTCTAAAGGCTTCCAGAGAAGAGGAGGAAAGAAAAACATATCATTTATATGAATCAAGACTCAAAATCAGTCTTCTGAACAGTTCCATTGAAAACTCAAAAAGAAAAGAGAAATACCTGAAAATTCTGCCATAAAATTATCTCTAGCCTTTAAATCTCTACCCAGACAAGCTATCAATTAAGTGTAAAAATAAATGAAAGATATTTTTGAACATGTACAATCTCAAAAAAAATATCTTTTATACATCCTTTCTCTGGAGGCTACTGTAAGAAGTGTTCCTTCAAAAAAGATGTGATAAACAAATATTCCACAAACAGAAAGGCAAAGGGATTTCTGAAGATCATGGATGAAGGGAGATACCAGGCTAAGAGCTATGAGTCTGGCCTATAGACCACTCCAGGCTAGAGTAAGTAAGAAGTCTCCAAGAAAGATGCCTCCAAAGATGAGAAGTCTTGACTACCTGATGTGAGCATGTTAAGATTAGAGTTACACAGTGGAGCAGAGTTTGGTAATGAATTAATAAGAAGTACATGAAAAACTAAGAAAAAAATGTTAATGACACTCATTACCCTAGGGAGAACTGAATGTTGTGTAGGAAAATAATCACAGTATACCACATGACTCAGTTGTAAATATCTGCATAGTCATGATAATGAAAACAGCTATTGATTCAATCAAAATTATGATCTAAATGTATTGAGAAGAGAGAATTTTGGAAAACGCATACATACATACACACACACACACACACACACACACACAATGGTAGTTAAGGGGTAGAGGACAGGAAAGAGAATTAAATTTTCATCTTCCAAAGATGGACATCAATAAACAATGACTAAAACTGAAAATTCTCTCCAATAATCATGTTAGAGATAAAAAGATAAATACCATCCAAAAAATGAAAATTATTAGAAAGTAATCCCTGGGAAATGGGAAAAGGCATCGAGAACAGGATATTTCTATTTTTCAAAATGAACCTTATAGCACTATGTGGCTCTTTAAACCATGTGCATGTATTACTTTAATCTAAAAATTAGATTTTTTAAAAAATAGACAAGTAATCTGAATTATCACATAGATTAAGTGAAAAAGAAAGCAGGAGAACCAGGGGTTTGGAAAAATATTTGGGATTTTCTTCCCTTCTTCTGTAGGCCCTGAGTTCCTTCCTGTTCCTCTCAGCTCTGTCTTCCCTGATATTGTCTATTAATCAAGTCCTATTACAATCACCCTTTTCTCCCTGGAAACTTCTCTCTAATGACTAAATTAGCGGTTAGAATCACATAGCACAGGAAGACTTTGATCAAATATCAGAAGCCACTGAAATCTCCCCTTGAGTGGAGGGGAGATTTTTTTCAAAATGCAAATTTCTCTAAAGTACATTTATATGGTTTTGTTTCTTTAGCAAACAACAACAACAAAAAAACCAGATATTTGTGCTTCTAAGTTGAAACAGTCCTGACCTTGTGTTGCCCTCTATAGAACAGAATCTTCATCATCAATTTCTGCCTATGGTACAGTTGTTTCCAAACCATTAAAGTTCTCAGGTGTTCTCTTCTATAGCCAATAAACAAAGGAAGATTGGAGTATGGCAAATTCATTTATGTCAGGACTCAGTCATGACTGAGAATGAGGAACACATACACGCAGAGTATTTCCCATCCCTCCAATTTCTAGTTCTTCCTAGTGGCCCCTCTGCTGTCCTCTGCTGTCCTCCCATGGAAACCCGGGCAGTCACTCTTCAAGAGGAGGGTGGGTACAGCTGAGAATAAAGAAAGCAGCTTAGCTTTGAGTTTCAAATTAGACTTTTTTAAAGCCCATAGCCAAAACAATAATCTTGAAAGCATAGATTTCCTTTGTAAGTGCCAGGCCCTTGAGACAGCAAATGGCTTTTTTTGTTCTTGTTGTGTTTTGTTTTTACTGTTAGAATTTTCGCTCTTTTCCCAGAAAACATGGGGGTGGGGGGCAGTGAAACATAGATGGGCAGAATAGAAGGGACTATAGGAGGTAACAAAAGAAACTTGAACTAGGTTAAGGGGAAATCCAAAAGCAGCGAAGAAATATATCTGGCTTCCCATGCAGAACTCCGGGTCATGACATAGACAGAGTGGCCAGTGCAACCACAGGACAGATACCACAGTCAAGGGCACTCTGAAAGGTGGAAAAGTGTGGGGGGGGGGGCCAGGGGGCATCACAAACTGAGTTAGCTCTGTTATAGAGTCAGCCATATGTTCATACATCTACATTTTATTATATAAAAATTTAAGCCCACCACTAAAATACTTAGGTCTAGAGAACTAGTGTGGTTTTGCTTTGCTCTGAATTTCCAACTTTTCAAATGAGTAATATCCAAATACATTCATTTCTCTAAGAAGAATTTATTGAGCAGCTACTATGCTCCTGTTACGCTAGGGATTCAGAGTTGAACTAGAAAGAAAAGCTCCCTGCCTTTGAGGCTCCCATTTTAGTTGGAGAGATAAGCAATTACAGACTGTAATTATAGACCATAATAAAGGAATAATGAGGTATAGAGTGACAGGGACACTTAAGACAGACTGGCGGAAAAAAGGTCTCATTGTAGTGAACCAGGGAAAAGGTGGTATGAATTAACAATCCTTGATTATTTTTTCCCACCATAGAGCTAAGAAGAAAAAAGAGTCCTTAAAGAATCTCTTTCCTCTTGGCACCATTGCCTGAGCTCCTTCCCACCCCTGCCTGTCGAGCAGCACCCCATGCTCCAAGTGTTTTCTCCACTCTCCTCTGAAATCTCAGCACCTCTCTTCTCTTCATCATGACAGTGAGCTAGTTTGAAACTCAGTCCGTGCTGGTTATGCTATTTAATAACAGGGGCTGGAGATGTACATCTTTTAGAGAAAAAAAAATAGCAGCCTCAGAGGAGCTTTCTGCAGTCAAGGACACACAAAGTAGGATTTCTAATGGTGGGACTATCAAGCAAAATGATCAAGGAGATATCTCGGAGTTGGCTGCCTCCCATTAAATCACTCCTTTTGGAAGAAACTTCTCAGTCTATCAGGAGAGCTGCCCTTGATCTTTCAATAATTTGTTCCCAATATCACAGTTTTCAATATTTAAGAGAGAGACAAAGCAACATGATTCAGCAAAGCAAACAGAGAAGAAATAGCAAGAGAGGTAGGTGGAGAACCAGAACATCCAAGAAGCCAGAGAAGTGTCTCTCTAGGATGAAAGCAAGTCTACAAAGCCTAGCAAATGTACTCTGAGCACAAGCACAGGGGAAGAAGCCCATTTCCATAGGGAGTAAATGGAAACAAGGAAGTGAAGACACAGGCTTTAGGAAGCTCAAAAGGGGAAGAATTGGTAGATAATGAGGCAAAGACAATGCAAAGTCGAGTGTTTTATTCACATATGTATATTGTTTTAGGATTGAAGAGACATGAGCATGTTTGTGGGCTGATGAGAAAGAGCCAGTAGAGAGAGAGAGAGAGAGTTAGATGGACAACACAGAAGAAAGAAGGGCAAACAACTGGAGGAAAAAACATCAAGCTACAAAGCAAATCTATGTCCGTGCCCTAGACCACTTCACTTAACTCTAGACTCATATACGCAACTGCCCACTGCTCACAACAAATGACCATCCCGAACTTAGCATAGCAGTTGCTTGCGCCAAAAGCTTTAAAGTAAATCCTGACTCTCTCTTTCTCTCATACGCTCATATTTTGTTGGTCAAACCATATGTCCAGAATCTAACCATTTCCAACTGCCACCACCACCATCTCTCACCTTGACTGTTAACCGGTCTGCCCTCTTCCTTCCTTGACCCCTCACGCTGTATTTTCCACACAGCAGCCAAACTGATCTTTATAAGACATAAGGCAAATCATGCCATGCTGGCTCCAAACCCTTAAAAGTCTTCCCAGATGACTCAGTACAAAATCCTCTACTTTGGCCTACAAGTCCCTGAATGGTTTGCGCCTGGTGCTTCCCCAGCCTGTCTTTGTCAGGGGAGGGTCCGGAGTGTGAGGAAGGCACATCTGCTACAGCTACCCTCCTCTTTTTCAGAGAAGTAAAAGGAAGGTCGTCGCCGAAGTGAAGAAGAAGGTTGTTGCTGTCGAGTGGGCAGAGGTTTGGGAGCGGTCAAAGAAAGCATGTAAGAGTTGCACAGGAATAGTTGCTCGGCAAAACGTGACAGGGAAAAGACCTAAAAGACCTAAAAGAGTAGATTCTTAAGATTGTGAATCATGCATTTTAGTGGCACCTGTCTACTGTCTACAACGCTGTGTAGTTGACTCCAGCTAGTGCACAGCAATCCCAGAACCAGAACAGAAAAAGAGGCAGTAGATCCAGATGTGGTTCTTAGGGCCCGGATGCAGCAACAGGTCAAGGGATGAAGGAATTTAGAGTGTCAGTGTGGGGGTGGGGAACAGGGGCAGCTATTCTCTAGCAAGGCTCTCATAAGGGAAGGAAGTTGGGGAAACACCTACAAGGGCATCCTTTGGGACCTTTTATAAGGAAACTAATAGGCAAACACACAGGTCTATGCCTTCAGAAGAGTCAATACTAGACCAGCCTCCTTTGCCAACGCCTAACAAGGGGCATGAATTCAAGTGTCCTTCCTTTATAGGACACTTTAAATCAGTGAGGCCCCCAAATTAGACCACAGATTAAGACGTGGGACTTGTTAAAAATAAGTTTAACTTTTAAAAAGAGAGGATCTAAAAGGATAGCTATAGACATAGCTTTAAAGAGAATTTTTAAAACCTCCAGTACTTTCTGAGAGCCAACTTGGATATAGTCCTCATCTTATAAAGATCTTACCTACACACACAGCCTGACCTCCCAGGGAGGCCTAACTCACCTATCACAACTTATGTAAATACTAAATAAGTGGGTAAGAAGCAGTCACTTAGGAGCTGGCTTAGAAATTGCTCCAAATAAAATCCTCTCTCTGAGCACACCAAAGAAATTCTTAAATCCATGCAGAAAGGCCTTTGGTATGACATTTATTTTAGTAAGTTCTAAATATATTTATCTATAGATTTGTGAGTCTTTCAAACTGTAGAAAAAAATTTTTGAAGTATTTCATTTTGAGCAAAATTAAAATCATATGTCAATTGATGGATTCCACATATTTAAGAATCATGTAAATCCCCACTGTTTTTTTTTTCCCCGCAGAGCACCACTTCACCTACCACATAACAGTCTGTCCCGGGAAATATATGTTTTAATAAGAACCAAAACTAAATTTATTGGAAAGTCATCAAATAATCTTGTAGTCATCGGTAAATAAAATTCTCCTCTGACTAAAATATCTATTCGAATGAAGTTGGATTTCATAAAAACTTTTAACTCAATTTTTTTGTAATACAAAAGAAAAACTCCACATACATGTTATGCATCTAATAATCTAATTTAAATGTATTTTGTTGAACTTGAAAGTTGATTCAGAAAAAAACATTGGCAAAGAAAAATACTATATTATCATAATCTATTTTCACAAGGTTAATGGCTACTAATAAAATTCTTCATATAGAAAAAAAAAATGGTCTGGACTCCACGAGCTCCCCACATGGCCCTCTCCCCTTGCTCATCCAGTGAAACTACTCATACAAAGTCACTGATGGCTCCTGAGGCCACCCAGATCTCTCCTGACTTGCTGTCCCAAGTTGTCTTGCTGCTCCCCCTCCCTCCTTAAAGTTCTCTCATCCTTTGTTAGCAGCAAACTCTCCTTCTGGAACCATACTTCCTTTCTACCCCTCTGGGTTCTCTTCTTAGCCCCTCTGGGCTCTCCTCTGTCAAGTGTCTACTCTTGGCCAGCTCTGTTCTGACTGTACCCTCCACTTCCTTGACATCTGTTACTTTCTATACATTGCTATTCCCAAAAAGATCTTTCCATGCCTCATATCTCTGGAACCCAAAACCACATTTCCAACTGCCTGATGCATATCTCCATCTGAATAACCTGCAGGAAGAAGAACTAACTTACTCCAGTAATAACTGCACCTTCTTTCCTAGCTTAGAAAAGAGCTTCATCATTTGTTCAGCTGAATTTACTAGAAATCCACAAGTCCTTTTGATCTCTTCCTTCTACAGTATCCCACACATTCATTTATTCACCCATAGCAACTTTAAAAACTGTTTCAGGAAATTTACATTTATCTCTTTTTATAAATTCCAAATAACTCTGAAATGTAGGGACTATTATCTCCATTTTACAGACAATGGTTTATATGAATGATATAAATTCCTAATATGTGATAATGAAAAAACATTGAACCTAAGTTTGTCTGATTCTAAAGTCCACAGCCTTTTCACAAACCATAAAACCCACATGCCAAATCCAGTCTCCCACCTGTTTAAAGTTTTGTTGCAACATGGCCATGCTCATCATTTATGTATTGTCTATGGATGCCTTAGTACTACAGCAGCAGAGGTGAGTAGTTGCCACAGAGACCTTATGGCTCACAAAGCTTAAGACAGTCACTATCTGGCCCTTTACAGAAAAAATAAAGTTTGCCAACTCTAAACCTATACCATCCTCCATATACCTACCACCTTGGTTTATGTCTTCCTAGATTACTGCAACAGCCTCCTAACTGGTTTCCCTGCCTGCAGCCTTTATCTCCTCCAATTAATCTTCCACAATGAAGAATCAAATTCTTATTATTTATTACACAACACTTAGGATAAAAGACAAATTCTTTATCAATCTATGCAAGGCCTGTGACATCCTGGTTCCTTCCTTCCTCTCCGCCCACATCTACTTTCCACTCAAGCCAAAGTGAAATGCACGGAGTTCCCCAAAAAGGCCAAGCTATTTCATTCCCATGTTTTTGCATATACTGTGTTCCCTTTACCTATGTAAGTCCTGCCTCATTTACCTACCTATTTTGTATTCTGGGCTCAAGAATCACTTTCTCCTAGAAACTTCACTAAACCCTCTCAGGCTGAGCTTTTCTAATTCATTCATTGTGTGTTCAACAAGCACAACTATCAACTAGGAGACGATGATTTGCACTAAACACACCAAGACAAACACAGACCTTGTTCTCATGAGCCCAACTTCTTTATTCCTTATTCCAAGTCTTAGCTCTGCACTCACAGTATAAAGAAAGATGAGATGAAGAGGGCGGCAGAGATGGACAGTGGGATGAGGATGAGGATGGGGATAGAAAAAGAGAGTGGGGGGCAGAGAGAGAGATGGTTCAGTGATTTTCCTTTTTGATGCTCTCACCATATCACAAGCTTACTGAGGGCTGAAAAGTATGTAGTGTTTCTTGAATACCAATGCCTACCAGAACACCTGGCACAATGCTGAATGACTAAAATAATTTTCAGTTGTACAAAGACACAAATCAGTTTCAGAAACCAAGATCCTTGCAGAGTCCAGGCTAGTTAATAGACCACCGAGAAAAATTCCTGGGGCTTTCTGGGAAAACTCAACCTTTACAGAATCTAAGAGGCTTTGTGAAAATGTGACAAGGCATAAAAAGAAACATGGGTATAAAAGAACATTCCTGCAGAAGACACAAGTTCTATTTGGAACAAGAATCAGGGAATAAAGTGCACAACACACAGTCTTTTTCTAACTACTGGAATATATTAAATACGTCTAAAACTACTAAACCGTGAAAACAGGTGCCTATAACCCTGAACTTTGGTCTCCACAAAATGTTTTTCCTCATGGGCTACTCAGCTCATTAAAGAAAAGAAAAGAAAAAAGAAAAAGTCTTTTTTACAAGCTGGGGTAAAGCAAATACAAAGAATTGACCCAGTTTCCAAAATAAACATTAGGCTTAAAGCTCTCTCCATCTGGCTAAAACTAAAACCAGAAATGAAAATAAGCATGTTTACACTGCCATTTCCTACCTACACCACAATAGCAAGAGCAAGAAAAATTTTAACTTATAACTTAATATTATACCGGAGATATCTGAAGTCTCATATGAAAATTTGTAGAAGAACTTTGTTAAATATTGGAAAAGGACAACGACCCACTTTTAAGCCCGCCTGGATATCCTTCTGGGTCCAGCACCTTCCAAGCCCCGCTGGGTGTGGTGTACAGACCTCTCCCCCGGCCCCAGTCCTTTGCCCTTAGACAAACCCTTTCAGTCTTCGCAGCTGACTAATTTCTATATGGAAAACCACTTCTCATTCCAAAAGTATATTTTCTTTTCTCTACAATATTCCCTGAAAATCTTTCCCCTTAACTCTTTACAGAACATTGTCCATAGAAGACATATCTTACTCTTCATAAAACAAGGTATCACTATCCGTGAAAAGCCCTAAAATCTTTGTGGTACCACTTTCTTTCCATCTTAACCTCATCTCCAATAACCAGCCTCATTCCACGGACAGGCACTCACAGAATCTTAGATGTATAGAATATTAGCACTGAAAGGGACCTTAATAGTCATTTATTTCAACTCTGGCATTTCACAATTGAAAAATCTAAAACCCAGAGAGATTTAAAGACTCTCCAAGGTCACACAGGCTTTTACCTCCGACGTATTCTATTATATATTCTCCCAATCCCTGGACCTCACCATCTTCTATTTATTTCCTTTTTCCTATGGGGAGAGGTCAGGGCAATGTCCACAATCTCTGCTTGACTTTTATCTGAATTCCACAGATGATGCTGAATGAGCCCATCAGCCCGAGAAGAGAATGTGGCCGTGGCCTCCCCTGCATGACCCTGAGTGGCCAGTGTGTAACTAGGTCTCCCCAGTGGCATTTAGCCACCCTCACGGAGACTCAAATTTCCCTTCATACACATCCCCCTGGCAGATGGTCCCGCTATACTTCTAAATGTGCTAAACCATTTGCCTGCTGCATTATAAACCCCACCAGTCAATTACAGACTGTTTTTAGACTGTTTAAGCTATTATCAATTACATCCTATTTGAAAATTGCAGATTAGCATCATTATGACTGGGTTTCCTGTCTACCAGCTAAACCTCAGCAATTTTCATATTTATAATTTTTAGTTTTGCTTTGTTTTGCTTTTTAAGACTCAGTTTGCATGGCATCACAGCAGCACGGGTTCTGATTGTCATAATCCACATGAGGCAGGCTGCCTCAATTTAGCAACCAAGCAAACAACAGTGGAAAAAGTAAAAACATACTTTTAGATAAAATGAATACTTAAGGTCCAATCTTAAAGCCCTTTAACATATGCTGTATACATATTTAATAATGTATTTAATAGTGTATTAAAACAAATACATATATATGAAAAGACAGAAATTCATGGTTGAACATGAATTATTTATGGTAATGAGGTATTCATAACTTACATTTATGTTTCTTTCTTTTACAAAATTGTAATGAAAGATGCAAATGTAGATTTCTTGATAATGGTTAGATTAAACTAAAATTCTATTTATGTGATAATTTAGTAATAAACAAGGAACTAAGTAATTGCTTTCTCGATAAATCATTAGAAAAGGACTTATAAAAACACATTAAGACAAGAGAATAATCATATTGGAAAAATTCCATCTTGTATTCCTTTGTTTTATAGCCATCAAGATAAATCATCAGTGTACTAAGGTGCTTTCCAAACAGCAGCAAAATTAGTCAGTATGCTAATCTGTAGAAAATCTAATATTGTTAAAGGTACAATAAGATTATTTAAATAAAATGGATTAGAAAACACATAAAGGCATCATTAAATATCATTAAGTATTTACTAAACAAATTAGCAAAGAGATCACCCACATCTTTATCTAAATACATACATATCTTAATATATATATATATGCACTATATTCCACAACTGCTATAGAATTAAACTGCAAAAAATATTCTCTTTCACAAAAGCCCCCTGGTACTGAATTTCATGAACATCAATCAGCAGAGGAGCTGGATTCATTCATGAATGGACAGACACAGAGGAATGGGGAGGACGTCACCACCCTGAGGAATAACAGCTGCCATCAGAGCTGTGGGAGTCACTCGAGGCACAGAGCATGACAAAACTGACAAAAGACAGATTTGAGGTAAAGGATGCGTGATAGTAGACATAGTCTGAGAAGAACCAAGCAACTCTTGCAATTCAAAAATCTGACCAGGAAGATTTTCCACATTGGGAAAATATAGAAATAAAGGATTTAAGTCTAAGAAATTCCTAGGTAGCAGGTAAGGGAAATACCCTGGGATCCTGCTGACACAGGAGAGATCTGGAAGGAACTTCAGGTGACGAGGACTAGGGAAAGGCCAGGGTCATAATGTTTTTGAAGGCTTGACTGATATCATCGAGGATAACCTTGAAACTGTATTTCTGGACAGAGTCTATATGCAACTTAGCATAGGGTAACAAGGGCCTAGGAGAGAAATAACCATTAAAAAAGGGCTCATAAAGGACCTAGGAACTGGTACTACAGCCATTGAAGTTTCTAAATTTTGCTGGAAGGTGTAAAAATTTCAGATGACCTTCTCCAGAAAAAGAGGCTATCGTTTAAGGGCAGTGATTATTTGTCTCAACAGAATATAGGCAGCTAGTGTCTTCATCAATCTTTTTTGTTTGTTTTCTTGTTTTGTTTTGGTTTTGTTTTTTTAGAAATGGGGTCTCACTCTGTCACCCACACTGGAGTTCAGTGGCACAATCACAGCTCACTGCAACCTCGAATTCCCGGGCTAAAACCATCCTCCCACCTCACCCTCTAGAGTAGCTAGGACTACAGGCCCACACTACCATGTCTGGCTAATTTTTTTTTTGTAGAGATGGGGTCTCACTATGTTACCAAGGCTAGGCTCAAACTCCTGGCTTCAAGTGATCCTCCCACCTCAGCCTCCCAAAGGGATTACAGGCAAAAGCCACCCACCACACCTGGCCAACCTTTCGATAAAACATTTTTCTGGCCTGGCATGTGGCTCATGCCTGTAATCCTAACACTTTGGGAGGCCAATCTGGGAGGATAGCTTGAGGCCAGGAATTTGAGACCAACCTGAGCATAAGTGAGACCCCATCTCTACAAGAAATAGAAAAATTAGCTGGGCATGGCAGCCTGTGCCTATAGTCTCAGCTACCTGGGAGGCTGAGGTAAGAGGATGATTTGAGCCCGGGAGTTTGAGGTTGCAGTGAGCTATGATGACACCACTGCACTCTAGCCCAGGCAACAGAGCGAGACCCTGCCTCAAAAAAAAAAAATTCTTAGTTATAAGGTTACAAGTGGTGCTTCTCAGCTGGCACAGATTGATTACAATCCTGGCACAAGTGAAAGCGTGAACCTTTCTGTTTTCTACCTCCTTCTTTCCTGTCCCTCCCTTCCCACCACACACACATGTGCACACAAACATACACCCACACACGCACACAGCACTAAACCCCTGGCTGTGATTAATAGCACATAATGGTCTCTAGGAATACGGGTGCTTTGTTTTCATTTGCTTGTTTTCCTTGGTGTTATTGTAAGAAAGAAATTATATTAAAATTACAAATAGCCACAATATCCACATTTGGTTGATATTTTTTGCATGTGTGTCTAATAAATTTAAGAATTGGGCAAAGTTACCATAATACTTCACGAGTCTATACAGTTTTTTATAATCTTCTCTTCAAAGAAAACATCCCATGAAATTACAAAGGACTCAAGGACTACGAAGGAAATTAAAAGGTATCTCCTTGAAACACTCTGGCTATTAAAACTGGACTTATTCAGAGGCACAAAAGGAAAACCTAAGTCAAAAGGCAAGAAGATGTCAGAAATTGGTATATAAATGGAAACTACTGCTCAGGTGTTGAAAGGAGACAGCAGACACTCAAGGAAAAAAAAGGACCTGCTTTAACATCAGGTCTTCATTTTGAAATCAAAACAGGAACTTCAGAAAGAGAAAAGAAGAGAGGAAAAAGAAATTTAGATCTAGCATGCAAAACTGGCCATTCATGAAGTAGAGAAGAAATGGGCCAACTCTGAACCAAATGAAGTTTTTTTGTTTTGTTTTGTTTTTTTGTTTTTTGAGACAGAGTCTCGCTCTGTTGCCTGGGCTAGAGTGAGTGCATGGCGTCAGCCTAGCTCACAGCAACCTCAAACTCCTGGGCTTAAGCGATCCTACTGCCTCAGCCTCCCGGGTAGCTGGGACTACAGGCATGCGCCACCATGCCCGGCTAATTTTTTCTATATATATGTTTTTGGTTGGCTAGATAATTTCTTTCTATTTTTAGTAGAGACAGGGGTCTCACCCTTGCTCAGGCTGGTCTCGAACTACTGACCTCGAGCCATCCACCCGCCTCGGCCTCCCAGAGTGCTAGGATTACAGGCGTGAGCCACCGCACCCGGCCCCAAATGAAGTTTTGAAAACTCAACTGAATGTGTGAGAAAATTTCCAACATAGGTAGAGTAAGAAGGTAGATGTAAGCGCAGTGGGAGAAAGGGTTGTTGGAGATTCCATTGACTAGTTTCTTAAAACTTACATAAATAGTCCTAGTGAGAGACTTAGGGTTTAGCAATCCACCTAAAGGACCTACCACATTCCCAAAGGATGATAATATAGCTCGCCAGGGTTCTCACAAAGGAATCAGGGCCAACACTCTAATACTGTGCTTTTTCTTGGCATGTATCTTCATTGTAGACCTAATTAGGATGGATTCAAGGACAGCGGATTCTCAGAATGACCAGCAGGGACATCTTCAACTTTATTTATTCACACAACAAATTAAGATTGAGCATGGAACTGTTAAGAATTGTTTAGATGTTAGGGATACAGAGCAGAAGGCCCTGCTCTCATCCTGAAGGAAAAGAAAAACAGAGCACGGTTTCAGATCTTGGTAGATATGATGAAGATAAAGGTTAAAGGGCAGAGAATATGGGTGACTGGCACTGGGGTGTTTTTTTATAGTAGGGTAGCGTTGGAAGGAATTTCTGGAGAGGTGATTCAGTGGAAGGAATTCAGGGAATAAGTCAGGAGAGGAATGTTATAAGCAGAGGGAAAAGCAAATACAAAGCCCCTGAGATGGGACTGAGCTTGATGTGTTCAGGGACGAGACAGCCAGCATGGATTTAGGAATAAGCAAAGGCAGAATGGTAGACAGTGAACTGAGTGAGGCAGGCAAGGGAGAGATCAGAAAGGCCTTGAAAGATGGGGCAGGGAATCTGGATTTTATTTTATGTACACTGGGCGGGATTTGAGCAAAGGAATGGTGTGATCTGATTTGCTTTTAAAAGGCCACTCTAGCTTCTGAGTAGAGATTGTGGAGCAAGAATAAAAACATCAGGAACATACAGGAAGTTACTTCAAAAGTCCAGGCCAGAGATGATGGTCTAGGTTGGTAAGCTATGGAAGTAAAGAAAAATAATCAAATGTATTATGTAGGTTAACCCAGCAGGCCTTGTATACGAACAGATGCAACACATGAAGAAAACAGAGGAATCTAGTGTTAGGCTGGTACAAGGAGGAAGGGGAACAGATGCTTTGTCTAGGAGTTTCTATGGAGAAATAGATGACATTAGGAGAAGCTTTGTCTACTAGGAGGAACAAATTGACCAGAAGGGGGGCTTCCAAGAAGGAACAGATGATGTGTTAAGGGGTCCCCAAGGACTGACCAGATATTTGGTCTATGAGAGGAGGTTTCCAAGGGCTGACCAACCAGAAAGAGGTAGGAAGGCCACAGAGTGGAGATATGATCAAGGCCACAAATGAGGGTCTCTGGAGATGTGTACGAGTAAGGTGACAGTATCCTCAAGTGACCTAACCTCATTAACATAGTAAAAATCATACCCACC
Source organism: Varecia variegata (assembly GCA_028533085.1). NCBI lineage: Eukaryota > Metazoa > Chordata > Mammalia > Primates > Lemuridae > Varecia > Varecia variegata. The sequence goes on along the minus strand of CM052442.1, from coordinate 30,349,235 downwards.
AGTGCCATGAAAGTTTACGAATACCATGGCAACCCTCATAAATTGCCTTGCAAGGTTAAAAATGGTGAGGATTCCCAGTTCCAGGAATTTTCTACCTTTTTCCAAGAAAAACCATGAATATGCCACCCCCCCACTTAACATAAAATTAGGGAATCAGCATAAAAGGGAAAATCTTGTTAAACTTGGTCTCCTCCACTTACGGGGGTTGACCCACTTCTCTGGAATGTAGTGTGCTTTAATAAACTTGGCACTTTGCTTGCTTGCATCTGCTTGGTCTGCTCATTTGCTCTGCTGACATGGTACCAGTAACCATTCCTTGGCTACCAGTAACCACAAAACAGGGAACACAGACCTGACATTTGGTCCCCACACCTGACAGTAGGGTGATTCCCAGCTTTGGGGCCTGAAAAACAATGTAAATAATGGTGTCCTTCAACTCTACATAAATTTCATTTTCCTATGATTCTCTCATGAAAAATATAATTATGCTAGTCTATCTACTATGCAAAACAGTTTGACAATTTCTTTAAAAATTAAACATATACTTACCATATGTCCTAGTAATTGCATTCCTGAGTATTTATCCCAAAAAATGAAGAACCCTATGTCCATACAAAAACCTGTACATGAATGATCATATCAGCTTTATTTGTAATAGCCAAAAACTGGAAACAACCAAAATGTCCTTCAATAGATGAATGGTTAAACAGTAGTGTATCCAAATCATGAAATACTGCTCAGCAATAAGAGGAACAATCCATTGATACACTCCACTTAGGTGGATCTCAGGGACATAACACCAAATAGAAAAAGCCAATTTCAAAAGGTCAGATTTTGTATGATTCCATTTATGTAACATTCTCAAATCACAAAATTATAGAGAACAGATTTGTTTTCAGGGGTTAGAGATGGTTGGGGGAAGGGCAGATTACACATGAGGGAGATGGTTTGTGGCGATGGAACAGTTCTGCATCTTGATTGCAGTGGTAATTACAGGAATCTACATGTGTGATAAAACAACATAAAACTATACACATACATTGCACCAATGTCAATTTTGATATTGTGCTATAGTTATGTAAGATGTGATTACTGGAGGAAACTAGGTGAGGGAACAAAGGCCCTCTCTGGACTATCTTTGCAACTTCTATCAAATCTATAATTAGTTCAAAATAAAAAGTTTTATAAAAATCTCAAGCAAGTGTCGTGTAGTTCCAGCTACTCATGAGCCTGAAGCAGTAGGGTCACTTGAGGCCTGGAGCTCAAGGCTGAAGTTCATGCCTGTGAATAGCCAGTGCACTCTAGTCTGGACAATATGGTGAGACCCTCATCTCTTAATAAAAAGTCCAACTATGCTCAAGTATCAGGCAAAATGCACTGTATAAATATAAAAAGTAGTATAGTACTAAATACTATATATGACAAAATGTCTTCTGAATTTACAAAGCACATGTCTGCCCATACATCCTACCACTTTTGGTATGTAGATATCAGTTTAGTTAATCATCAGGATCTCTGTGTGTAAGAACATTTTCTTCTTGAAATCCCCTAGAGCAAACAGCACTTGGAATTTTCACTCTCTAACTACAAGCTCAAATCAGCAAACGGAGCCTGTGTATTCTTATTCTGTACCTGTACAAGGGAATTTTAGAGGAACAGAAGCTAAACAACTGCTAACGTCGGTGCTTCCAATAGCTTTCAGACATTCTTAACTATGAAAACAACCTGCTTAGGCCCAAGATATTGGCCTTTTATGGGCCAGCCAAGGCCCCTGGACTCCAATATCTTTCTCATCAACATCAAAATCTAAACCTTTGCAATGCGGAATCGCAGAAAAGATGGCTTACACCAAACCTAATGACTATAATCCAAAAGCTCAAGAGGCGCTAATAACACTGATCACATATTCAGTAAAACAATCTTAAGGTTACTTGAGGTATCAGAACTAGGCTTGGATAAATTATCTAAGTCAACTTGAAGGTATGGATGGTGGTGAAGTCTCCCTCAAGATCTTTTAAAACAGCTTCATTGGTATGTGTTTCCTTAATGTTCCTGTCTTCTGATGTCACCCAGTCTGTCTGAGTACAGAGCACCTGGTCTTTGGCCCCTCCAGACGGCATTCTACTTCCAAGAACACCATTCAAGACACCTGGAACTCAGGCATGTGTGCTAAATCCTAGACATTTTTCATTGCTGAATGAGCTTATATTTATTAATACTAATCCTTTCATTCCCTCAAACAGGCATATATTCAACCTAGACTTTTTATAATGAAGACTAGATTTATAAACCTTTTTTTACTAGTCTTAATCACAAAAACCTACATTAAACTCTATCCTGAGGTCAACTTTAATTCAGAAATTATTAACTAAAATATTTTATAAGCTATGTCTCTCATATCAGGTCTCGTCTGCTTTTTTGGAATTTAACACATTGCCAACAATACCAATGGAATGTGCCAGATGCCACCTCTCCTGGTTTCTTCAGGAGAGTTCTGCCAGGTACAACACTATGAAGAGAGTTAAATCACAGTGTTCCCATTCTGATTTCTGTATCACTCTAGCCACACTGTTTTTCCTGTGTTATTACATTCTAAAGAGTAATATGTGTTATTTTGCATTTTTATTTTCTAAGGCTGAATAAAAATGAAACCAATTGCAAATAATATGTATTAAACCCCTTTATGAAAACAAAATAGTTCATTTTAATCCCATCAGAGATTTGGAGCCAGGAAAATTGCCAACCACAATAGTTCTTTAAAAATGAAAAAAATCAAGGTACTTACAGCCAACCATCATCATGGCCACAGAAAACATCTTCTCCACATCTGTGGTAGGAGCTATGTTTCCAAATCCTATGGTTGTAAGGCTTGTCATGGTAAAGTAGAGAGAGGACACATACAGGGAGTCCTTGCTGGGTCCTCCTTCCCATATCCCTGCACTGGTATTGTATCGATACGGAGTCCCAATGCTCAAGGCCAGCTGGTAGAGCCAACTGTCTATTTGGATGGTGTTCGTGACTTCGTCGATGACCTCGTAGTCTCCAATGCTGTACCATATGCAGGCCAGCCAGTGGGCGACCAGTCCAAACACACACACCAGGAGCACAAGGACTGCCGCGCCATATTCTAGGTAATGGTCCAGTTTCCTAGCAACACGGCCAAGTCGTAAGAGCCGCACCACTTTTAAAGAACTGAAGAGACTGCTGATTCCCTGAATAAAAGAAAAGAAATGACATGGCACTTTCAGTAAAGAAAAACCTAGGAAAACGATACAACGGCTCACCTTCTTGAACTTGATCATGCAGTTATAGACTAAGAACATACATACAATATAGCTCTGACTTTAAGCAAACCAAAAAACCCAAAATGGTAAACTTTCATTTAAAATGTGCAGATTCCTTCCCAATCAGACATATCTGTGAATAATTATATAATAATATCTAATACAATTAGTTTTTCATTAGATAAGAAACACCGAATTTATTTTCCTAAGTGGAATACAAATGGCACAGAGAAAAACTGAATAACCAAAGAAGACAATTGCTCAAATGCAATATATACAGAGTGTAAAAATAGAGGTGATAAATTCACATCTTTTATTTCTTCTTCCTATAAAACTTTCTCCTACTCTAAAAGGTTTCTTTTTATTTCTTACTTTACAATAGCTACAAACAGCAAAACTCCTGAAAAAGGAAGCCCAACCTTACAGGCAAGCGAACAGGAAAAACGTGTGTGCACGTGGGGAGAATGAGCAACTGTCATTGTTGGTTCCACTACCTCCTTCCACAGCCATGATAAGCACTAACTTCCCAGAGCTCTGCAAAAGTGAACAAAGCTGAACCTAGAATGGGTACAGAGCCTACTAAGTCCCATTATCCTCTAGCAATAGTCACAGAAAAGAAAACCAGAAGAGAACAGCAGCCACAAAATTCATATATTGTTGAGAAGCTTAAAATACCAAATAAAGCATTATCCAAATCAGAGCTTTCTTAAATCAAGGAAGGTCCCGTAGTTCCTTTTTTTGGAAGCATGTAATAGGGCACTTAGGGAGGTAGGAAAAATATATCCTTGATGTAAATCACAAAATAGGGACGGAGGGAAGATAGAGCAGTGATGGGGGAAGTTTCTCATCTAATCATCATCTGTAAGTCAAATCAAGTCCATGACTTCCTTACTGCTAATTCTGTCTCCCAGAAATTAGACAAGAAATCTAACATAACCTACTCTGAGCCGAATTCTGACCAACATGGAGGAACTGGCTGTTGTAGTGGAATAGATGTGATACTAATAAGACTTTAATTATGGCATGGTAAAGTTTTTTTTATTGTCTGTCACTCAGGCTGGCCTGCAATGGCACAATGATAGCTCACTACAGCCTTGAACTCCTGGGCTCAAGCGATCCTCCTGCCTCAGCCTCCCGAGTAGCTGGGACCACAGGGACACGCCATCACACCCAATGGTAAAGTTCTTGATTATTAAAGTGGAAAAGACTAGGAATGCATTTGGTTTGTTATACTATACTCTATATGGTAGTATATGTTTGAAATTTTTCATAATAAAAATTTAAAACAGAGAAAGAAAACAAAGAAAAGTAGAAACAAGAGACCGTGTAGAAGTGAAAGAGGAACAGGGTCACTCTGCCAGTTTTCTGTCTCAACTTCAATCCCCTTAGGCCTGCCTCTGTTTCAACTGCAATTCTCAAATATTATGGCACATTTACAGTCTGAAAATAAATTCTCATTTCACTTTAACATTTGGGGGAGCAAGAAACATACTGAACTTTAGGCAGTTAAAAAGGGTAGAATTAATAAAATGCAGAAGACAAATTGGCATGATATAGTGACATGAGATGTTGAAAGGTAAGAAGGTTCAGGAAACCCTGGAAGCTCTTAAAACTAGAACTGTGTAATCATGAACAAGGACGACAAAAGTAAGAATTTATTGAGCTCATCTATAACCAGACTCTGGGTTAAGCTCTGGGGACATTAAGATAAATATGCCTTTGCTTCTGCTCTAAAGAAATCCACGATCAAAATGCATGAAAAACTCAACAGTTCGACTTAAAAATAAAAACAATGCTGCTGTAAATATTATTTTCTAGTTAGCTCAAACTTTTAAAAGAACTGTGGCACTTCTGTTTAAATATTACATAAAACTTGAATTCGTTTCTCTAAAAACAAAGAGAAGAATAAAACAGACAGGAAATCTCCATCCCATCCAAACTACAAAACAACCACAAAACCCAACTAGAATTTAAAGAACCAGGGTCTGCCAGAATTAGGCCCAAACGGTGGGAGGACACACCCCCCTGATCTCTAGCCAGCATATTTCTCCAAAAGGCAGTACCCCATCCTGACAGTCTCCTGCTCTAGACTCTACTTACTTATCAGCACATTTTCTAATATTTAGAAGTAGTACAACTCTACTTAAAATTATAAAATATTTTATGAATTCAGAAATAAAAGATTTACAAAATAGATATATGTGTATATGTGTGTGTGTGTGTATATATATATATATATATTCTGTAAGCACTGTAAATTCTCCCTGCCATGAGCTCTATGATACCATTTTCTCCTGGTTTTTAGCCAACTGCCCAATTGATGTCTCTCTCAAAATCATTTTCTAGGGCTATCCGTTTCCATGTTTTTGTTTCAGGTTAGGATTCTCATCATGATTGCCCTCAGCCCTCTTCTGGTTGATCTACCACATATCCATGTCTCAACCATCCTCTATGTAAGAATGAGTTGCAGGTCTACTTCTCAGCATGCACACATACAAAAAAACTCTCTCCTGAATTTTTGATACATAAGCCAAATGTCTGCTGTACATTTCCACTTGGATGTCCCATAGGTATCCAAAAGGTACTGGGTCCCGAGGGGACTCTTTCAGGTCTCCCAATCAACTCTTTGTCACCTATCCTGTGAATGACATCATCATCCACCCACTCAGACCTGGAGCTGAGCCTCAGCTCCTCCTTCTTCCTGCCACTTCCAGCTAGCTGGTCAGCAAGTCCTGATCTCACCAGTCAAGGTGCCTAAGTGCTCAAAATAAATATATACTTAATAAATCTGTCAAAAATTTCCCTTCTTTTCTGTTTCCATGACCATCCCTTGGTCATAATTTCATGCTTTTTTCCCACTTGTGTGACATGAATAGTCTCTCCATTATCCACCCTACCTCTCTCTTCTTGCTTACTCTAATTTACAGATCACACTACACAGACTACTAGCCTAGTATGTTTTAAATATACATCCATCTAATCATAACCATCTCTAATATAAAATCCTTTCATGTTAGCTCATTGCCTATAGGATTAAATATTAATTCCTTACTATGACATGCAGAGCCCACCAGGACCTAATACCTGCCTACCTGGTCAGCATCTCTCCCACCAATTCCTCCATATGCTCTCTATGCAGCCGCCACATTCAGATAAGCATAGTTCCCAGAACACCATGCTATTTCATGCTACAAGGTATTCCCTCTGTTCTCTTGGTGGCTAGGCTCTCACGGTTTATGACACTCTCTCCTCCATGTGCACTTCTCTGACATGTTTTCCCTGCCCCTGCCATCTTCCTTGTCATACTCTCATCCTCTCCCTTTTGGTTCCCTTTGCTGTTCCCTTTTGGTTTTCTTTTCTGAGAATTAGGTGTCCTTCCTTTGTTTATTATACACTCTTTGCACATCTCTATTACAACAATTATCACAATCACACTTTATTACGAGTCTGTTTGCATGCATAACACCCAGGAAACTCCAAACTCCTTAATGAGTATGTCTAATGTCAATTACAAAGCTGGCATATGGTAATACGTAAAGCAGTCAATAATTCAATAAATGAAAGAATAAATTTTTGCAAAACAAGCAAACGTAGGCAGTGGACTGGGGGGATTTTGGTTAATAAATTCAGTATAATTTAACAGTACAATGTAGGGAACAAAACAGTCAATGTAACTTTGGGTTGCATTAACAGAATATGACATCAAGTATAAAAGAAATTCTCTTTAATCTCTCCACTGACCAGGCCACACATGTAAGAGATACATCAAATATATTCATCAGAAGACTTCCAGGAAAAGAATTCAAAACTATCACCTATTAGGAAATGTGTAAGGAACTAAAAACAAAAGAGTGGGGCAGAGCACTATGACTATATTCAAATACACAGTACATGGATGAGGGCTGAGCTCACTCTGTATGATCTTAATGTGGGAAACCTGGATCCTACTTGGAGCTACAGGGATAGAAGAATACAACAAAGGTTTCAACAAACCTTTTCCATACACTTCCACCAGTTAACTAACCAGAAAGCTAGATCATTCATTGCTACTTGGAAAAGACAGACAAGGCAATAATAATATTGACTATTTACTACACGTCAAGTACTGCTCTAAGTGTTTTCTTGGTATTAACTAACTTAATCTAAAACAATCCTATTCAGTAAGCATCATTAAAACAGCAGCACAATTCACAATTGCTAAGATGTGGAAACAACCCAAATGTCCATCAATTCATGAATGGATTAGTAAAATGTGGTATTTGTATACCAGGGAGTATTACTCAGCTATAAGAAATAACGGTGATACGACATCTCTTTGGTTCTCCTGGAGAGAGTTGGAACCCATTCTATTAAGTGAAGTATCCCAAGAATGGAAAAATAAGCACCACATGTACTCACCAGAAAATTGGTTTCCCTGATCATCACCTAAGTGCACATTTGGGAATGACACCAATTGGGTAACGGACAGAGGTGGAGGGAGGGGGGAGGAGATGGGTGTATATCTACATGATGAGTGCGATGTGTACTATCTGGGGAATGGACACGCTTGAAGCTCAGTCTCGGGGGGATGGGAGGGGCATGGGCAAACATATTTAACCAGAACTTTTGTACCCCCATAATAAGCTGAAATAAAAAAATATATATATACACCTAATAAAAATATATATATACCTAATTTAAAAAAAAAGAAAATGTGGTATTTATACACAGTGGAATACTCTACATCCTTTAAAATAAAGGAAATTCTGTCATTCATGACAAAATGGATGGAACTGGAACACATTATGCTAAATGAAACAAGTCAGGCACAGGGAGATAAATACCATATGATTTCACTTATGGGTAGAATCTAAAAATGTCAATCTCATTGAAACAGAAAATAGAAAGGTGGTTACCAGAGGCTTGAAGGTGGGAGTGGGGGAAAGGGACGATGTTGATCAAAGGGTACAAAGTGTCAGATTGTGTCAAATGCTTGAGGTGAGGGATACCCCAATTACCCTGATTTGATTAATTCACATTATGCCTGTATCAAAACATCACATGTACCCTATAAAAATATATAGCTATTATGTATCCACAATAATTTTTAAAAGCCTCATACTGGAGAACTAAATTTTAACATAGCATGGTAACCATAGTTAATAATAACATATGGTATATTTAAAAATTGCTAAAAGAATAGATTTTTAATGTTTTCACCACAAAAAATAAGTTGGTGAGGTGATGGATACATTAATTACCTTAATTAACTCTTTCTACAATGTATATAAATGAAAGCATCACATTGTATCCCATAAATATACACAATTATTATTTGTCAATTAAAAATAAATAAAATGAAATGCAAAAAAAAAAAAAAAAAAAAAAACATGGCCCAGAAAAGGAATTTAAGTTCATGCAACTAATAAGAGGAGGATCCTAGTTTCAAATATAGATAGTCTGGCTCTAGAACCTTTGCTCATTCTGAAACACTATACCTAGAGCATATTGTATAATTTAACCAAGCACATTAGTACCTTTAATATTGGCTTAAAGAGGAGCATTGTCTTCATGACTGAATGAAGGAGATTAAATACCTAGCCTCCTCCTATTCTCTACTTAGTCACTTCAATGGCCCACAACAGCGGCAGTCTGTGGAGGCTCTAGAACTCTATATAGCCTGCAGTTCTCTAACATGGGCCAATTCATTTTATTCTCACAATAGTAGGATACCTACCTTCGTTGTTCATATGAGAATACTGAAGCTCAAGCAGGCTGAACAATGTCCAAAGTCACAGTTAGCAAGGAATGGAAGCATCACTCAGACCTAGTCCTTCAGATTGAGTGCACTTCGAACAACGACCAACTGCTGTACAGCATTTCTGTCCTCACCCCAATCCACCCTACACAATCCCTGCAATATTAACCTTCCTCAGAGACAGCCCTGGGCATATCCTCCAAGGGCTCACCATGGGCATTAAATTAAACACAATCTCTTCTACAGGCCCTCACTGCCCAACCTCTTCTCTGTGTACATGGCCAGGTCATTTTCCACCATGCCTCTGCATCGCAATTGTCCTCCAGTCAAACCAGACTCCTTTCTGCTCCCAGACATAACTCTCAAGTTCCACCTTTGAATTTTTCACAGTGTTTCCTTCACCTATTTATCAAATCAGATACTTTTGTTCAAAGTGAATAATACAAAAATAAATTTGCTTTATTTGGAAACTCTCATCCTCCATTGTTTTGTATCAAAGAGTATTTAATGCAATCATTATAATCAAAACTCAAAATGAAATGATTTGATTTTAATATGTGCCAGAATACCTAAAACTTAAAACAATCCAAATGTCCATCTCCAGTAGAATGGATAAACAAATTACAGTACCTTCACCCAATGCAATACTATCTAAAAATAAAAATGAGCAGATTAGAGCTCTCCTCAATAACAAGCATAAATCTAAAAAACACCATGTTGAGCAAAAGCAGCTAGACACAAAAGAGTATACACTATATGATTCTACTTCTGAAAAGTTCAAAAATAGGTAGAATTACTGTATCTCTACGGGGTTAGAAGTGAGGATAGTGGCTCCCCTTATTGGGGCAAGGATAGTGACTAGAAAGGGTATGAGGAAGCTTTTGGTGTTCTGGTAATGCTTTGTCTCCTAATATGGCTACTAATTACTAGGTGTGTTCATTTTGTGAAAATTCTTTGAGCTGTACACTTAAGATTTGTGTAATTTTCTTTAAGTGTATCATATTTAAATAACAAAAAAAAAATGTTATGGAAAACCCAGCAGTCACCTCTGTGTTGTAAGATTAACATTTCACCACAGTACATGATTCACGTTAATGATTTTTTATTCATCATATGATGTTTGGGGGAGGGGAGGATGTATCCAACACTGTAAATAAAATAAGAGATTTTCCTTATTTTATGATTCACTCTCTTTACCTTCAAAGAGGCCACAAATTGCAATTAATTCCTTATTGGCAATTTTAATTTGACTCATATGATAATATTAGATACTTTTAGAGGCTGATCCTCAGAAAATGCCCTTTTTCTATACTCCCACCCTTTTAACACCAATTTTTTGATTCTGCACTTTCCACCAGTCTTTTCTCTTCCTTGATTTTCTGCTTCATTTCACTCCAAACTTTCCAAGTCTTCTGTGCCCTTCTCTGCACTCCAGTGGCTTTCTGCCTCTATCTCGACCTCTGTGCTCTTAGTACACAAATCCCTGGGGTTCCAGTGGTGGAAGAAACTATCAAACACATCAAATGCATAATAGAACACAGCAGGGTTAATGGAGAACTTTCTGTCATCAGCCTTCCACCTTTCTAGCCAATTTTCTTACTTGACAAGCCCCTCAGGCCATAGCAGCTTAAGGACCAATATCCAGCAGGCATCTCTGTGCTATTAACTCTTCACGTTGTCTTTGTAGATCCCCATGTTAAAGACATGTGAGATGTTATTGGCTTAAAAATAATGTCTTACAATGATAAAGCCTTCCAAAATATAAATCAACATTCTCATTTGATCATCACTAACAGTAGTAGGCAGACAGTTCAGCCAATATTTCTTTATACTTTCTTCCCTCCCTTGTTTTATAAACAGAAAAGAGATGATCAAAGAACTTTCCTGTCCAAAAAAACATGGCAATTAAGGAGCACTAGAGCAGGAATACAGATTTGCAATATCCAGTCGCATGGTTTTTCACCTACAGTTTATATTCTCACAACACAGAATATTGCAGTAGATTGTTTCAAAAACAGCTGTGGTTATTTCCTTTTCTATATCCATAACCCTCTGCAGTGTGACTAACAACTGCTTCCATCAAAAGATAGGGTCTATTTCCCATTTCTTGAATCTGATCTGGCTTTATGACTTGCTTTGGACAGCAGAACGTAGTATGAATGATGTCGTGCCAGTTCCAAGCCTAGGCCTCAAGAGGCCTGGCATGCCTCCACTCAGGTCTTGGAATTCAGCCCAGCTGCCATGTACACAAGACCAACTAGGCTTTTGTAGGATGAGAGACCATGGGAGCAGCCATCCATTTCACCATCCTCAACGAGCCAGGCTCCAGCCAACTCAGTGGCTGACCACAAATGCTGAGGTAAGCCAAGCCCAGCCCAAATCAGCTGAACCACCCAACTGAACCATAGACTCATGAGCTGAAAAATGATGGTTGTTATTATCCATAAAGTTTTGGAGTGCTTTGTTAAGCAAGAAAAAGCTAAGTGACAGAAATATTAAAAAATGTACATATGTTTATGAGCATAGAATTTCATACCTGTATGATTTAAGATTGGCGACAATATAGATATTTAGCTGATACAGAGGCCCCATTTTAACAAGACCCTATCCCAAATAGGTAAGATATGGGTATGGAAAGTAAGATTTAATATATAATTGTTAGGTATTATTCATATTTACCTGCTGCATTTGGAAATGTGTCACTCTTATGCCTTGTATGGATCCGTGCTAATGAATACTCCATAAGAACAGAATATTCAAAGTTAATACTTCATATACATTGGAAACATTTCTCAAAGCCAATCTCACCAAAAATCTTCACATCACCCTAGGTGATATCCATGTGGGTTACCCTTCCATAACCTGGCCTTGGACAAGTTTGCTTCACCAATTCATCTCCCAACAACCTTTCCATTTCTCAGACACCCACTCCCCACGGTCATAATCTTAAATTTGTCATATCCTAAAATTTTCTCCAGCTCTGAAATCTTGAACTGAACCATTCTGTTCTCTGACCCTATCTTCTTCTCCGTTAAGTTCAATGACTCAATTACACCAAGTGCAATAGTATTTCAACCTCTAGTCCAATGACCTTTTCCCCAATGTATTAATCCTCTTCAGTCTCTACTTCCTTTTTTATACAGCTCCATAATTTCAATAACACCAACACCCTGAATTCCTTAGCATCTCTGTGTATTCTTTACACTCTCTATCAAAATTTGAATCCTGGCTCAAGTACCAGCTTCTTTATGTCTGTATGAAGAACTGCTCAAGAAAGTCATACAATAAGGCAGATTGGTTCCACTATAAGTCCATTATCATCAATTATCTCTCTCAACTATCTAGCAATTTTACTATTTTTCTTATGAATTCACCCACTCACTGTATCTCAAACCTTCTTTAATCTACTCAAAACTCCAATAATTCCCCCTCCAACTACATCTTTCCCAAGTACATTTAAACATCTCATGTCCCTCTCAAAAAAAAAAAAAAAATAAGGCACCTGCTCATCCTCGTAACATCAGCTATCTGACTGGGGAGGGCAATCTACTTTACTGAATATGCTGATTCAAATGCGAATCTCATCAACAAACTCACAGACACACCCAGAAATAATGTTTAATCTGAGCACTCCATGGTCCAGTCAAGTTGAGGCACAAAATTAATCATCACAGTAAGAAATTCAACCAGGAGAGAGAAGAGAGAAAAGTATATGTACACAGGACTATATATACCCCCCACCCCACACACACACACACACACACACACACACATACACATGCACTTTGTAAATTTATATATACATATATAGAGTTTAAATTTTTCATGTATACTCATTGACTATTTTTCTCCCACCAGAATATAAACTCTGACTAAGATGATGGCCTTAGGTTGATTAAACTTTAGACAGGCTTCTTTCTAACCCTAGACTTCCCTTTTCTTACAACATTTTACTTTAGAAAACTTTCAATTGTAAATATTCTTTTTCTGCCCTTTTAAGATGTACATTTTCTACTAGCCTCTTGCCAGTTTCACAACCTAAGAATATGTTTCTTGAGGACTTTGGGGCTATTCCTCTGGAATGTAATCATCAGGAAAGACCCTATTTCCCTGTCTCTGTAAGAGTATAGAAGCCTAACTTTGATAAGCACCAACTGTCAAACACAGATGACCTAATCACATTGACAAATATCCCCACCATTTGTTTCAGCAAAGTTGAGTTCAATCTCTCTCCCCTATTGCAATAGTCTCTTCTCCACTACTGCAATAGTCTTGAATAAAGTCTTCCTTGCTGTTTTTAACAAATGTGTGGTGCAATTTCTCTCTAACAGTTCCAGATTTGTGTACTTGTTCACTGCTATATATCCATTACTTAGAATAAAGAAGTAGCTCGATATATATTTTTTGGGTGAATGGGTGAATGAAATTAAGTTGGAGGTTTTTTTTGCATTTAAAGGATGACATTGAGAGAAAAATAAATCTTTCTTAGGCCATTGCTATAGTTTGGATATAGTTTGTGCCCACCAAAACTCATGTTGAAACTTGATCCCCAAGGTGGCAGGGTTGGGAGGTGGGGCCTAGTAGGAGGTGTTTGGGTCATGGGGGTGGATCTCCCATGAATAGAGTGGTATCATTCTCAAGGTAGTAAATGAGTTCTCATTCTGGGGAGACTGGATTAGTTCTTATGTGAATGGATTAGTTCCTGCAACAGTGGGTTGTTATAATGCCACGACGTCCTTGGGCTTTGTCTCTTCACATGTGTCTGCTTCTCCTTCGACCTTCTCTACCATGTTATAATGCAGCATGAGAACTTTCAGCAGCAGCCAGAGCCAGGCCCTTGAACTTCTCAGCCTGCAGAACTGTAAGCCAAATAAACCTCTTTTCAGGTGTGCTGTTATAGCAACACAAATATGGACTAAGATAGCCATCCCTGTATATTTCTGAATGAAGCAGCACATCTCAAAAGTCAATCTAAATACATAATTATTAATAACACTAAAGAGAATAACTAATAATTAATCTAGAGTTCAGTCCTAGTTATGTAAGTTTATCATACACACTGGCAGGCTTCTGTACATGGAGACTGTTTACTAAAAACAATGCCTTTCTTTTCCAATATAGGTGAGATTATCATTAAATAGATATGAAATTTTTAAACTGAACTGTTAGATTTCAGTGTAGAAGGCAAGAAATAAAATTGGTTCTAAAATTCTAGGAGCATCAAGGGAATAAAAATTCAGCTAATCTAAAAATTTGTAATCGTGGTAAAATAATTGTTGCACAGGTTCCTGTGATCTACATCTCTTCATTTACTGTGGCCAAGACAATTGCAACATCTGTGAAAGCTGAAACAAAAGCTTTTGAATAAGACCACCCATAACTCAGTGTAATCCTGTGTATAAATGTGAATTTACCTGAAGATGGTTGATTTTTACTAATGCAATGACTTAAACACAAACAAATCACAGTGAAAACTAGCATCTTCTGCAAAAATGCACACCAGGCATTTGATTGTAAAGTCTATATTTGTGTCTGCAATATTGATCAACTAGACATTCATACTTATAAGACTATCAGAGATTATGATTGTTATCAGTAGACTCAGAAGAGTACAGAGTAGAAATCATTATTCATCAATGGGGCAGCATTAGGTATCCTCTTCCATGGGAGTTCACCTCGTAGCAGTCTGTGTAGCAATCCACAGAGCTATGCTTCTTGTGCCCCGTCTCCCCCAGGGGGAAACTCAAAAGCAAGAATATGAGACTCAGTTGGCAGGCACTAGAGCCATCTTGACTTAAAAACCTTGAGAACTAAAATCATCTAACCCCACCACCACCACTCCCACTCAGCCTGGACACTGAGAACTAAAACCATACCTCAGTGTCTACTTTAGCATGACTTTGTGTTATTCCTCAGTCTCCCCTAGCATGACTATTTTTCCAGGACTGTCCTGCCCAACTAAACGGTTTGATTTTTTTATTGCAGGGATTTCAGAAAGACCTATCAACTCTTTAGTGGAAAGCATCAGCAGACAGCTTATGCTCTAAGATTCTTTAAATCCTTTACTTCAAAATCCTCACCTTGCTATTTCCACCATCCCCGGACTACTGTACCATATTCTTGGACCTTAATCCTAATAAAGACCACTTCCCTAAGCCCTCCCTGTTTTTAAAGACACACTTTAAATCAAACTTCCAATTCTCAATAAATTCTGTCCTTGTCTTTCCTGATCTCAGACAATGCCAAAGTCTTGCAAGGTAGTATTCTCCCGTACTGTGATAAGCAGTAAATTCAACTCAGCTTTGTCTTATCAACAGGTTGTGTTGTAATGTTTGGCGATCTAGCTTCTGACAGCCTCATGCACCAGCTCATTCAATACCTCTAATAACAACACCGAGGCATAGGCTTCAGAGTCCCACAGGAGATATGCTCAGCGTTCCATCTTTCAAGGAACCCTTAAGCTACGGTGTCCTCATGAAGTTATTTATACTTTACTAAAAGTCCCTCACAGTCCAGATGCAATTTATTGATGAGGGATCCTTTTTTAATTTGAGTAATATTGCTTAGCAACATAGATGACATATTCCCTTCATTAGTTCTCAGGGGAACAAAGGAAGACAGTTGACCAAAGGTCGAATTCTCATGCAGATGGGGAAATGAGTTTGTTAACCCTTTACTTACAGTGTCTAATAGATAATAAGTCATAAAGACAAAGAAATCCAATCCAAAGATAGGCATGTTCCTCGTGAGTTAGCATGTGTTATGTGAAAGCACTGACATCAGGCAATAAAATGAAGTAATAAAAAGGCCAAATGGAGTAGGAATAAACTTAATTAGAATTTCCCTCAAAGAAGAGTGACAATACCAGGACTTCTCAAGCATGGAGATAATTACTGCATAAAAAGACAATAAAGAACAACTTCTGTGCAAGTATTCCTAATTAAGGTAAAAAAAATATAATGATTATAGCATACAAATTGCAATATATTTCAATCATTTTTGCCTTTATATTAGAATCATTTTCTAATTCTTAACAGTAGGAAGCATTTATCATGAACGAAGATCTATACAGATAAAAGTTTCTTTTCATGTAAATAACAAAATCAAATAAAGGGACTTTATTGCTATGCTCATTGCTTGTTATTTCCTATCCTCTCAAAGCTAATTCCCTCAGTTAGACCACTTTATCTCAGTGAAAATTCATACAAAACAATACGTTCCTGCAACATCACTAAATTTTTTAAATATAAGACAAATGTCTACTATCTTTAAATCTGTATATTATCCAATTTCAATAACATTTTCTACCACCCAATTCCCATCAGGAATAGAATTTAAAAGCTCAGACCATAGCTATCATGTTCCAATTTGGAGCTTGAGACTAACTCTTACCTAATCTCCAAACCTTTACCCCATCTCCTCCTTTCCCCTGACCCCTCATTTATTCATACCCTTGAGTAGTTTGTGAGAAAGTTTTCCTCTCAAACTAGAAGGTAGGTATGTTTCTGTTCAGAGACTGTCTTGTTCAGCTTTCTTTTTCCACAATACTTTCATTCCCAGTGGGAGATCGCAGCTTGGGGATCTAAATCCTAAGGCAATCTTTAAACACGTATGGAAAGCTGGCAGACCATGTCATCTGACTGGAAAATTATTTACATGAGAGCATAACAGCATTATTTACATGAGAGCTACTCACTGGAAAGGAACTCACGCGAGGAGACAGGAGCATAATGTCCAAAGGACAATGCCCTATAATCTGCGAGGAGGAAGAGTTTGGAGCTTAGTTAAGGTTATGCACAAAGGTTTCCTTCTGGCCACTTCTTTCTCATTATAACAAGAAGCAGGTATATTTAGGAAGCATGAAAAGCCTTAATGCCACATTGCTTCAATAGAAATATGTGTAATATGGCGATTATGTGTGAAGCATTATGGTAGGTACTGCAAATCCAAGATGAGTTAGAGAGACACAGTCTCTACCTTGGGGGAGCAGAAGGTCTACCTTTGATTCTTCCAGAAACAAGAATAATACCTAAAACTTGGTTGTCTAAAGATGTTTGCTGGATTTGAATTCATTACCTAAAGTAGAATTAAAATATGCCAAATAACACCTTTCCTGAGCCTAAAGATGAAAGACAACTAATCCAATACTTGATAAAAATATATATGATTTTTTATTTTTTAAGAGAGGAGACAGAGCAAGATGATGAATAGAAACCTCCAGCAATCATCCCTCTGCATGAACACCAAGTTCTACAACTATCCACACAAGCAAGCGCCTTCAGAAGAACCAAAAACCAGGCGAGTGATCATACTACCTGGCTTTAACATTGTATCAAGGAAAGAGGCACTGAAGAAGGAGAAAAAGGCAATCTTTCATTGCCTACACCACTCCTCCCCCATCCCTCGGCAGTGCCACGCCAGGACGGTAAGTGGAGAGAGAATTTGTGCACCTGGGGAGGGAGAGGGAAGTGATTGTGGGACTGTGCATTGAAACTCAGGGTGCTCTGGCACAAGAGAACACAGCACGGGGCAGAATTCTGCCAGTACCCACAGGGCTAGCATTTAGACCAACCTGGCCAGAAAGAAACACTCCTCTCTGAGACCCCAGTTCTGGCTAGCTCCACCACCAGGAAACAAAAAGAGCCCATTCTATTAAGCAAAGTATCCCAAGAATGGAAAAATAAGCACCACATGTACTCACCAGAAAATTGGTTTCCCTGATCAACACCTGGGTGCACATTTAGGAATGACACCAATTGGCTATTGGACAGAGGTGGGGGGAGGGGATGGGTGAATATCTACATGATGAGTGCGATGCGCACTGTCTGGGGAATGGACACGCTTAAAGATTTGACTCAGGGGGATGGGGGTGGGGGAGAGGATGGGTGTATACCTACATGATGAGTGCGATGTGCACTGTCTGGGGAATGGACACTCTTGAAGCTCAGACTTGGGGGGTTGGGAGGGGCATGGGCAATATATTTAACCAGAACAGTTGTACCCCCATAATAAGCTATAATAAATAAATAAAAATAAAATAAAATAAAAAAATAAAAAAATAAAGCAGCCTGGGAACCAAACCAAATTCGTAAGGCAGTTGGACCACAAAGGCTGTAGTCCTTGAGAAATTAATTCCTGTGGCTGTGCTGGCTCAGAGCCCATGGGCACATGGCACATGACACATGACACAGTGAGACACCAGTGGTGGTGGCCAAGCCAGTACATCTGTTACCCCCACCACAACTACAGGTAGTGCAGCCCAGGGAGTCTTCTCCAAGTTGGGAGAAGAAAAGGGAAAAGTGCAGAGGATTTTGTTTTGGCAACTTGGGCACCAGCTCAGCCACTCACTACTTGGTAAAGGAAAGTACCAAGCAGACTCCTGAAGCCCCTGACTCCAGGCCCTAGTTCTTGGACGGCATTTAAGGACCCACCCTGAGCCAGAAGGAAACATGTTGCCCTGAAGGGAAGGACCCAGTCCTGACAGGGTTCACCACCTGCTGACTAAAAAGCCTTTGGGCTTTGAATAAACATCAGGGATAGCCAGGCAACAGTCACCACAGGTTTTGGGTGAGACTGGGCTGGCTTCAGTGTAACCTGGTGCTGGTGGCCAAGAGGGAGTGCCCACCTCACTCTTTCCCCAACTCCTGCAGCTCAGCACAGAGAATGAGGAAAGAGAGTTAGAGACTTTGCCTGGGAATCCAGGCAATTCTCCCATATCTTACCCAAGTCCACCAAGGTGGTACCACCAGGGGTCTGTTAGAGTCATAGCATTACAGGGCTTAGGGCATTCCCAGTGCTGATACAGCTACAGTGACCAAAGACTTAGAACGCAACACTCAATTGCCACTGAATACTTGGAAAGCCTTCTTAAGCAGGAAGGGTTCAAACAAGCCCAGACTGTGAAGATTAAAATAAACGCCTAACTCTTCAATGCCAGACATTGATGAACATCCATAAGCATTAAGAACATCTAGGAAAACATGACCTCATCAAACAAACTAAATAAGGTACCAGTGACCAGTCCTGGAGCAGTGGAGATATGTGACCTTTCAGACAAAAATCCAAAATAGCTGTCCTGAAAAAACTCAATGAACTTCAAGACAACACAGAGAAGAAATTCAGAAATCTATGACAGAAATTTAACAAAGAGATTGAAATAATTTTTAAAAATCAAGCAGAAATTCTGGAGCTTAAGAATTCAACTGAAAAACTGAGAAATGCATCAGTCTCTCAACAGTGGAACTGACCAAGTGAAAGAATTAGTAAGCTTGAACACAGGCTATCTGAACATACATGGTCAGAAGAGAAAAAAGAAAAAGTAAGGATGAAGCATGCTTGCAAGATCTAGAAAATAGCCTCAAAAGGGAACATCTAAGAGTTATTGTCCTTAAAGAGGAGGTAGAGAGAGAGAGATTGGGGTAGAAAGTTTATTCAAAGAAATAATAACAGAGAACTTTCCAAACCTGGAGTAAGATATCAATATGCAGGTACAAGAAGGTCATAGAACACCAAGCCGATTTAATCCAAACAAGACTACCTCAAGGAATCTAATAATCAAGCATCCAAAAGGTGACAGATAAAGATTAGATTGGAATAATTAATGTTGTTAAAATGTCCACACTACCCAAAGCAATCTATAGATTCAATTCAATACCCGCCAAAATATCAATGACATTCTTCACAGAAATAGAAAAAATAACACTAAAATAAGTGAAGTATCCCAAGAATGGAAAAATAAGCACCACATGTACTTACCAGAAAATTGGTTTCCCTGATCATCACCTAAGTGCACATTTGGAAATAACACCAATTGGGTATCAGACAGTGTGGGGGTGGGGGGAGGGGATGGGTGTATATCTACATGATGAGTGAGACGCGCACTGTCTGGGGAATGCACACGCTTGAAGTTCTGACTCTGGGGGATGGGGATGGGGGAGGGGATGGGTGTATACCTACATGATGAGTGCGATGTGCACTGTCTGGGGAATGGACACGCTTGAAGCTCAGACTTGGGGGGATGGGAGGGGCATGGGCAATATATTTAACCAGAACTTTTGTACCCCCCATAATAAGCTGAAATAAAAAAAATAAATAAAATAAAATTTATATAGAACCATAAAAGACCCAGAATAGCCAAAGCCAATCTAAGCAAAAAGAACATAACTGGAGGAATTATATTACCTGACTTCAAATTATACTACAGAGCTGAAGTAACCAAAACAGCATGATATTGGCATAAAAACAGAAACACAGACCAATGGAACATAATAGAGAACCCAGAAATAAATCTACACATCTATAGTGAACTTATCTTCAACAAAGTTGCCAAGAACATACAGTAGGAAAAGGACAATCTCTTCAATAAATGGTGCTGGGAAAACTGGATATCCATATGCAGAAGAACAAAACTAGACCCTTATCTCTTGCCATATACAAACATAAAAAAATAGATTAAAGACTTAAATCTAAGACCTGGAACTTTGAAACTACTAAAAGAAAACATTAGGGAAACACTTCAGGATATTGGTCTGGGCAATGACTTCTTGATTAATATCCCCAAAGCACAGGCAACCAAAGCAGATTTGGACAAATGGGATCACATCAAGCTAAAAAGCTTCTGCACAGCAAAAGAAATAATCAACAGAGTGAAGACACAACCCACAGAATGGGAGGAAATATTTGCAAACTACCCATCTGACACGGGACTAATTAATAGAAATATATAAGGAACTCTAATAACTCAATAGGGAAAAAAAATCAAATAATCCAATTAAAAAATGGGCAAAGGATCTGAATAGACATTTCTCAAAAGAAGACACACAAATGGCCAACAGGCATATAGAAAAATGTTCAACATCATTAGTCATCAGAGAAATGCAAATTAAAACTATAATGAGATATCATCTCACCCTAGTTAAAATGGCTCTTATCAAAAAGACAACCAATAACAAATGCTGACAAGGATTGGAGAAAGGGGAACCCTCATACACTGTTGGTAGGATGTAAATTAGTGCAACCACTACAGAGAACAGTATGGAAGTTCCTCAAAAAACTGAAAACAGAACTATTTAATACCATATGATCCCGTGATCTCACAGCTGGGTATATATCCCAAAAGCGGAAATCGGTATATCGAAAAGGTATCTGCACTCTCATGTTTATTGCAGCCCTATTCACAATAGCCAATTTTGTAATGAACCTAAGTGTCCATCTAAGGATGAATTGGCAAAGAATTTGTGGTATATATACACAATGGAATATTATATAGCCACAAATAGGAATGAAATCCTGACATTTGAAACAACACTGATGGAACTGAAGAACACTATGTTAAGTGAAATAAGCCAAGAACAGGAAGACAAATCTTGAATGTTCTCATTCGTATGTGGGAGCTAAATATTAAAAACAATTGATCTCATGGAGATAGAATGTAGAATGATGGTTACCAGAGGCTGGCAAGGGTAGCGGGGAAGCGGGGGATGGTTGATAGGTGGAAAAATATAGTTAGATAAAATTAGCAATATTTGATAGCACAACAAAGTGACTATAGTCAACAATAAGTTAGGGTATACTTTAAAATAACTAAAAGAGTTGAACTTTCACGCCTGTAATCCTAGCACTCTGGGAGGCCGAGGTGGGTGGATCATTTGAGCTCAGGAGTTCGAGACCAGCCTGAGCAGGAGCGAGACCCCATCTCTACTAAAAAAAAATAGAAAGAAATTAGCTGGACAACTAAAAACATATACAAAAAATTAGCCAGGCATGGTGGCGCATGCCTGTAGTCCCAGCTACTCAGAAGGCTGAGGCAGAAGGATTGCTTGAGCCCAGGAGTTTGAGGTTGCTGTGAGCAAGGCTGATGCCACGGCACTCTAGTCCGGGCAACAGAGTGAGACTGTGTCTCAAAAAAAAAGAGTTGAACTAGAAGTTCTTAACACAAAGAAATGATAAATGCCTGAGGTGATGGATACCCCAATTACCCTGATTTGATTAATCGACATTGTATGCCTATAGCAAAGCAAAATATGTACCCTATAAAGATATGTAATTATTATCTACCCATAATTAAAAAGAAAATAAATGACTTTTAATTATTAGGATGACTGTTTGTTAAAAGAATATAAATCATATAATGTTTACTTTCAGACCACAATCTAGAAATCAATAACAGAATGATATCTGGAAAATCCCAAAATACTTGGAGATTAAATAATACACTTCTAAATAGCATATGAGTCAAAGAAGAAACCTCGAGAGAAATTAAAAATATGTTGAACTACATAAAAATGAAAATAAAACTTAACAAGATTTGTGAAATATAGCTAAGGAAGTGCTTAGAGGGAAATTTATAGCTTTGAGTGCATATACTGGAAAAAAAGAAAGATCTAAAATCAATACTCTAATCTTTCACTTTAGCAAACTGGAAAAAGAAAAGCAAATTAAATCCAAAGTAAGTAGAAGAAAAGCAATAATAAAAATTAAAGCAGAAATAAATGAAGTTGAAAAGCTGATTCTTTGAAAAGATCAAAAAATCAATAAGCCGCTGCCCAGGCTAAGAAAAGAGAAAGAAGATATAAATTACTAATATCAGAAATGTAAGAGGGGACGAAACTACAGATTCCATGGACATTAAAAGGATAATTAAGGAATATTATGAACAACATGCCCACAAATTTGGTAACCTGGATGAAATAAATGAACCAAGTCTTTGAAAGACACATCTGGTGAAACTCACACAAGAAAAAAATAGGCAATCTAAATAGGACTATATCTATTAAAGAAATTGTGTCGATAATTAATAGTCTTCCAAAACACAAACCATCAGGCCAATACAGGTTCATGTGTAAATTATATTAAACATTTAAGGAAGAAATTATACCAATTCCCTACAATCTTTTCCAGAATGTAGAAGCAGAGATAGTACTTCCTCCTTACTCATTTTATGAGACCAGCATTACTCAGTATAAAAACCAGACAAAAAATTACAGGAAAAGAAAAGTGAAAACAAATATTTCACATGAACATAGATGCAAAAATCCTCAACAAAATATTAGCAAATTTAATGCAACAATGTATTAAAAAATTATATACCATGACCAAAGGGATTTATTCTGGTTCAACAGTTGAAAATCAATTCATATAATCCATCATAACAACAGGCTAAAGAATGAAAACTTAACGATCATGTTAATAGATGTAGAAAACCATTTGACAAAATTGGACATCTATTCATGATAAAAACTCTCAGCAGGCCGGGCGCGGTGGCTCATGCCTGTAATCCTAGCACTCTGGGAAGTCAAGGCGGGTGGATCGCTCAAGGTCAGGAGTTCGAGACCAGCCTCAGCAAGAGCGAGACCTCGTCTCTACTAAAAATAGAAAGAAATGATCTGGCCAACTAAAAATATATAGAAAAAATTAGCTGGGCATGGTGGCACATGCCTGTAGTCCCAGCTACTCGGGAGGCTGAGGCAGAAGGATTGCTTAAGCCCAGGAGTTTGAGGTTGCTGTGAGCTAGGCTGACGCCATGGCACTCACTCTAGCCCGGGCAACAAAGCGAGACTCAGTCTCAAAAAAAAAAAAAAAAAAAACCTCTCAGCAAACTAAGAATAGAGAATTTTCCCAACTTGATAAAGAACGTCTACAAAAATCTCTACAGGTAACATCATACTTGAGAGTGATAAACCAGAAGCTTTCCCATTAAGATTAGTAACAAGGTATGATATTCCCTCCCTCCACATCTTTTCAACATCATATTGGAAGTTCTAGATAATGCAAGAAAACAAGAAAAGAAAAGCTACAGTGACTGGGAAGGAAGAAATAAAACTTTTTTCACAGGTGACATGATTGTCTATGTTGCAAATGTGAATACATTGGCAAAAAAAAACACAAAAAACCTGAAACTAATAAGTGATTATATTAATAGCAAGGTTCCAGGAAATAGGATTGCTCGAGGCCATGAGTTCAAGATGAGCCTGAGCAACATGATGAGACTCCATCTCTAGTAAAAAATAGAAGAATTAGCCAGGCGAGGTGGTGCACGCCTATAGTCTCAGCTACTCAGCAGGCTCAGACAGGAAAATTGCTTGAGCCCAGGAGTTTGAGGTTGCAGTGAGCTATGATGACGCCATTGCACAATAGACTGGGAAACAGAATAAGAACCTGTCTCAAAAAAGCAAACAAATGAACAAAAAAGAGGATACAAAATTAATATACAAAAGTGAATCACTTTCCTATATATCAGCAATTCATAAGTGGAATTTGAAATCAGAAGCATAGTATCATGTATTTTAGCACCCAAAACAATGACATACTTAAATATAAATCTAACAAAATGTATATAAGATCTATATAAAAAAAACTACAAAACTCTGCTGAACAATATCAAAGAAGAACGAAATAAATGGAGAGATAGTGCATGTTCATGGATAGGAAGACTCTATTGTCAAGATGTCAGTTTTTCTCAATTTGATCTACAAACACAACAAAATACCAACCAAAATCCTAGCAAGTTATTTTGTGGATATCAACAAACTGATTCTAAAATTAATATGAACAGGTGAAAAATTCAAAATAGCCAACACAATATTGAAAGACAAGAACAAAGTCAGAAGACTAATGTTACACAACTTCCAAGACATTCTATAAAACTATAGCGAGCAAGAGAGTATGACATTGGTGAAACAATAGACAGATTAATAGAGCAAAACAGAGAACTCAGAAATTGACTCACATAAACATAATCAACTGATCTTAGACAAAGTTGCAAAGTCAATACAATGGAGCAAATATAGTCTTTTCAACAAATGGTGATGGAACAACCGGATATCCACATATGAAAAAAAAAGGAATCTAGTCACAGAGTTTACATA
Organism: Varecia variegata; assembly: GCA_028533085.1. NCBI lineage: Eukaryota > Metazoa > Chordata > Mammalia > Primates > Lemuridae > Varecia > Varecia variegata. The sequence goes on along the minus strand of CM052442.1, from coordinate 30,324,348 downwards.
CTTCACAAAAAGTTAATTCAAAATAAATAGATCATAGACCTAAATGTAAAACACAAAATTATAAAACTTCTAGAAATTCTAGGTGAACGTGGGTATGGCAATAACTTTGTAGATACAATACCGAAGGCACAATCCATGAAAGAAATAATTGACAAGCTGGACTCCACTGAAATTTAAAACTTTACTCTACAAGAGATACTGCCAAGAGAATGAGAAGACAAGCCACAGCGTGAGAGAAAATATTTTCAAAAGATATATCTAATAAAGAGCAGTTACCCAAAATATAAAAGGAACTCTTAAAACCACAATAAGCAAGCAAACAACCCAATTAAAAATATACAAAAGGTCTTAACAGACACCTTAGCCAAGAAGATATTCAGATGACAAATAAGTATATGAAAAGATGTTCAGCATTATCCATCATTAGGGATTGCAAATTAAAACAAGATACCACTATACACCTATGAGAATGGTCAAAAGCCAAAACATTACCACCACCAAATGCTGGCAAAGATGTGGAACAACAGAAAATCTCATTTATTGCTGTTGGGAATACACATAATGGTACAGCTACTTTGGAGACAGTTTGGCAGTTTCTTATAAGACTAAGCATATTCTTACCATATGATTCAGTGATCATGCTTCTTGGTATTTACCCAAATGTGTTTAAAACTTATGTCCACATATAAACCTGCACATGAATGTTTATAGCAGCTTTATTCATAATTGCCAAAACTTGCAAGCACCCAAGATGTTCTTCAGGAGATGCATGAATAAATAAACCATGGTGCATTCAGACAATGACATATTATTCAGCACTAAAAAAATGAGCTACCAAGCCTTGAAAAGACAGAGGAATCTTAAATGCATATTACTAAAAGAGCCAATACGAAAAAGCTACCAACTATATGATTCCAACTATATGACACTTGGAAAAGACAAAACTATGGAGACACTTAAAGGTTCAGAGGTTTCCAGAGGTTAGGGAAAAGGAAGGGATGAATAAATGGAGCATGGAGGATTGTTAGGGCAGAGAAACTAATCTGTGATACTGTAATGGTGGATACATGTCATCATACATCTGTCAAAACCCAGAGAATGTACAAAATCAAGAGTGAGTCCTAATGTAAACTATGGTTGCTGGGTGATAATGATGTGTCCATGATGTTCATCAATTGTGACAAATGTACCAGTCTGCCGTGCTATTTTGGTAGTGGAGGAATTTATGCATGTATGGAAGCAAAGGGTATATGGGAAATCTCTGCACCTTTGCCTCAATTTTTCTGTAAACCTAAAACTGCTCTTAAAAAATGAAGTCTATTTTTAAAAGTTGCATGCTCTTTACAAAGTTAGACTTAAAAGCAGATTGCTTAGGACTCGATGTTGGCATGCCATCATCAGCTGAAAAACACGGTGAAAAGAAAAATCAACCAATTCCAAGGAGGATTGGGTAGGGCCGTGGTTTGAAAGTGTTTGTCCCCTCCAAAACTCACGTTGAAACTCCATCCTCAATGCAATATGTTAGGAGGTGGGGAATAATGGGAAGTGTTAATGGATTTGAATGGATTAATGATGCTATAAAAATAGCTTGCGGGAGTGGGTTTGCTCTCTTCTGCCATCTGAGGACACAACATTTGTCCCTCTTGTCCTTCCGCCTTATACCATGTGAGGATGAAGCAAGAAGGCCCTCACAAGACACCAGTAACTGGATCTTGGACTTCTCTGTCTCCAGAACTGTGAGAAATAAATTTCTGTTCTTTATAAATTACCCAGGCTGTGGTATTTTATTGTACAGTACAAAATGGGCTAAGACAGGCAGTGTTTCTATGGATTTAATAAGATTAAAACTAGGAAAACTAAAACAGAAAAATTAGATAACTCCTACCCATACAACTCCAATATTATTTTAAATTATCTATTGGCTTTAATGAAAAAGTAACAGCAAACCAACTGTATTAAATAGTAATTTCTAATGTGCTATTCTTTGTAGAAGGTCTGAGATGGCAACAAAAGGAACAAAGAGGGAGAGTTTAGGCTGACAAAAGTTACTAAAATCTACAAGCATAATTGGCCTCTCTGATTTCCAATTCTTGATGACTGGATCAGAAATAATAATTATCAACATAAATATATAAGGTAAAGTGAAATAATGCACGTGGCAGCTTGATAAGCATAATTCATGACAAAGAATTATTTTTCATAAACTTTTCTGAAAATTAAAAATATCTATATATTTCTACTTAGCAGTCATTGGTCCATTCATTTCTCCTCCTGAATCAATGCATGGGTGATCTTTTTCCCAATTTCATTTTGTTCCGAAATAGCTTATCATGTTTACCACTTACTAATACCACTCAGCATCGTCTAAATTCCCTATGTATCATGTTTCCTAAATCCTCCTCTGCTTCTGAACAGCATGTCACCTGCAGCTGCCCCATCTTTCTCTGGTGTTCTATGATTCAGCTAAACCTCACAGAAATTTAGCTCTCTGGACCTCCCAAAGCTGTATTCAAATGCACACTACAAAGGAACTCAATCCTATTCTTTGGATTCTTGGTGACATCTTTTACCTTCTGTTTATGGCTTCTAGGAAATGTGTATTCTTTCTTTTCCAACAGAATGTTTTCCTCAATGGAATCTGTCTTGTCTGCCCCACAATTTTCTTAAAGAATCACATATCCAGTTTGCGAATTCCTAGTAAATCAAATTAACTACACAAAGCATGTTGACAATCTTGAAAATAAAGATTATTATTAAGTCTTCTAAGTCATTCTGCACCTGCATCATGTTAAATGATTAAACTGTAATTTTCAGACTCATATTCTCTCTTATTTCCAAGTCATCTTATGTTTAAGTTCCATTTTATTTTTATGTCATTGTACAATTTACGAAAACCTTGCTAACACTTCATTGCTTCATGTCGGTGAGTCACCAATACACATTAAGAGCAATGAAGAAATACCAAGGGGACAGAAGACACATTCTTCACCATCACAGGATTTATAATCAAGCTGAGGAAACAAACATATGTGAATGAAATAATAATGCCCCATCAGACTTGCTGAACTCTACAAGCATATTCATCGTTTATTTTGCATAACCACCTTGTGATATAAGTGAGCAGGCATTCCTTCACTTTTCTTACACTGTGGAAACTGAGAGCTAGAGTAACCATTCCAGAGTCTCACAACAAAATATGTGCTAGACAAGGCATAAGAGTCCCAGTTGTACAACAACTACTATAGTGCTTATGAACCCATACAAGCCAACAAAATAAAAATTATTTTAACCATATTAATGTGCATGCATGTACATAAGTGAAGATGAAATATGATGAAGATATTAATTCAAGCTGCTTGGGAATCATGCAGGAACTCTACCTGAAAGAGGTATGTTGCAGAGAGTTGGATATTATATAATAGATAATGAACAGCCAATCTACAGGAACTGAATCAGAAAGATAGCCAAGAATGCATAAAATAGTGTGAGCAAAAAAACTGATAAACATTTGAAAATCTAAATAAGTGCTGACAAATAAAACAATAATACATTAAAAGGGAAAGTTAAAAAAATGTAAAGCCAAAATATAAGACAATAATAATTTGAAATATAGAAGGTGAACAGAAGTCTTTGAATTATTTATAAGCAAGGTGAGGATAGTTACAAATTTCTGGAATTTGTTCAAACAATGATGTTAAAAATGTAAGAATAATCAATTAACAGAAAAACTTTCTAACCATTGTAAGGGATCCAGGAGATTAAAGAAAAATTCAATCAATCAAAACCATGAATGAATGGAAGGAAAACAAAAACAGAGAGAAGCTAAGAAAAGGTATTTAAAAATAGAAAATAGGATGTCCTAAGTAAATCAAAATGTAATCAATCACAATAAATGTAAATATATTAAACTTGCCTATTAAAAAGATATACTACTTATAAAATAATAACCTAGAATGATATAAAGTAAAAGGATAGAAATATACATACCAAACACTATACGAAAGCTAATTTAGCTACAATAGTATCAAGAAAACTAGACCTTAAGCAAAAAAGTATTATTAGAGATAAAGAAAATCAGAAAATAATGTTGAAGAAACCTCCCAGAAAGTGTAGCAAAAAGATAAAGGATTAGAAAAATAGGAGAGAAAAACAAGGATATCTGAATAAAAAGAGCTGCAGAAAGAGAAAATGGAGAAAAGGTAGGGAGGGGTGGAGAAAATCATCATAGGAAAAAAATCAAGACAGAAGATGTGCTTTTCCAAATTGAGAAAAGCCACCCAGTCAATATCCATCAAAATGGATGAAAATGGACCCACATTAAGGCGCAATATCAGAAAGTTTCAGAATCCAGGGACAGAGAAGATATGTGAAATGTCCAGTAAAAGAAAACATGTCACACGTGAAGACCAGAAATCACAATGGCTTCAAGTTCCTTAACAGAATTACAAGAAGGTAGAGTGCAATGGTACTATGTCATTCAAAACTCTGAAGAAAAATTATCTCTAGCCTAGAATATTATACTGATAGCTAGCACAACTATCAATCAAGTGGGAGGGTAGAGGGAAGAGAGGTTCATTTAAGACAATGTTGTTGACAGAATATCTGTTGCATCAATGTAAGGAGGGGAGACTTAGACAATTGGCAGAGAGCTAGTAGTTGAATTAGTGGTAAGTACATGAAAAACTAAGCAAGTTATATAATGAACCCAGACAGATATCACCTCCTAGGAAAATGGAAAGTGCAGAAAGGGAAAAGTAATCACAGCATGCTGCAAGGTTGAGCTATAAAGAAGATATTGGTAGGAATAATAACACAATAAATATTTATTAAACCAAAGGATAATATAGCTATATTGTGAGAATGAGGTGATGGAAATGGTGCATGTAAATAATGACAGCAGGTATAAAAGGGAGCTAAAACCTCATCTTGCACCGTGAGAAGTCAAAAACAAAACCTAAAACTGAAAAACCAAGAGGTAGGTATTTAATCATGTTTGGTTATATCATGAAGCAAATAATAAAAGAATCCCCTAAAAAACTGAAAGTGGATGCCTCTAGAGTCTGCTCTTTTTTAAAAGATGTTGCCAGTTATTCTTCATAGAGGGTTTACCATTTTACCCTCCCTTGAGCGGTGTATGAGAGTGCCTTGCCCCACTCCCTACTTTTCAGTTCACATCCTGTAAGGAGCAGATGCCAAACCAAGGTTATTTGTGCAAGAAGTTTACTGAGATAAATGCCTGGGAAGGATACAGTGGGGAGCAGAGGGACAGGGAGGCCTTCAGGCCACAATGCAGGCCTGACGCTTGGGAAAGAGGGAAGGAAGACTTGGGTAGGAGGAGGGAGCTCAGACCGCAGCACAGTCAGTTGCCAGTCACAGAGCAAAAGTAGCGGGTATAGACCACTTACAGTGTTCCCACCACTCTCAGTCATTGACTGGGAACAGCCTCGGGGGAAATGTTGCTTCAGCATGTGAGCTACAGCAGATCAGAAAATCCCACAGCCCTCAGTTAACTGCGTTCAATGGTGTGTTGGTAAAGGCTTTGATTTGTAGTACTTGTTACTTTTTGTGATGTAAATATTATAGCTACAGCCAATTTCAAGCTACCAATGTGATACAACTGAATGCTGAGTTTGGAAGAGATGCTAATACTGAGCTTTCCCAAGTCAGACCCAGGACATCACTGACTTGATCCACACAGCAAGTTTTCATAAAGGGAGATTTGAGCAGTGCACCTCCTTAGCCACCATACTCACCAGCCTATTGTCTAAACATAGTTTCTATCTTTGCAATGTAATAAATGAAAGTGGTATTTCAGTGTAGTTTTACCTTGTTTTTTCTTTAACATGAGTGAGGTTGAGGATCTTCCAATATATGTATATATTATTATATAATTATGTATGCATTTATAATTATAAATGCATTTATTATACAACATATTTAATGTATATTCTTTTCTATTAATTGAGCCAATATTTTGATTGTTTTTGTTTTAATTGACAGAAATAATGGTATGTATTTACCATGTATAACACATTGTTTTGAAGTATATATACATTGTGAAATGATTAAATCCAGCTAATTAACATATGCATTATCTCACATAGTTATCATTTTTGTGGTGAGAATACTTCATATGCACTTTTCTAGCATTTTTCTGGAATACAGTATATTGGCTAACTATAGTCACGTTGTTATACCATAGATCTCTTCAACTTATGCTTCCTATCTAACTGAAATTTCATATCTTTTGATCAACATCTCCCCAAACCCCCTCCCCAGTCACTCCAGACCCAGGTAAGCGCCATTCTACTCTCTCTCTATGAGATCAAGTTGCTAAGATTCCATGAGTGATAATCTTTATTAAAATCTTTATGCCTATGTTGTAAATAGCCAGAATCATAATGTATTAATGTAATAATCCATATAGTAGGTGAAATATATTGTTTATTGCTCCCTTATATGATTAGCATATTTAAAATTAACTCCTTGTTACCCTCTTCCAAAAGATAAATTTGAAAGAAATAAATGTACCCTTAAAAGTGTGATATATGTGGAATCTAAAATTAGAAAACAAATTATGATTCCTTTTTTTCCATACTATTTGAAGTAGCAATTATATGTACACTATCAAAAATATAATGTCTACATTTCACTTTTGCAGAGATGATGTTTGGAATACAGTTAATTGTACACATTTTATGGAAAAAGTCACTGAAGAAAAGTCCATCTATCTCCCAACACACAGAATCCCAGCAACAATAACAAGGTAATAGACAATTTTCTATCTAAGCAGTCTACATAGAATATTTAGGAAAATTAAGTTAGTAACATTATCACTGTGAACACATTTTACGTAGATTCTACATTGACTCATTTATAAATTATTAGTTGAAATTATTGGTTGCAACCTATTGGCTTGATGTAGCAACTTGAAAAATCATCTACTATTAAGTTAGAGGCTACAAAGTGGTCTTTTTAAGATATTACACATTTTAAATGTTTCTGTTATAGGTGCACAGATAACCCTGACGAACCAGAACCATGAACTAGACCAGACGTCAAGTCATTCAATACAGTTTCTACCCACAAATGTATTGAGACAAAATTCAAACCAACAGCTTATAAGGAAGACACCAAAGTGGCAAAAATTTAAGAACTGCTCTTCCATAAAAGTTTCCTCATCTTTATGTTAACTCTTGCACTGCTGCCAGATGTACCTGGAGGAGAAGAGTCAAAAGATCTATGGATGCACAACATTTTTAAATTCTGCAGTTTTTCAAAGAAAATACATCTATTTCATCATTTGTCAATCAATTATCTAGTAAACTGCATTTCATTCTAAAGGCGTTTCTTCTCTACCTCCTCCAACCACAACTTCCAACCACAGCCATTTTCTTAGTAATCAGCATTTTCAACCAGACATCAAGGAAAAGAGGTGGATAAAAATTAATTTAAGGCAATCAAATATAGAACTTAGGGCAAGTGTTTATTTAATAGGGTGAAGGTTGAAAGTGGTGGCTGAAAAGAAGTTTGGATTATCCGTGGCATCCTCTTATCCTGATGTTTTCAAAACTTATGATCCTCAGTACTCTAAAGGACAAAAACAAAAAACTTACCTCATCCACATTTTCAAAGGCATTGATGATGTCATAAGGTAAACAAGACAGCAGATCGATCACAAACCAAGTTTTCAGATAGTTCATCCTTATGAGCTTAGGGTCAGAAATGACCTCTCCACCAGGCCCCACAAAAGTCGTGTGAAAATTTAAAACGATATCAACCAGAAAAATAACATCCACCACACTGTCCAGCACCAGCCAGGCTATGTTGTTCTGCTTCGTTTTGAAGGAAACATTATAAGGAACCATAATGGCGGTGTAGAAGGTAAGAATTAAAATCACCCAATCCCAAGTAGTTTTAAAAGCACAATAGTGTAAAATAATGTGTGGTGGCGTCTTTGGCGCTTCTTGTTTGTACTGAGGAAGGATATCTGATCCCAGCTGAAGAACCTAAAAGAGAGAAAATGTGTGTATAAGTGACCTGGACATCTCTGCACAGGTAGTAATGAATTCAAACTTATTGGCCGTCAAACCACAGCCTATTTGGCATGACTTGATTTCAAAGCCAGTCAAGCTCTGTAGTTTTGTCTCCCTCTTCTCTTGAGTTGTCCTAAAGTTTGTTCAAAGGAAGTCACTCCAAGTCCAATCACTCTGCCAAAGGTGACCCGTCTGCTGATCCAGCTGGCTTGCTCTGTGGCAGTGACCAGCACTGATCCCCAACACTGCCAGATGTCCACTGCTGAGAGTGCCTTCTGCACACTCCCTCTGCAAGCTACCTAGAATCACATGTCTCTCATGCATTGTCCAACAGTTACTTGGGTGACCCACTGTTATTAACTCTTCATACATATTTAGTGCCTCAGGGAATACAACTTTGATTCTGATGGCCTCGCTGAACCCCACGGTTGGTAATCTTGCTGTTGTGTGATACCTAGCCAGGACCCTGATGACGGCACAGCAGTGTACACAGTAGCAAATGTTATAGCCTGCTTTTGCCTTTTCTCCCTGAAATCGGGACTTAAAGAATATTGTGTTTCCTGCCCAAGTGCAAATTCCCTTCGGGAAAAAAAAAAAATGCTAAACACTCAGGTTTGCTTCTATATACCTTTTTGAAAAATAGAAAAAATTCAGTATAAGGTTATAATGACTTATTCTGATTAGGTTTAATTACAGTAAGAGACGAGGAGAAAAAGCAGATGACAAAGCAAGGGTAGAAGTTTGGGCGCCCCTGAGCAACGGTAACAAACACAGGACTGAACACTGCCTTCTGGAACCTGGAGCCTGGAAATTCTGGAAAAGTTGAAGGAGCAGATCAAAAACCTCTGCCCCAGGCCATCAATGAAGCTAAAGACAACAAATGGGTTAAAGAGTTTGGTGAATGGGAATTTCTTAAATAATGTCTCCAGCAGCTTGACCCATCTTATGAAACCAATTATTCAATGTCTCTAGGACTAATGCCCGGAAGGTAGGAGTCAAGAAGTCCAAACCATAAAATCATAAATGCATTAAACATTTGCATGTAGGAATAGACAAAAACAAAAATATTTGCTAGCATGTAACTCTGTGAGTTATATGCCACAAAGCAAAACAAATACACCAGCATCTTTTGAAACTTGGGAGAGTATTATAAAGTTTCTCTCCTACATAGAAGTTATATATATGAAAACTAAGTATATAATATATGTTATTACTATTTACAGCATGAAAAACATCACTGGTATTCTCTTTAGTTACGTGTTAAAATTGTTATTTTTATTTGGGGAATTGTAAGAACTATTTGTAAACATATTTTATGTATTTACCCACATTATCAGTGCCCCAGACATATTTTTCCTAGAAGGTCTTAAATTGCTTAGCAGCAAATTATCCCATTAGGAATGTAAACCTCACGTTGGATGGACTATTATATACACAGAATTGTACATAATCATGGCTTTTCTTTCATCTTTCAACCACTGGCCTATCAGTTCCAATTTCACTGTGCTAAACATGAAAATTTCCTTCATATTCAATGTTAGTATTTTTCTATCTATATCCGCACAGTCTATAGAACAAGCACAAAGACATCAGACTTGGGAAATAAGAACAAACTCAGTGCCAAGGTACATTATCACCTTCATGGGTCCTAAGCCTGTTTGCCTTCCTGGACTCCACCTGCCTATTAAAAAAGTAAATAAAAATTATCTTTTACAATAGCATTGCTACAAAGATGAATGAATATATTAATATCACACATTCAATTTCTGTTTTTACCTGAAAGTTCATTATTTTCTCCTGCTGTTAATGGAAACTGAAACATACTGTGGGCCCCTAAAAGTGTTGTGGGCCTCAGACCCTGTGCCTACCATGCTAAGGGACAGGTCAGCCCTGCTCAGTACCCTGGAACCCTGCTCAGTACCCTGGAATAATGTAAGTCTTCTCCTCTAGAGATAGAATGGCGTTACCCCCGAGTTCATTACTTTTTAAATCAGGCTACACATTAGAATCACCTCGGGATGTTTTAAAAAAATACAATGTACTCATATCTAGACTCCACCCCAGAGAATGATTAAATTGGTCTCTGGATCTCAGAGAATCTCTATTTTCAAAACCTCTCCAAGTGATTACGATGTACAGCCCAAGGTAAGATCCTTGTCTTATATTTCTTTAGACATTCAGGACCCAAATCTTCAGACAGTTGACTTGCATCAAAAGTGCTCAATGAGGGAAAGAAGCAGAAGGAAGAAGAGGAGGAAGAAGATGGCAACGAAAACAAAAAAAGGTGCACAAGTGTTTAGGCTTTGATCTTTCTCATATGCAAAGCGCTACTTTAATCTTAGCTCTGTCCCTGGGCTCTTTTATACCACAGTGAGTAACCAGTCTTCACTTTCATTGTTATTTCATTTGCACTTTCATAAGCAATAAACCTTAGGTGGAGAGAGGATGAAATCACATTTTCTGATGTATTTTTGTGTCAATACAGATGCATTCTTCCTCTCTGAAGATCTGAGAGCACTGACTCTGAGGAGGTCAGGCCCACTGACTGACGTGGCAGCGGTGCGTGTATTTATCTCCACTCGGCATAAAAGTGAGCAAGCTGCAGGCAATCGGCAGGATGTCAACGCATGTGGAAAATTAATTAACTGCCTCCATGAAGACCGGAATCTTTGACACTGGGGATCAGGTCCAAATTTGAGGGATCAGCTCTAAATTTAGAGGATCCGGAATTGAGATCAAATTTATGTGTCTTGGAAAAAGTGAAAGAGCCTAAAATTCCACAGCAACACCAGATACCTGAGTTGAGCGAATTATTAATATATGAGCCTTTGAGTACAAGTAGAAAAGCAATATTCTTGTGCTTGGTGTTTCTTTTGGGTCTGTCTTTAGATCTAAGAGCATATACTGCAGGTATGCAGTCTAAATCTCTGTTGAAAACTTTCTTATTTCTGCATGTTCTCTGAAAGCAAGCCTAAGACTTAGTTACAAAACTAACTCTGAAAGCAGTTTTGTATCGGAACCAAGTTTATGAATTAGAGATGACTGATAAACTAACAATAATCACAAAGCCAAGAAAAAAAAATCAAATGGGAAGAAACAGGAATACAAGTTTCATAAAAATAAAAATGATGACATGTCAAGGGTTAAAAAACGTTTCCCTTCACACGGAGAAAAAACAATCTTGAGTGATTTGGGTGCCTAAGGTAGAGGATTTTCCTCTCTGACCCCCTTCCTCTTGTTCTTGCACTGTTGTGTCACAGAGAAAAGAAAAACTGAACAAGGTGCAGTTAAGGCCCAAAATGAATCATGACTATAAAAGTCAACAGTCACAGAAACAACCTCCTACAGTTAGCTTGATTTATGTAGAATCTAGAAATGGACAATTCAAGGCAGAAGAGAAAGTATCTCCAAAATCAAGTAGTACTTAATAAGCCTTATTGAAAAAGGAAGTTGTATCTAATGGTCTACTTAAAATCTTAATGTTAGTTGCATATCATATGTTAAAATATGGTGACTATTACTAGTTAACATTTAACAATGTTAATGTCTTCTTTTGGTTTTTAAAAACACGTCTATACATCAAAGTAGTAATCTTTCCCCAAGCTAACAGTGCTATTTGGGGGAGAAAACTATAACAAGTCTCTTTGATAGCTATGGGCTTACGAAAAACTTCAGAGTTCTCCAAATTCAGGGAATGTGCTTTATTCCCTAATCCTTTCCAAACCAGATTTAATATTTACAAGTACTTAGGAAAGCTACTCTGGAGTGCTTCAACTTACTTTTCTCCAGCAGAGCAAATTGATGAACGTGTGGATCTGATGTTATCTTTTGTTTTTTTTTTTTTTTTGGTAAGTTATCTCAGAATATTTTTGTGAGTGCCCACCAAATGCTCAGCACAATTTTGGTAGCTTAACTGGCTTTTTGGCATCTTTCATACCAGTAATACAAATGATGATTATAGAAGATGTGAACAAGAAAGCTTTTGGCTGCCTCAATGTTCTGTCCTCATTCTCTTTCTCTTTGGTCTCAGGGTAACATTGTCTAGTCCTATGACTTTAACAGCCATATCTATGGGGGTGACACTGAAGTTTAAAATCAAACCTAAATATCCCTCCTCAGTGCCTGACCCATAAATCCCACTGCCATTTAGGCATCTCCACTAGGATTTCCTACCAGGCTCTTCAGACATAATATGTGTAAAACCGAACACATTATCATTATCCCAAACCTTCTCTTCCTCCTCTTGTATTTGCCATTTTATTAAGCAACAGCACTATCTACCCAGTTGTCTAAACCAAAAACATAGAGTTGTCCTCATCTCATCCTCTTGTTTCATACTCTATTCTAATCTATCAACAAATGTGTTGACTCTAATCTTGATGTGTCTGCAATTTGCCCACCTCTGCTCCCACTACCTTGTTCAAGGCCCTGGTCATTCTAGCTAAATTACCACAAGGACTTCTTGCCTGGTTTCCCTCCCTCCCCATTCTCCACAGAGTCACTAGTTCAAAGAACGGTTCTTAATCATTTTGTGCCTTGGATCCCTTTGGCAATCTTGTAAAACCTGTGGACCTCTTCTTAGAATATTTCAAATTCATACAATAAAAACACAAGATTATAAAAAAAACCAATTAGGACCAATGTCGCTTTGAGAGGTTTTTCTAAGGCACAAATGTGATCATGTCAATTCCCTGGCACATGAGACACCAACCACCACCAACTCACTATATGCCACCTAATAGTTTCCTCCCCACCTGAATTCAACTATACTGAAGTCATACTCAAAGTCACCACAATATCTTATTTATGAGCCTTTGCACATGCTGGCCTCCCTGACAGGAATAACTTCCATCCCTTCTTTCCTTGCATAACTCTTATATTTTTCCTTAAAGGTTCACTCAGCCCAGGAATTACCTCACTCAAGTAGCCTTCCCCTAGGCCCCAAGTCTTGGCAAATGCTCCTGCATGGGTTGACACTGCACCCTGTCATAGTATTTTCACATCCTATGATCAGTGTCTGCTGCTGACAGGACCCATTTCTTATTCATCTTTACATCTTTTGCAGAGTGCAAGCACAGAGTAAACCCTCAATAAGTATCTGCTGCATACAAAAATGAAGGAATGAATGAACACGCCGTCTCATTTGTTCAAAGGAAACCTCATACTCTACAGACATCCCTGGGATGTCATGAACTACATTCCCATTTTAAAAGTTGAAGAGAATAAAAATAAATACTTGGGATTTCTGTTAAATATATTTCTACAAGGGAAAAATAAATTATCAGCTAAGTATTTATAAAATAATGGCCAGAAATATCTATATTGAATCATTTTGGGGGAAAAAAAATATACCGCCACCACCATCTTGGGAAGCAAAGTTAGTCTCACACTTACTTCTGCTAATCTTGAATGTTTGTGGACCACCTCTGTTTTATTCATTGGCGTGAGCTGTTGCAAAACACTTCGGCTATTTGTCAAAGCCCTTGTTAGTCGGGCAAATTTTGTCCAACCTTAAAAATAAGGAAAGAAAGTCTCAGTTTTTCATACATTATGAATAAGGAATACAACAGTCTTGCTAATATTCAAAGGATCTTAGCAACCATATAATATCTAGAATGAATGCAAAGTTACAACTTAAAGCATTTTCTGTCAACATAGACATCATCATACATTTGAAGTGTGGCTATAAAATAATGAGCATTTTTTATGTGTGAGCTTTCTGTTTTGCTCATATCTTTTACATAGTCCCCATAGTCAAGGCAACTAGCTGTCCAAAAGATTCTGTGCTGCCCTTTGCAGTGTGTGGGTTTGTTACTGGAAAACAGCTGCCCAGCCAGAAATACATTTCCCATCATTCCTTGCATCTAGGTGTGGCCCATGTCCCAGTTCTCACCAATGGAACATAAGCAGAAGTGATGTGTGTCACTTCCATGCCTCAACTTAAGAAGCAAGCGTGACTTCTCCACACTTTCTCCCTCCTTCTACCAGCTGGATGGAAATGACAACAAGGCCCTAGGGGATAGCAAAGCCACTGAATCACTGTGTGGAAAAATGCCATATGCCAGCCTTGCCTTGGACTGTTATATGAGCAAGAAATATGCTTCTATTATGTTATGCCACTAAAAGTTGAGGGTTATTTGTCATAGCAGCTAGTATTACCCTAATAAAAATAGTGCTACTATGTATTTGTTTGTAGATGTACACATATAAAAGAATAAATACAAATTTCAATATATCTCACATGATTCATATCACATACTTCCACCTTCCTTGAAACATAGCAAAATGTTATTTCTTGCCTATTAAAAATTGCAGTGATATCTAAAAATTATTTTTGAATATCTAATAACGTTAATAATGTTTTCTGAGAGAACAGTAACTTCTGGGAGAAGGAAATATGAATTTAATGGGAAAGAAATTTCTTCTGGGGCCTCAAAGTGCCATCATTAAAATCATTAATTTCAAGGAAATGCCAATGAGATATGAACAAATAGAACAAAACCAATCACACTATAATCCTGTCTCAATTATCCTTCCTCTAGGTATCTCAAAAGCTCTGATACATTAAAGATTTTATTAAAACTATTTGATAATTTCTGCAGTACTACCTTTCACTAGAGTATTTACCAAATAACTCTTTAAAAGGAAAAACCCCCAATGGCCCAAAGGAATGACTTTCATAGCAATGATGGAAGACAAAAGATGAAGGAAGAAATCCTAGGCATATACCAGTCTATTATTATTCAACAAAACATACAATGCAGGTGACACCATATTTTAGTATCTTCAGGTTAATTCTGATTTCCTTTAAGCTTTGTATTGTCCCACCAACTCAGCTCCCTCTCTATGTTCAATAATTGTATCGGAAAAGAAGTAAACTGGCATCAATTGATAGAAAGTCCTTATTTCTTCTTCATTAATGGATGTCATCCTAGTAACTAGAGCGAAAAAAACAGTGATGTTTTGGGAATTGTATGCAACCCTGAGACTTACCCTGTGCAATGTGCTGGAGAAACAAAAGGGCTCCAAATATGCCACCAACTCTAAAAACTCAACATCAATGTAAAAAGCCAACATGCAATCTCTATGACCACCTTAGACTTTTCTTCTGAGCTCCAGACCTGTGTGTCTAATTAACCACTGGCCACTCTTACTAGGACGTTCTATAGGCAACTATTAATAACACTTAACATGTCCAAAATTAATCTCATCATCAACTTCTCTCATCCCCAACCCTGCATCATTCATACATTCCTGATCTTGGTAAAATGGCCCTGTGATAGTTCTAATTGCCCAAATCAGAAACTTGAAATTCATCATCCTCCTCTCACTATTACCTACACACACACAGACACACACACACACTCAATCACTTCTAAGCCTTAAAGGTTATAACATAGCAATAAATATCTCTCAAATTGAATCTCCTCTCTGCATCCCTATTGTGTCAGATAATACAACATCTTTCACATGAGTTAGGTGGCAGCATCCTAAAGACTACATCCCACATTACTCGCAAAGTTCTTTCTAAAGCACAGATCTGACCATGCCTTGCCCCTATTACAAACCTTTAACAGCAACCTGGAGGCCTCCAGGATAACATTGTACATAGGTTGTTTAGTTTCTGACCCCAAATATTTGCTCTGCATCCATCTCCTATCTCCTACCACTTTCTTATATATGCTCTGTATTCCAGCCTCATTAAAACCATTAGCAAATTAAATGAAGAATAAATTCCAAACTGAAATTAAATCTACTAGGAATTCTTTGTATACCCTATGATGGTTCATATTTTCATGTTATAATCATTCTGCCTGCCTGGAATGTCTTTTCCCTCCCTCATCTCTCTGGCTAATACTTACTGGTACCTGCAGACTCATTTAGAACATTACCCCTTTCTGTAAGCTTCTTCGATCCACCCACAAAAGAGAGGTGTCCATCTCTGTACATTCCACCATGGGGTACATACCTCACATGGCACTAACAACACTAATGCAATTATTGATTAACACATTAGTCACTCTATTTTTCATCTCTCCATTCTCTGCACTTGGTTTAGGGCCTGGCATAAAATAGGCCATAAATAAATAAAGAAATAAATTTTATTTATAAGTTTAAAAATCAGATTTAATAATAAATCCTATTTTGTTCCATCATCACTGGTTTTTGGTTTGGTTTTGCTTTGTTGGGTAAAGGTGGTGAGGATATCTTCAGATGAAAGTAACTGTATTAGCCACAGTTATAGCAACATTTTCCCTGATGACAATTTCCTCATCTTGTATCAATGGAATATTATAATTGCCTTGACTATTTCTAGAAACTTCCAAGTCAATTTTTACTTACCAAAAGTTCATATTTCTAAAATAGGTAATATACCCCTCCATACATCCCAGTTGGACTAAAAAAGCCTATTTTCACTCCCTGTGTGCAAAAAGGTTTACCCGGAAAGTATTTTGAAAAAAAATTTAAGGAAATATTGAAGGAATAAAATGAATGATACATGAAAGAACACAAATCAACAAATGGCATGTGTTCTCCAATTTCATAGTATCACACAGGGAAGTAAATGTGTGAGGAAGGAGAAATATGACAGTGAAAGCTTATTGTCACCCTCTGGTTTTCTGTTTGAAGCATCATGAGCACATATTACTGTTTCTTAATGAGGAAGCAATAATTCCTAATTTAAGTACCAAACAGAAGCTTGTTCAAATGTTTGTGTATTTGGGTGTCTTATTTTACACATGAATTCAGTATAATTAAGGAATATTTCATCCCTTTATTTTACCTTATTTTGGTTTCCTAGAAGAAAAAAGAAATTTTAAAACAGTGAAAATAAAACACATGCATTTTTCTCCATGAGTAAAAATAGGACTATCATCGATTAAATAACAGGAAAAAAGCAGAAAGAAAAATATAATATGAATTCATCATCCTAAAAATGTTTTTAATAAGTGTGTTCTATAAGACTACCCTTAAACATAGATGAAAAGGGAATTTACTACATGATACAACTTTTGGGTGCCAGATCTTATTCTTTCTAACCCTGGCTGTCTAATACCATGGCTGGCACATCATGGGCACTAGATCTGTTTTTCTTGAATCAATGAGTGAATGAATGAATGAAGAAATGAGTTAAAAAGTTAAATAGGAATTAACACAGCCTCTGTATGATATGAGATGTAAAGTAAAGTTTAAAAACTAAAATATAAAGAAGGAAGTACACTCAGCTCATAGCAGATGTTAGCATAACGCACAACGTGGAGGAAGGGCTTTAGGCTGGAGAAGGTGGGAAGGGTGTGTAGAGGAGGTAGGAGAGGGAACCCTAGAAACATTGAGAACTATAATTCCTCCTTCAGAAAGAGAACTGGGAAACTTCTAGCAGAAAAAGAAAGGTGGTGGCACATGTTGAACTGACTCAGACATACTGGAAGAGAAAGATTTAGGAGAAACGACTTGGAAAGGATTCTTTCTTCCTAGAGAAATCAAAGCCAAGGGTAGGTGTAAAACTGAGAAATCATTTATGAGTTTTGCAATTAAAATGCCCTAAAAGATGGAGAACCATTTGCAAAGCCAAGGACTGTTTTATTTCACATTTAAATCAAAGGGAGCACTCAAAGATGAGCTCCCTGAGCTGCTCAGGAATCTTTTTATTTGTCTCTGGTTAGGGCTTTCTTGCAGTCCTCATTCCAAACAGCATTTTTCTCAAGACACTTATACTAACCCCGCTCCCCTTACTCTCAGCACATAACCCTGCCAAATTCTTTGTTGAACAAAAACAGACACCATAAGGAACCCAACAGCCTTCAACTTCCCCTCTCTCCCCTCCACCTCCAGACTGAATCATTATGGCTCCTGGTTCTTGCCTGCACTTCTGTCATCTCAGAGAATTAAGCATTTGCTCTTTCCTGATCATGCATATGTTCCACTCATACACACTGAAGAAGTTTCTAGATTTTCCCTATCATTAATAATGCCACACTGAATTTCCTTATACCTATTCTTTGTGCTCTTGAACACATCTGGAATAAATGCCTGTGTTATTAGCTGAATTAGTTCATTTGATCTCTCACCAACCTTTACTGTACAAACTTTGAAAAAGTTGAGCAGCCACACTGTCTAGGTCAGAGAAAACAGAGGGCTCAGCAGTTCTAACTTTTCCCAGTGATACATTTACTGATCTCACCTTTACAGAGACCTAACTGGTGTGACTGATTATTCAGCAAAGTTTGCTGATGTTACTCAGATGTGGTCGATATAGGGTAATGTGAACAGACAGCTGAATACGAAGAGCCTAATACTTGCTCTGTAAGTTGGTCATGGCATTATGAGAACATTTGTTCTCCTAAAAGCTCAAGATGCCAACTCCTTCTTAATAAAACATTAGTTTAGCTCTATTGGGTTGCAATTAACCTCTTTGTCATGGCCTGCTTAATCTTAAAAATAAAAGGAAGTCACACAGGCAGTTAAATCAATCTACTAGGCTGCAACACAAGATTCTAATCTATAAGAAAAATGCTTAGTAAACAATTATACTCTTGGCCAAAGAGACTACATGGTATAATTACTCATATTTCATCTGTTGTTTCCTCTCTAAAGAAAACCATTTGCTTCTACAAGGAGAAAGTTGCTATTTTGACTGTTATTTTTTATTCTGCAGGAGTTTTTTTGTCTCAATTATTGGCAGGAAGGTTCCATAACTATTTGGCACAGGATATTTCACACTGTAATTATCTTGGCAGTTTTGGAGTCTGTTTGAAAATACTGTACAATATAAATGGGCAGAAATTTGGGCCATCTATTTTAGAACACACACGGATAATCAACAAAATGGATTTCTTGGCTGTAATTTTTCCCCTTTGTATTATTACGAATAAGGTCCCAGGTACCATTGATTGGGACCGATTATCTGAACAAGTATTCCAAGACCTCAATATCAGGAACAAAAGATAACAAAAAATAATTTTACCCCCTTAAATTATTATCAGTAAGTTTCTTGGTTCAAGACAGTATAATTCTGTCAGAATGACAGCATTTTCAACCTGTGATTAGTTTTTGTAGGGAGAAAAAAGAGCCAGGGATTAAAGTGGTTAAACCCCAATGATAAGCTTCCACTAGCAAGGACGAGGCAGCATGGTGCAATAGACAGAAATTGGGATTTGGAACCAGACTTTGAGTGTCAGGATCTTCAACAGTAAAATGGAGATAATAATACCAATTTTCAGAATTACAGAAATGAGCAATAATGAATATAAAGTTCTTGACATATACTAACTACTCCATCAAAACTGGTTTCCCTCCTCTTCAATGGTTTTTGCTACTATCCACCATGGTATAATTCAAAGGTATTGTTGACATCACTCAGTGTCATTCAGATTAAAGGCAAAAAATCAATTCGGAGTAAAATTTCGGTGATCACAGGATTCATCCTGAGGAAGAGTTGCACTCAAATTAGTTGGCTGCCATCACGTTATAGTTAGTCCCAGACATGATTCAGAAATAAAATTCAGAATTAGACCATTTATTCAAGTCTTTCAACCATATGTCTAAATTTCTTGTCAAAATACCTATAAAGGAGAAAGAAATTGATATCAAATCCAGTCAATTTTGGCAAATTCTCAAAGGAGTTGAACCCTTTCTCCAATCATTGGCGCCTCCTGATGTTAACAAAGTAAAAAGTCCTTGCTCTGGAATTACCTTCTGGTTTTGCAGTGTGTAGATCCTCTCGTCTGTTCTGAATGCTAAAACACTATTTTCTATATGCTAACAGAACTTTTATCACCTAAGTATTTCTCCAAAATTTTGCAAACACCCTCAACCTACTCCCTTGCAACCATCCCCAACTCCCTGATACTTGAATTCCCTGATTTTTCTCATCTTACTCAATTGACAAAATTCCAACTCTGGATAAACCCAGCCTTTCACCTACTTCTGCATCTACACCTTTGACTAAACACAGGTGGACCACACAGACTCATGTTCGTAGATACTAGTGAGATTCATGACCACTGGCCTCAAGCAGACCTTCGTGCTGCCCAGCAACCCTGCTATCTTTCCCTCATCCAATCACTATTCCACACTCTTAGGTAACCAGTTCATAGCTACTCCACTCACCTCTCACCTTCAACACCTCTTCACATCCTTCATCATCCTTACTCTCTGTTGATAACCATGTTTCCTGTTTTACTGAGAGAATAGGAGCAATCAAGAAAGCTTCCACTGTGTATTTGTTCGTCTGTCTACCCAGGGGAAAATAAGAAAAGGTATTTTGTGTCTCCAGGACCTAGTATAGTACCTGCACCATCATCAATCTGCATTTTTGGTTGGGAAAATAAATAGATAAATGTAAGACTAAGGGAATAAAATATTCCTATGAGAGTCCTGAAAAGGCTCATGTTAAGTAACTCCAGCACCCAAGGCCGAATCAAAAGCAAGTCTACTGTCTCCAAGTTCAATGCTCTAAACCCAAATCATTTTGATATTATGAAATCTCATCTGTTATTTCCCAAAAAAGTTCCATGGTTCCTTTAATTTAACTTAAAAAGTTGAAAGACATATTCTTGTGCCAATATTTTAAAACATACTTTCCTATACTGCTAGCTTCATAGAGATAGTAGGATGATGACTTGATGGCATAAATATTTTATTTCTATTGAATTTTTCATATTAAATTTATAGCTCACATGAATAATAGAAAGTAGCTCACATACACCATTCATAGTTATATTATGCATACTTTTTCAGTAATCTGTTATGTATGTAGAAAGTGTGGGGGAGTCTCTAAGTCTATTTAAAATAAGTTCTTCTACAAATTCTGGCACTGGAAAGAGAGATTTTTCTCTAATGCTTTTCACAATGGGGTTTGATTTTCCCTATAAATTCTAATTTACATGTCTATCAAACCCAAAGTTCAAAACTCAAGTGGTCTGAGTTGTCTGGAGCTTATTCAAATATCATTTTGTTTAAATGAATTATTCATTTAAAAGAGACTGTGCTTTACAAAGGACTGTGATTCTGATGTGGGGATGCAGATGAATGAAGAGACATTAACTCAGAAATAAAAGTCAACCCTTCAATATCTGCACCCTTTTCCCAATCTCATCAGAAAATGCTGCCAACTTTCAGTTTCCATAAATAGATACGTAGTTATCGACACCACCATTAAGGTTCAGCAGGTCAAAACTATGAGAAAGTACTCTACTTTTCTTGGCCAACTTAAGCTGTGCCCTGAAATCACTTAAAGTAAATGAGAGAAAACAATACTCATCTAATACATGTACAAATAGAAATTTTATATATATATATTATTTTTGAGAAGAAAAGACTGTGATACAAAAGCTGTTTACTCAGTCTGATTGTCAATCATTGTGAAGGCAGGAAAAATCCATTTGAAGAATATGTTGTATTACAGATCATATGCTAATCATTTATCTTTTATTTAAAATGTCTCTTTAAGATATAGTCCACTGTTAGCTATAAGAGTTTTTTTAATAGATGTTCCTTATCAAACTGAAGAAGTTCCCTTCTATTCCTACTTTGCTGAGAGTTTTTATTATGAATGGGTGCTGGATTTCACCAAGTTCTTTTTCAATGCCAACTGATATAATCATGATTTTTCTTCATTAGCTTGTTGATATGGTAGCTTATGGCAATTGGTTTTTGAATACTGAACTAGCTTTGCATACGTGGGATAAATCTCACTTGGCTGTCATGTGTAATTCTTTTTAGACATTGTTGGATTCAATTTTTGTTGAGGATTTTTACATCTATAGCCATGAAAAATATTGGTCTGTATTTTTCCTTTCTTATAGTAGCTTTTTCTGGTTTTGGTATAAGGGTAGTGCTGGCCTCACATTAGGAGAGTTCCCTCTGCTTCTACTTTCTGGAAAAGACTTGGAGAACTAGTACTATTTCTTCCCTAAATGTTTGGTAGAATTTACCAATGAAACCATTTGCACCTGGTGTTTTCTTGGTTTGGAAAGATTATTGGTTAATTTTTTAAAAAAATAGATTTAGGGCAATTGAGGTTACCTATTTCTCCTTTTGTGAGTTTTGGTAGTTTGAGTCTTTCAAGAAATTGGTCCATTTCATCCAAGCATCAATGGTGGCTGCTACAGAGTTGTTCACAGTAGTCCTTTACTGTGCTTTAATGTCCATAGGATGAGTAGTGACGGCCCTCTTTTCATTTGTGATATTGGTAATTTGTACCTTCCGCTTTTGTTCTTGGTTAGCCTGGCTAGAGGATTATTAACTTGGATGATCTTTTCAAAGAACCAGCTTTGGGTTTGGCGATTTTCTCTAATGTTGTTCTATTTTCTATTTCATTGATTTCTGCTCTGAGGTTTATTATTTGTTGTCTTCAGTTTGCTTTGGTTTAAATTGTTCTTCATTGTCTAGTTTCCTGAGGTAGAATCTTAAGTTATTGATTTTGTATCTTTCTTCTTTTCTAATATATGCATTTAATGTTACATATTTCCCTCTAAGCACTGCTTTTGCTGCATCCCACAAATTTTATAAATTGTATTTAATTTTTATTTAGTTTAGAATATTTTTCTAACTTATCTTAAGGCTTCTTCTTTGACCTGTGGGTTATTTTTGAAAGTGTTATTTAGTTTTTAATTATTTGGGGATTTTCAAGATATCTTTCTGTTATTGATTTCTAGTTTAATTCCATTGTGGTCTGAAAACATACTTTTTAAAATTTCTATTCTTTTAAATTTGTTAAAGATGTTTTATGGCCCAGAATGTAGTCTATTTTAGCAATGTTTCACTCCATGTGAGGTTGAGAAGAATATGTATCCTTCAGCTGTTGGATGGAGCACTATGAATTTAAAAACAAATGAACATTGAATCTAAATACTATTAGAAGACTATTCTATTTTTAAAAAATAATATTTATACTTATCTCAAATTTCCCAGGTACTGGATCTATGTGTAAAGGCAGAGGAACAGGTAGTATGGGTCCAAAATTGAATACTTTATTCAATCTCCCAGGTAAAAATGTATTGTCCTATATTATACTTTGAGTGGTTTGCACATGGTAAAATTTCTTCTCTTGCAATTTGATGTTAACCAGAAACTGAGCAGATACAGTATTTTATATATATATGAATTCATATGCAAAGAATAAACCTAATGTGATTTTTTTCCATAACTATGATTACAGTTGGAAAGATTAAAGCTTCTATGCCAGTTTTTTAAAAAGAAGTATGAAAAGGCAATGTTTGCCAAGTTCAAAAAGGAAGACATTTCATTTTTAGTTTCCTAAGAGATTTAAAATAACATTTCATAAAAACTAAGGGTATTTGAAATTCTTCATTTATATGACACCAATTTCTAATTTAAACATAATTAGAGAGAATAAATGGGGAATAAATTATATAGAAAAAGAGGTGAAAGCACATGCCAGTGACTACTGGTTCCTATAGCAGCCTCTCGAAACATTATAATCGATCAGACTCTAGTCAGGAGTTTGCATTTTGCCAGCCACTCTCTTGATGACAAAATTATTCTTTATGTAACCGAATAACATCTACCCAAGAGAATGTAAAACTCAATAAATAAAAGCTGAAAAGTAACCTGAAAAAGTCAACTAATAAAACATTAATCAATTCCACAAAATTCAATCAACTAATCAACTGAGCTTTAGTCTGACTTCCAAACCATCCCACAGTTGTTATATTATTTTGGTTCTAAAGCTCACCATGGTACAGGGTATTGAAACTTTGATTATATTGATTCTAAATTAACAATGCTCTATAAAGTTTCTTCCTATGTCTTATCTCAATTCCTTCTATTATAATTTAAATTAATCAACCATTATTTCAACTTCAGATAGCCATGCTATTTCTGTTCAAATGACATGGTTGAATAAAACTAATTCTGAGCAGTTACTAATATGAACATGAAGCAAAAGAAGTGCCACATAGTAGAATTCTGTTTTCTAGTTTAACCAACAGAGTTTGCTAAAATAATAAGAAGGTCTTTTAGTGACAGCCTAATTCTTAATTATAGTAATTCTTCTGAAAATTACCTTTTGTTGAATCATCCTCTATTGGCTGTTTGAACAATGTAATATCCTTGAAAGTGCACAGGAACAAGACCACTTTTTCATGTTCATTTCTTATTGGTGCAATTTGCATGTAAAACCAAACAGGGGTTCCTGTAACAGAGAGAAAAAGGACAACAGGGTGTGTCATGGCCACAGCAATGGTTTGGCCTCCTGCCTTCTCTCTTCCTTCAGCTGCCACCTGCTATGCCACGCATCAGCACCAGAACAGTATTTTAATTGCTACAAAGAATTTTAAAATCTTTATTTTTGTAACAACTACCAGTTGTTCAAATTTAATAAGCACAGTTTTCAACCCAAAATGTCAAAATTCTAAAGTAAAGCACAGGGTGTCATTACACAAGGAAGGAACACAAAAAGGCAGTCTTGCTACTTAAATAATGCCAGCATCACCTATAGGTCTGGGTCCCTAAACCACC
>CM052442.1:30249847-30299327 GCA_028533085.1 Varecia variegata | reverse complement strand
ATGACATAATGTTGGATGAAAAGAGTTAGAAGCCATAAATATCACTCTACAGTAAGAATTATGTAGGTCTTAAAAGCAAACACGAAGCCACATCATTTCAAGAATACATATATTTAATAAACAAATGGAAGATGGATTAGAAAGACATACAATAAACACACTAGAATGAATAACTATGGAAGGAGAAAGGGGGATGGGATAAAAGGGAAAAGAAAAAGAAAGAAAAGGAAATAAAACAGAGAACTCGCTCAGATAGAGCACAAGGAAATATTAAGACAAACTGAGGAGTATGTTTAATTCGATTCTGTGTCTCTAGTCCACTGGGAGAGTGGTTGGGAAGGACAAAGAAGGAAAAAGATAAGAAAGCAGAAGAAATAAATATTAGCCTCTTGATACCATAAAAAACAAAAAATAATGTGTTTTTTTTTTCACATAAAACGATTCACATTTGAACATTTTACAACACAGCATGTAATCATTTACCGGTTGCTACTTTAAGTCTACTGACTTTAAATCATCTAATGCAAGTTGTATATAAAGATGATTCTTTTTTTCTGATACATATAGTGTCACAAGCTGCATTTTCCCACACAAAATGAAGCTCACTGCTTTGTAGCTTCTTATTATCTTAGGTTTGTCTGAAACTTGTCATCATTATAATAAGATCAAGTAAAATTCTTCAAATTATTTACAAGGTGATTTTCAGTATGAAATGATTTATATTCAATTGGAATTCAGTGATTCCACAAACTATAACTTTTAGCCATTAACCCTGTATTTCTAAATATGTATATAATTTTTTCTTTTCTCCCTGTTTTTTATGTCTCCTATTCAAAGGTTTTTCTATATTTATTCAAGAAATTTTTTAAAAATTATATGTAAAAAAAGAATCAGAACCATGATGCAGAACTGTTTTATAAACCAGAGATGGTTTGGGGTGTTTTTTTGTTTGTTTGTTTTGGAGGGGTTTTTTTTTTTAGCATGTTAACATATTAACTTTTTCCAGTGTCACTGCCCTTCTAACATATAACTTAGAAAAATAGGGCTTTGCCATAATAGTTTTTAAGAAATCTACTACTAGACATTTTGATTATTTCCAGGTCTTCACTCTTTTAAATAATGCTGCAGCAAACATAATATGGATATAGTTTAATTTTAGAAGGAGATGAGGAAGTTTAAAAGGGGAGCACATTAAAATAGATCATGCTTCCAAGAAGACCTGATAGCGTTCAGACATCATTTGCTCATGTATCAGATGCCAGTCTTCATCACTCTGTGAGGGCATTAAACGCATTGCAATTTTTAGATTAGCAAAACACATTTAGCACTTTGCACAAGCAAGTAATAATTGCTTATGTTAAGAACGTGATCATTTTGAAAATAATGACTCTGATAAACAAAGACGACTTGGAGGAAGACTTACGTACTTTTTTCCACTACAAAAAAACCATAACATAATCCAAAATTCTCCCTCACCCACCTCAAATGCTGTAACACTTGGGATGAAAAATAATAAGCACAAATGCTATACAGCATTTGAGACCTAGGCTAGGGCTTATTACAAAACAAGCCCATCTTATTTAACAAATACCGGCATAAAACACAGTGCTGTGTCCTGTAGCGCGTACAAAAGTAAGCAAGACAGAGTTCCTACCTTCAAGGCACTTAAAATCTGGTAGTTGTGGTCTGAGGGCAAAAGCAGCTCTTTTAGAGGAGAGAATATGCTAATGTAACACACCAGCATTTTTTTAATGAATCCTTTGTAGGAAAAAGTGTACTTGCCAAAGAAAACAGGTTGGGGATAGGGCAGATACATGGGACACAAGAAGGGATGAGAGCAAAACTTTACAATATATTGAGATATGAAAAGCAGTTCTTCTCAAAAGCAACAGCAAAAACAATAAGAATGAAAACCCAAGGGATAAGGCAAGTTAGTTTAAGGTCAAATGATGATGCCCACAGAAATATACACACAGAACTCTGAGGAGTCAGAGAAGGGAAAAACACATCTTGTTTAGGGAATCATAATGACCTTCAGGTGGCAGATGGAGTATTAGCAGTCTAAGAATAAAAAATGGATATGGGAGCATCTGTGTTTTCTGGAACTCTCTATAAAAACTGTTCTACAGGATAAGGTCTACCACAAAACTAACCTTTTCCTAACTTAAACCCTGCTGGGGGGCAAAGCGGAGCTGTTATGTTTCACAAAGACAGTCAACCTCCCAGTACCTAGAACACACACGTCAGTGACAGCGCCAGCACAAGAGCGAAGGGCCACCCAATGGTTAAACAGGCACAAAGAAATCGTGCTCTCAAAGGGAGTTTCTCAACCAGGGGCCATCATTTTTCAACACTCCCATTTGCCAGTTTCATACCTGGGAGCGAAGACTAAATATGGGAATAACTTTAGCAGAGGGAAAAATGAAGATGGCTGGGGGAAGATAAGGGAAGGAACTTCTTGCGTTTGAACAGATTATTTCTCAAAGCTGGATAAGCATCAGAATCATCTAAGCTATTGGTTAAAAATACTGACTCCTGACCTCACACACCCACTTAAGGTGATTCTGATTCAGTAGGTTTCAGAGGTATGGAACCTATGTTTCGCAAAACCTATTTAAGTGATTCCTGTGTGTAGACAGGTTTAGACTCAATGGTATAATATGAAATCTCTGCCCTTCATGAAGACGTAGAATAAATGTGTGTGTGTGTGTGTGTGTGTGGGTGGGTGGGTGGGTGGCTGGGTGTATGTGTGTGTGCAAGTTTAGAGAGAAAAGGAGGGTTGTCCCTCAGTAAACACAGAGGATTGGTTCCAGGACCCGCACGTATACCAATATGCTCGCACACTCAAGTGCCCTATTCAGCTCTGCAGAATCTACGTATAAACGAAAAGTCAGCCCTCCCTATACATGGGTTTCGCATACCCCATTACTGTATTTTCCATCTGCATTTTGTTGAAAGAAATCCATTTATAAGTGGACCCAGGCAGTTCAAATCCATGTTGTTCAAGGGTCAACTGTGTTTGTACATAATTATATACAATGCTTCTCAGCATAAATAGGTAGAAAAAAAGATAAATCACTGTGTTTCCCTAGGTAAGTCCCTTACCATAGCTCTACCTCAGTTTTCTCATCTGAGAAACAGAGGATTTGGCCTAGAAAAAAAAATTCAGATCCTTTCTAGTTCTAAAATAACTTGGTTCAGTGCTTAGTAGAGTGAGAGCTTTAGAGAAAAATTAACTCAAGGAAAAAACATCCCATCTGGCCTTACTGAAATATTGTGGAAAAGTTTTCGGTTCTAAATTGGTCCCTCATATGGTTTCCTTTTCTTTTTTCTGATCCCCTTTTTTTTCTTAATATTTTCTTTCAACTCACAGAAATTACATATTTTAAAAAGAATTGGTATAAATAACATAAGTCAGACTCTGTTTTAAATAAGTCAAACAAAATAGCAATGGTACAATATACCAACATTACAAAGTACATGTGATTTACACAGGATGTAAGAACTTTATTTTGATGTTCTTTAAATGCTCCTGAAACATGTTCTACTTGAATAGGGGTTGTATACTCTTGTTCAAGACAGTTTTAGTTGCTCCAGAGATGCTGACACCCAAAGTGGTTCCCTGACACAGGATGTACCTCCAATCACTCAGCACCTACAGCAGTTCCTGGCTCACAGTAGGTACCAAAAAATATTTATTGAGTGAATTAATTAAGTCACAGATATGTAAAAATCTTTCTCTTTCCAAAAGTTCTCACCAAAGGCTCTTAATCTATATTTTCCATTGATAATTTAGTCTCCTTAATATTCTAATATAATTTTTAACCCTATAGTTTCTATATGTGAGACCAAGTAGGCTTAATTAAGCCTTTTAACCACATTCAGAATTTGGTTAAATTCAGAAGAGGTTACTAAGCTGTTCTATTACCTACCTGCAAGTGCTGCTTTTCTGCATGACGTCAGCTCGATGATACCCAGAGAGTTTACAAAAACCGTCATTACTATAAACTACAGGCCAATCCACAATCTGGGCATTTCCCAGTAAGAAACTCGATTCTAAAGAAGAAAGAAGAGAAAGGAAGTTATTTAGTTTCACTTAACAATTTACCTCTTTCAAGTAATCAAAAAGAAAAATTGATAAATATGAACAGATGCAATTATGGTTTGTTATGGTACAAATAATATAACCTATTCTTGAAACTGACGTAGTAAGTTTACCATGATCATCAGATGGCACCTGCAATAAATACATTTGTATACAAGCTAAAAATTCCATTTAAAAGAAAACAGTTTATAATACCTCTTTGCATTCAAGTACACCCTGAGCTATGAAAACAAAATATAGTTAGTACCAAATCATGTTAATGACTATAAATTACACCTAAAAATAGGTTAATTTATTAAGATTAGGGCTATAGTCACTTCCCCACAAATTGAGAATACTTAACTTGATAACAAGGGCAAACTGAATGATCCCCTCCAAAAATTCTATTAATATAATTTTGACATGAGGAGACAAATTTTTTTTCCATTAGACTGATCTTGAAAAGTCTAATTTAAAATAGCATTAAAAAAATCCTTTTTAAATAAAATTAATCAAAGATATTATTTTCAACCACATACTATAGAGAATTTGGAAATTATTAGTACTCTATAAAAAAGACATCTCTGTTCTATTTTGCATAGAAAAGTAGGTTTGCTTTTGTATAAATTAATATGAAAATAATACCTTTTGGTATCAACTTTAATTGAAAATCCAATAGTTTTAGGCAGTAACTTTAGCAGCTTTGTAAATCACACGATAATATGTCCACATTAAAATGAATTAAAATTAATATTAAAATATAAAAATTATCTTTAAAATAAATATTTAAATAATAAAAATTTTTAAAGGAATATTTATACTTTAGATTTTCACCTAAAAAATCTCTTTTGAACTCATATTCAGGGTAGTATACTAAAAATAGAAATGAATTTTTGAGAAGACTTTAAATTCTGACTCTTCATAAAAATAATCCAAATCAACATTTATTAAGTAGCTGCTATGTAAATGGCACTGCTCTGTGTCAGACAATGTGAGAGAACAAACATTAATAAAACATACCCTTTGCTCTCATCAAGTTTACATGTTAAAAACAAATATGTAACAATCAAATACAATTTAGCAGAATAGATACTAAATAAAGAAGCACAGGACAAAATATGAAAAAAAAAATCTGTAGTCACTAGGAAGCAACCAAAAGTAGGCAGAAACTGGAAAAGATAAACCCTTGGAAAAGGGGAGCTACAGTATGTGAGATACTGATTTAGCTGTCCATTCCCCTGAGAGCGCTTCCTACTTTGGACAGTTCATGGGTGAAAGAGCTCAAGCAGAAATGTCTTATAAGGCTAAGGAGTCAAAAGTTCACAATTTGAGGCTGCCAGAGCAACTTGGGAGTTGAGAGGGAAATCCTTCAATGGATAGAGCCATAAACCTATGCGTAAATCCACCTCAAATCCTTCTCTGTGGTCAAAACTGTGCATGCATAGGGGGAGACTACAAGGGACCCAGCGGAAGCAATGACTAGAAGGCTAAAGAGGACAGAAACTTCACCAAATAGACCCACACTAAAAAAAATCTTAAAATCAAGACTCTTCATGATCAAGGTGATCCACCAGTAATTAAACTGCCTGGTTTAAAAAAAAATGCAACCCTTTTCAGGGGAAAATAATGGAATCTAAAATCTCTATGATGTATATCACCAATAGCCCCTCCAAATCGGCAAGTCCATAGGGCACTTTCTACTCATCTCACTTAACAATTCAGAAATTTCAGTAATCACTCCCTCTTTAAAAGTCTCTCAATACTTGGCTTTCATAGAACATTCACCTGTTTCTCTGAACACTCTTTTATTTCCTTTGCAGGCTCAACATTCCTTATCTAGTAAGTATATAGTAGAGTTCCTACATGTCAGTCCTAAGCCCTCTCCTTTTTTCGATCTTATATGGTTCATATAAACCCACACATTCAGTGTGGGTAAAAATTCACATGATTGTTTATCTCTAAATCAGACCTCTTCTATAAACTTTAAATCTTGATATCCAACTCGATCTCTCTTTTTAGCTATCTTAAATGTATCTCAAAATAACACATCCATGACATTTTGTTCCTTTAGATCAGGTGCTTTTCCAGGGTTTCCTGTCTTAGAGAATGGGACCACCATCCATACAGTTATGCAAGCCAGCAACTTAGGAGCCATCAATCAACATTCTTCCCATTACTCTCATATCTAATTCATTACCAAATCCCATTAATTTTATCTTCTAAAGTTCTTTCAAATCCCTCCAATTCTCTCCATCTCTGTGATCATCACCCAACTCCAACCTTCCATCATCTCTCCCCTAGACCACTCTAACAGCTATCTAATTGGTTTGCACAGACCTCTCTGGGATTCCTTCAATGGATTTTCCACACAGAAACCAAAGCTGTCTTTTTAAAACTCAAACAGGACCATGTTCCCTCCCTGCTTTAACATCCTTCAATAGTTTCTCATGCCTCTCAGGGTACTCAAAACCTTTCCATGGCCTATGATGACTTCAAAGTCTGTCTAACCTCAGATCTCACCACTCTAACCCTTGCCTACAATGCTATAACCACACTGACTTTTCTTATATTCTTGTGTCAAGTTCTCTCCCACTATAAGGACTTTTTCACTTGCCATGCTCTCTGCTGAAACACCATTCCTTTCCCTCTTCACCTGGTTGACACCTACTTTATTTAGACCTTAACTCAATTGTCATGACCTCAGGAATCTTCCCTTACCCTCTAAGTTTTATCCCTATTATATAATTTTTTACATGATATACCTCTTCCTGACAGCCATTATCACAATTGCAGTTTTATACATATTTGTGTTATGACTTAACTAATGCATATCTGCCTGCTAGATTGTAAGCTCTATAAGGCTAGAGCCCATGTAGGTTTTTACCAACATTTGATCCCCCATTGTGTAGCATAGTGCCTGGCACAAAATAAATGCTAATTTATTGGTTGACTGTGTGAATAAACAATTGAATTAATATAGTCTTGCCAAGATCTCTCTTTATATAATTGGTATCAAATTTATTGTGCAATGTCTTTCTAAATATTTGATATATGCTATTTTTGTCTTTTCATATGGATCACATATTACTTAGGATTATAAATTATATACCTACTGTGCATACAAGACTTTCAGTATAATCATCCAGACAGAAAACCAATAATGAAACATTGAAGTATGCTAACAGACATATACAAAACATTCTATCCAATGGCAACAAAATACACATGCTTCTCAAGTGCACACAGAACATTCTGCAGGATAGATCAATATTAGGCCACAAAACAAGTCTTAACAAATTTAAGAGAACTGAAATTACATCAAGTATCTTTTCTCACCACAATGGTATAAAAGGAAGAATTTCAGAAAATTCACGAATACGTGGAAATTAAATGATACACTCCTAAACAACCAAGGGATCAAAGAAGAAATTAAAAGGCAAATTTTTAAATATCTTGAGATGAATGAAAATGAAAGCACAACATACCAAAACTTATGAGATGCAACAAAAGCAGTTCTAAGAGGGAAGTTTATAGCAATAAATGCCTACATCAAAAAGATCTCAAATAAACAAACTAATGTTACACCTCAGCAAGCTAGAAAAAGAAGAGCAAACTAAGCCCAAAGATAGGAAGGAAACAATAAAGATTAGAACAGAAAAAATATAATAGGGACTAGTCAAACAATTTTTAAAAGATTAGTGAAAGTGAGAATTGTTTTTTTGAAAAGATAAACAAAATTGACAGACCATTAGCTAGACTAAAAAAAAGAAAGAAAGAAAGAAAGAAGACTCAAACAAATAAAATCAGAAATGAAAAAGAAGACATTACAACTAATACCACAGAAATACAAAGGATCATAAGAGACTACTATGAATAATTTATATGACAACAAACTGGCTAATCTAGAAGAAACGAATAAATTCCTAGACACACACAACCTCTGAAGATTAAACCATGAAGAAAAAGAAAATCTGAACAGACCAATAACAATAAGGAGATTGAATCAGTAATAAAAAGTCTCCCATCAAAAAAAGCCCAAAACTTTATGGTTTAACTGCTTAATTCTACCAAACATTGAAAGAAAAACTAATTCGGTCCTTCTCAAACTCTTCCAAAAAACACTGGAGAGGAGAGAAAACTTCCAAACTCATTTTGTGAGCCCAGCATTGCCCTGAAGCCAAAGACAATGACACCATAAGAAAAGAAAATTAGGCCAATATTCTTCATGAACATAAATGAAAAAATCCACAATAAAATACTTGGAAATCAAACTCAACAGCACTTTAGAAGGATAATTCACTGTGATCAAGTGGTATTTACTCCTAAGATTGTTCAACATAACCC
This sequence comes from Varecia variegata, assembly GCA_028533085.1. Taxonomy (NCBI): domain Eukaryota; kingdom Metazoa; phylum Chordata; class Mammalia; order Primates; family Lemuridae; genus Varecia; species Varecia variegata. The sequence continues at coordinate 30,290,899 of CM052442.1, read as the reverse complement.
AATCAATAAAAGTAATACACCACATTAACAAAATGAAGGACAAAAACCATCACATCAACTCACTAGATATAGAAAAGGCACTTGACAAAATTCAATATCCTTTCATGATTTAAAAAACTCCACAAATTAGATATAAAAGGAATGTATCTCAACATAATAAAAGCCATATATGACAAGCCCATAGCTAACATCATACTCAGTGGTGAAGAGTTGAAAGTTTTTTCCTCTAAGATCAGGAAAAAGACAAAAATGCTCATTCTCACCACTTCTTTTCAACATGGTACCAGAAGTATTAGTCAGCATTATTAGGTAGGCAAAAGAAAAAAAAAGCTTCCAAATAGGAAAGAAAGAAGTGGAATTGTGTCTGTTTGCAGACAACATGATCTCATATATAGAAAACTCTAAAGACTCCTCAAAAAAGCTGCTAGAACTAATAAACCAACTCAATAAAGCTGAAGGATAAATAAGCAACACAAAAAAAGCATTTATATACACTAACAATGAACTCTCCCAAAAAGAAATGAAGAGAATGATACCATTTACAATAGCTGCAAAAAAAATACAATATTTAGGAATAAATTTAACTAAGGAGGTAAGAAATCTGTTACACTGAAAACTGTAAAATATTGATGAAAGAAACTGAAGAATACATAAATAAAAGATATCCCATGTTCATAAATGGGAAGAATTAATACTACTAAAATGTCCATACTACTAAAAGCAATCTACGGATTCAATGTAATCCCTATCAAAATCCTAATGACGTATTTCACAGAAATAGAAAAAAATCCTGAAATTCTTATGGAACCACGAAAGACCCCAATAGCTAAAGCAATAGCAATCTTGAACAAAAAAAAAAAAAATAAAGTTGGAGGCATCACAATACCTGAAATCAAAACCTACTGCAAAGCTATAGTGGTGAAAACAGTATGGTACAGGCATAAAAAGAGACACATAGACTAATGGAACAGAATAGAGATCCCAGAAATAAAGCTACACATTTACCATCAATTAATTTTTAACAAAGATGTCAAGAACACACAATGGGGAAAGGACAGTCTTCAATAAGTGGTGTTGGGAAAACTGCAGAGGAATAAAATTATACCCTCATTTCATACCATATGCAAAAATTAACTCAAAATGGATTGAAGACTTAAACATCAGACCTGAAACTGTAACTGCCGGAAGAAAAATAAAAGGGAGAAAGCTGCATGGCATTGGTCTGGGCAAAGATTTTTTGGATATGACCCCAAAAGCACAGGCAACAGAAGCACAAATTGACAAATGGCATTACGTCAACTAAAAGCTTCTGCATGGCAAAGGAGACAATCAGCACAGTGAAGAGACAAGCTATAGAATGGGAGAAAATGTATGAGTAAACCATATATCTGGTTAATATCCAAAATATATAAGAAACTCAAACAACTCAATAATATGAAAACATAACCAGATTAAAATAGGGGCAAAGGAACTGAATAGACATTTCTCAAAAGAGGATATATAAATGGCCAACAGGCATATGAAATAAAGCTTAATATCACTGATCATCAGGGAAATGCAAATTAAAACCACAATGAGATATCACCTCACACTTATTGGAATGGCTATTATCAAAAAGACAAAAGATAAGGAGTGTTGGCCAGGATGCTGAGAAAAGGGAACATTTGTACACTTTTAGTGGGAATGTAAATTAATACAGCCATTATGGAAAACAGTAATGAGGTTCCTCAAAAAATTAAAAAAGAACCACCATATAATCCACCAATCCCAATACTGGGTATATCTCCACAGGAAATGAAATCAGTATGTTGAAGAGATGTGTGTACTTCCATATTCATTGCAACACTATTCACAACAGTCAAGATATGGAATCAACCTAAGTGCTTATCAATAGATCAACGGATAAAGAAAATGTGGTATACATGCCCAATGGAATATTATGCAGCCTTAAAAAAGAAGGAAATTCTGTCACTTGTGACAACATAGATGAACCTGGAGGACATTATGTTAAGTGAAATAAGCCAGGTACAGAAAGACAAATACCGTATGATTGCACATACATGTGCAGTGTAAAACAGTCAAACTCAAAGAAACAGAGAGAAAAATGGTGGCTACCAGAGGCTAGAAGGTGGGTGCATTGGAGAGATATTGGTCAAAGGACACAAAATTCAGTTAGGAGAAATAAGCTCAAGTGATCATCATGGTGACTATAGTTAACAGCAATATATTGCATATTTAAGAATCTCTAAAGGAGCAGATTTTAAGTGTTCTCACTGCAAAAAATAAATATGTGACATAACGCATATGCAAAATACCTTGATTTAGCCATTCTATTAATACAATGTATACATCTATCAAAACATCATGTTGTACCACAAATATATACCATTTTTACTTGTCAATTTAAAAAATAAACTTAAAAAAGAGTTGCCATATAGTAGTTACTTATTGATTGAAGGAATTGCCAGTATCCCAGGAAAGAGGATCCCAAGGGCTTTTTTAAAAAGACCATAAACATTAAAAGGTTTGTTGAGGCAGGCCTTCTTTCCCCCAGAAGCTATCTATCAAACCAGTCTTTTTAAAACTTTTTTTACTGAAGCTCATAGTAAAAAATAAATTTTACACAGTGACGCAAAGTGTATCTACACATGTGCAGACATGTACTTAAACACACAAACACACAACTGAAAAAAATTCTCAGACTACACTTACTACATGAGATTCAAATCTACTATTTTCTATTCTACTTCAATTTGGGGTCTGTTAGTCAAAGCCCTTTAAATCGATTTCACACCCCAATGAAGGGCTGCTTCTCCTGGTTTTAAAAGCATGCTTTAAACAACCCTGCAAAGGCTTTGCAGACCTTCCCCTCTCAAAAACAGAGTTGTTTTCAAGACATTTGCTAGAGTTTTGATCAGGCGCTCTTAACTGTTCCTAGTTAACTCTGCCATTAAAAACATTTCCCTGCCCCATCATTCCACATTCAATAGCTCTACAATGGCACAGTTAAGCCTCCAGCCCCGCAAGGTCCAGCTACCACTACTCATTTGTTGTTGACATATTATTTCACTTCTACTCCAGTAAGTCTACATAATAGCAAAATTAATAACAAAAGCAACCTTAGTGGAGCCCCTCCTCGGTGCTGGCATGGGGCCCAATGCGGTACATGCCACAATCTCTAATCAGGAAAACAACTCCGTTTCCTCTTTTACTGATCACTCATCGGGCAGTAAGTCAGAGACTCACAAAGCCCAGATTCCCAGGGTCAGAAGCAGCAACTAGAACACACATTCCCTATATTCTAATTTTGGGCTGAGATCGTTGCAAATTCAAGCTCTAGTTTCTGGGCCACATCATGTCTCTTCTTTGCTTTGGAAGGAAAAGTAAGAAGACTGGGAATGAAGGGAAAGTCCTAAAGCAACTCACTGCAGGGAGGCCTCATTCTTCCTGTTAGCTTGGAAGCAGAGTTGTTTAGGAGAAAGAATACAGAAGTTAGAACCAAAAGTGGGTAGTCAAGACTTTGCCTTTCTTCAACCCCATTTTTCAAAATACTTACTTGATTTTAACCAGTAACACAGCATGTGGACAATTCAGGTATTTGCCAAGTACACACTAGAGTATTTGCTCACATATTCAGTTAGACCTAACAACTAAGAGAGTTCCTCAAAACCAACTTAAAGTTTTAAAAAAAATAGTCTAGGAAATATGCTTTCAGTTCATCTTTATGTTTCAAGTTTCAGTCCAGCAATATAGACTATCAAAGAGTGAAGTAATTGGACTGTCTGCTCACCATCCCTTACCTCAAGGCCTTAACAATTACATGTTAGCAATATTCACTCTGGGTTTATGGTGGACAAACATAAGAAGCGCTTCTAGCACTTCTGAATGTTTTATAAAACCATAGTTGAGTACATTAGCCGTAGTGCGAGGCCCTTCATATAAAAAGTTATCAACTGGTAAATGTTCATAACAATCAAAATACCACAAAAAGCCCCGTCCCCAGATATTCTCCCAGCCCTTGGATCCCTTCTCGATACTATCAAGAGAGTTACCCTGAAAAACCTGGGGAGTTTTAATTAGGTTACTGGTTTCCTCACACACCAGCTGGTGATAGTGATTACCCACTACCCTGGGTAGTTATGGAGGTTAAATAGAGCAGTGTGAGCAAAGTCTTTATAAGCTATTAGAGTAAAAAGTTTTTATAAACTACTGTTGTTTATCATGTACAAGATTTTTTTACAACTGTGTCATATATGCAATGAGAGCTTGCAATGTGTGTGCAGAGGTATGTGTGCATATGCAAAGAAACTAGAAAGAAACTTAGAAATGTTGACCCTGCAAACCAAAACCTATAAAATTATATTTATCACTGAGAGCTAAACTACAAAATAAAATATTGAAAAAAATGAGAAATAAGGAAGGTACAGAATTTAAAAAAAAAAAAGATTTAAGGCTAAATTAGAAATTGCTGAACATTAAATAAACTATTCAGGAACTTTTCTGGAAAATTTTCTGTTTGTTATGTTTCTGCTCCATTTCCCTGTAGTCATAAAAATTCTTGTTTCAACAAATTAAAAATCTGATATTAATAAATACTAAGAACAGGATAGCAAATTAATTAAAACTGCTTCCCCAGAAAATTTTAATTTTCTTTAGCTTTCAAACATGGTGGGGAAAAGCAATATTATCACAGAGGAATAACTTCTCTGCAAAGCAGATGAGTTGCAAATTTAGCAAGTGAGACAGTCCAGATGCTTTGGAAGCATGAAGCCATTAACGAAATTGCCCAGAATTCTCAGCGACCATCATCATCCTTACCAAGCAATCTTGACAGGGAAATCAGTTCTGGTTTGTCGTCACAGCTCTTAGAACACGTTGAGCCGTGAATTCTGGAAAATTGAACTCTCTTGGGATCCAGACTGTTTCAGTCTTTGAAGATGTTTACAAACATTTCATGTCCAAATGGGTCAAATACACAATACGGTCCTGTCTGAGGTGCCTGAGAATCAGGGCTTATCCACACCCAGGAGGTAGGCTTTTAGAAGCTACAGTTCCACACATGAGCAGATTCTTGGATGGATCTCGACAAGGGGCTGAGGCTTGAAAACACCTCATTATGTTCTTTCAAGACCATCCAGTATCCTCTCAGAGATGGACATGAAATAAAACAAGCACTTTTTCCCCAAGGATTAGGGGGTTAAAAACTAATCATGGACCCTTAATTCAAAATGGCCCCCTAAGGATTATTAACAGTGTTTCTCAATCTTGACTGTACATTTGCTTGGGACGGAGGTGGAGAGAGATTGTCGACGGGCACAGGGGTAACTCATCTCAGCACCCACACCCCAAAGATTCTGTTTTAATTGGCCAGGCATCAGTATCTATTTTTAAATCTTCTCAGGTGGTTTTAACGTGCAGCCAGGGTGGAGAAGCACTAATCTAGTGCAATAATTCCTAAATGCTGGCAGCTGCAATAGAATCTTGTCACGGATGTCAAAAATAGAGATTGCTAAACTCTAATGCAGATGCACTGAATTGACTCCCTCAGAGTAGAGTACAAAAATACAGCCATAGAGGTAAGTCTCACGCTCAGTCAAGTTTGGGACACTTTGATCTGGTACCTTGCTACTCAAAGTACAGACCAGCATCACCTGGGAGTTTATTAGCAATACAGAGTATGGGATCTACCCCAGACCTTCTGAATCAGAGCCTGCATTTTAACAAGACCCTCAGTGATTCCCAAGTGCATGAAGGCACCCCTCTTCTGCATCCTTTCCTTCCATTTATGGATGGAAAGCAGACCAGGAAAGTTAAAGGACTAGTTGAATGTAGGGAAAGAGAACTAGTGGGAGGAAAAGACAGAACCAGGCCTCACTAAGACTTTCTATTCTATCACACTGTATTTCTGAACTGTTGTCAAAGCTTTTGGGGCTCTTTTTCTTTTGTTTTGTTTTAGTTTTATAATAAGGACGCATTTTCTCTTTGAAGAGCAATTTCTTCAGACAATAGGAAAATAACTACATGTAGGTTAATACTACCTCATATTAATCCCATTCCTAAAAGAGATCATACACAAACCATGGGATCAATAATCCTGGCTGATAAAAATCTCTGGAAGAAGAGAGGTTATATCAGCCAATAAAGACAGTATAAAAGCATCAGGATATTTCTTCCCTTTCTAAAGCAATTCTGAGGAAAAAATGTTTTCCTCTGAGCTGCTCCAATGTGATTAGCCTGGCTTTGTTTCTTTGTTCGTTTCATCTTGTTTTGTTTTTATGAAAACCATACTCTTCTCAGACCCCAAAATTCCACAGACATTAACAATGGTGGTGGGGAGGGGAACAAAATAGGGAGAAATAGGTCAAAGGGTACAAATTTGCAGTTATGTAGGATGACTAAGTCTAGAGATCTAATGTACAACATGAGTACTATAGTTAATAATGTGCATTATATATTGAAAAGTTGCTGAGAGATTTTAGCTCTTCCCACATAAAAAAGGTAATTATCGAAGTAGACGGATAGGTTTATTCACCTGACTACAGTAATCATTTTACTATGTGTGTGTGTGTGCATATATATCAAAACACCATGTTGCATACCTTAAATATACACAATATCCTTTTTAAAAAAGACATATAGAAAAAAATGGTGAAATACCTTTTTTTGGGTTAATTACCCCAAAAAAATTACACCTTTTTTATGCAAATTACCCTAGAAGTTTTTAGAGCAGTAGCAGGAGAAGTTTTCAGATATTTTAAGAAGTGATAAGATACATAAACAAATTCTAGAGTACTAAGGAAGGCAGAAGACATGGGGTGGAGGTGAGAAGGGAGAAGACTTCACAAAAAGAAGAAAGCACTTTCACTAATTTATACCTTTGCCAAAGTCTAGGGCAGCCTCTGAGGAAAGTCAGCTGGATTTTCCCTCTGACTGTACTCGTTTAGTTCTAACTTTGGGGAAGCACACAACCCAAAACCATGGCTGTCACCCTGAAAGCCCTCACACCCTGGGACGGAGCTCCTCCAGCAGAGGCAAAGTGCAGGCAGAAACCCGGAAACCCAGTTGAGAGTGTTTCGAGCTGCTCTTCCAGATCACCAGGGCCTCAGTGAGGAAGGATCAGAGTGCAGCTGTTCACAGCTCCAAATGTTACCCGACCCTCCACAATCCTCTGATTCAAAGAGCTAAAGAACACATATTCCAAAAATCGATGACCAAAAAGGGAGATTTGAAGCTTAAAAGTAAGCCAATAAAATCCATGAAGCAATTACTAACTTTTCCAAAAAGGGATTGGTTGGAGAGGCCTTTTCAATGATGCTGATTGTCAAATATTTGTTATAAAGTTTGGTTTAGGATTTTGATGTTATTCAAAAGTTTACTTTGTTTCTCGTCTGAATCAGTCTCTTAGTAAAATCTGAAGCCCATGTTTCTAATCCACAAGAACAGCCAGACTATCCAAGCTAATTGCCTGGCCTGTGGCAGCTCTTTTCTGATCTCCATAAGTAGAAATCACACTTGTACACAGTTACATGGAGCTAAGCTCCCTTTGGCTGCATTCTTCTTTTCTTCAAGGAAATGAAAAAGTGAGGTAGGTGACAAAGTGACGCTGCAGGTGGTCTTTAGAGCTTCACTGCAAGCATGGCCCTCCTTCCAGCCTTCCCTCTCTCAAGGATATCTTCCCTACCTCCATCTACACCCAGATGCTTGAGCCCAAACCCTGGGAGTCATCCTTCACACCTCCTCACTCATGCCGTCAATTCCTGACTACATCCTAATTCCACCAACCCAACATGTCAGATGCACCCATTTCTCTGCGTCTCCACTGCTGCCATCCCAGGCCAAGCCACTACCATGTCTGGTCTGGACTATTACACAGTTTTCTGGCTGATCTCTCACGCTCACTCCTCCCTACAACCCTCAAACAAGTAACCACTAAAGACCAGATTCGTCTGTGGCACTAAGAACATAATGCAAAATCCTTCCCCTGAATAATCAGGCCCTTGTCTCTCCACCCTTGTCTCCCATCGTACTCTTGTGCCCACTGCAATCCAGCTGCACTGTCTTTATGCTTCACAAACTTAGCCATTCATTTTCTCTTTCTCTCCCTAGGACTATTCATGTGTTTTCTCTTTGCCCGAAATAGGCTTCCTCCCACTTACTGTCTTGTTACCTCTCACTTTAGGTATCAATTTAACCCTACTTCCTTAGAAAGGCCTTGCCTGACACCATCCCCCAATCGAAATTAGTCTGTTACACAGGATCACAGCAGCCTCCCCTTGTCCTGCAAAATGCTTACCAAAATTCTAATTACATATTAGATGTGGGTTTGTTGAATGCCTGGCCCCCCACCAGACTCTAAGTTCCATGAGGTCAGGGACCATGTCTGTTCCTCACTGTATACCCACAAATATTTGTTGTGACCAAATCAAATATAAAAAATTCTGATTCCTATTTAAAGTCATACACTCAATAAATAATTATAAAACAATGCTCAGACATTGTCAAGAATGTAGATAAGGACCATGATACATATATTTCTTCAAGGAACTGACAATACTGGATCGATAGGTGTTCCCAAGCAGATTTCCCTATACTTTGAATGGCATCTGAAAAACTGAATTTAAATCACAGAGTCTATATTATTTTTTAAACTCTTCTTCTGGGTGAGTGATATCCATAGATATATTTAAGTTTCACAGCACAGTAAGAGCAGAAGAATCCCTGAAGCATATATAACACATTTTATTTGGGTTAAATAAAATCTTGGTACAGATGGCTAAACAAAAGCATAAATAATTTATTTGTCATGCCCACATTCGCAATGCTGATTTGCGGTGTGTGCATTGCTCAATTCTATGTCAATAATAGAAAGTAAGGCTGGTCTCTTTCATGTACTGGCAAAACACACTTTTATCCTAAAACAATTCTCTATAGCAATATAGCAAGTGTATGGACAAACACACCTTGTACCTTCCACAATGACACTAATTATTATATAATAATATTGGCAATATTAAGCAGACCATCACTGTAGGAGTTTGAAACATGCAAAAAATATCTGTTAATTCATTCAAACTTGTTCAGCTGTCATCAAAGATAAAAATATGCCTCCACTTTCCATCTCCTTCAAGATCAAAGTTACATTTTTAAGTTTCTGTGTTTCTTTGATGGCATTAACTTCATCATTTTTCCATCTACCAAAGTGGTTCAGAATACATGAGATACTTTAACATGTATTTCTGAAACCTACAGAAAATATATCTCCACCAAAAAAAAAGTTCAACAATTCCAAGTTTCTACTTTTAATAGTTGGTGTTTTGGCCAGGCGCGGTGGCTCACGCCTATAATCCTAGCACTTGGGAGGCCGAGGCGGGCGGATTGTTTGAGCTCAGGAGTTCGAGACCAGCCTGAGCAAGAGCGAGACCCCGTCTCTACTAAAAATAGAAAGAAATTATCTGGCCAACTAAAAATATATATATAGAAAAAATTAGCCGGGCATGGTGGCACATGCCTGTAGTCCCAGCTACTCGGGAGGCTGAGGCAGTAGGATCGCTTAAGCCCAGGAGTTTGAGGTTGCTGTGAGCTAGGCTGATGCCATGGCACTCACTCTAGCCCGGGCAACAAAGCGAGACTCTGTCTCAAAAAAAAAAAAAATAGTTGGTGTTTTGCTCATGAGAAAATGGGTTTCTAAGAAGTAAATTGGCAAGAATCATTAGAAGCAAAATATTACTGCAATAATGCCCTCTTTGATTCATAGTCTCATAATATAACAGAAAATGTTCACCCTGTTATAATGACAAACTTTTAGGGAATTTTATTACAATGAAATTTTTTAAAATACCTGAAGCCATTACACTAATCATATATTCTTGGGGAATAAAAGCTAAATCAGTTGAGATGTGTTTATCAGGGGGAAAAAAGTATTACATAGTTAATGTTCAAGCATCATTTTAAAACCTGCAAATAAAACTTTTGCAAACGAACTGAATCTTTTCTGGAGGGAATATATATTTTCTTTGAAGTTAACTTTCTAAGGTAATTAAGCACTAATGACAAGAGAACTAACGAAAAACTTCAATTAAAAGACCGGCCTAACCTGCACATGTGATAGAAAAACAGAAGGGAGGCTTTTCTGAATGCATTTACAATCCAATTAATTTTCTAAAGCTTTGTCCTATTTTTTTTATTTCTACTATCTAAGCAACAGGAGCTAATTGTTCAAGGAAAGATACAGATCTACAAATTCAATTCATTTCTCTCCTTTTGGCCAGATTTCACTGGGCCAGTTACAAAGAAAAGCTGACATCTCTGCTTTATTCTTTGGCATCTCCAAGAACTGCAAGATACTAAGGTAAACAGAACTGATGCTCTAAAATAGTAGGGTTTTTATTGTCGGGGAGGGGCTTGTACAAAGAGTGGGTTTTGGTTTTTTTCTCCAAATAAGTGAGCCCAAATGCTTTTACACTCAGATCTACCAGTTTATGACTTAGGAAATTCTCAACTACTTAATACTTTGCTTTCTTCAGGTTCAAAAGAGAAATAAGAAAATCTCCCCTCCCTTACTTTATCTAGAGAAAATACGAAAAGGTGAGTATTTATTACGCCCTCACTATCGTGAAGCACAGTGTGAGATCCACTACACTTGTGGCTCCCTTGAATCTTTCCAGCAACCCTGCAAGATAGTGTCATCTTCCTGGAGAGCTTCAGCGTGTCTCCAGGGGTAAGGGCTAGACAGGAGTCTGTGTCCTCAAGAACTCAATGCTTTGCTCTCTCCACCCCACCACTGTGCCTCAGACAGCAATTGGGAGCCTCTGCTCTCCAACCCTAGGAAACACCCGACAGAGTTCCAGAAAGACTACCAGTTATCCTGATGATAGTTGCTCTAGTAAAGGCAGAGCTTGCCTTAGGGATAAACAAAGGAAACGTATCACACGTTTCATTCCTCACTCTTGCAGACCTTTTGTTTCTGAGCTCAGTTAATGGGGCAACTCTTTTCTTTCAACCTGTCATTCTTTCTTTGGTCCATCATAGTTATGTATTATTAATACATAATTATTAATTATTATATATTAATTATTAATACATCTGCTGCATATGACATCAGTATGGTCACATCCATGCCTTGAGATGAGTGAGTATAGTGTATGGGCATCAATTCACTTACTCTGCACACAGCACTTAACAGGAGCTGGAAAAATTCTTTCCCCTAAGGATTGATAATCTGATAGGGTAGTAAGACTAATGTTATACTGAGTAAGAAGTCAAAGATGACCCTGACATTTCTAGATGAAAAGATGAAAATACTAAAGATACCTTTAACAGAAATAGGGAAATACCAAAAAAAAGGTCAATGTGTTTGAGGCCAAAAGCAAATAAATTCAATTCTGGCCACACTGAGTTTTAGATGACTTATGAGAACTACAAGAAGAGAAATTCTGTATACCATTGGAAACACAGGACTGGAGCACATAGAAGATGAAGTTTAAATTATGACAGAGGGCAAGCTTGCTCTGAAAGGTAGAATGAAGATGTAAGAAAGACAGTTGAAGGGAGAACCTGTGTGACTATTTACACTTTAGCAGAGAAAGGGAAAGGGATGGGAAGGGGGAGAAGGGAGGAGGCGGGAGGGTGGAGAGGAAAAAAGGGGAACCTAGTAAAAAGGGCAGGAGAACACGTAATGTCATGAACGCTAAAAGATGAACTGGGGGAGAGCGTAGGGAAGTACAGTTTCAAATCCCACAAAGCCAGAAAAATATGGACAAAGGCCTGGGGATTTACAAGAAGGATGTAATTTTCTAGAAAGTTTCAACGTTATGGAGTAGACAGAAATTGGTTGAAAAGAGGTGCAGGAGGAAATGGTGACTAAGAATTAAAGGCAACTACAGATGGTGCATTCAAAGATTTAAACAACTAAATGATAATAATAACTAACAACACTGATATGATGCTGATTATGTGCCTGACACTGTTCTCTGCACCTTGCACATAATTACCTCACTTAATCCTCACTCTACAGCCTGAGCAAGAGCAAGACCCCATCTCTACTAAAAATAGAAAGAAATTATATGGACAACTAAAAATATATAGAGAAAAAATTAGCCGGGCATGGTGGCACATGTCTGTAGTCCCAGCTACTCGGGAGGCTGAGGCAGGAGGATTGCTTGAGCCCAGGAGTTTGAGGTTGCTGTGAGCTAGGCTGACGCCACGGCACTCACTCTAGCCCTGGCAACAGAGTGAGACTCTGTCTCAAAAAAAAAAAAATCCTCACTCTAACCCCATAGGGTACTACTGTTACTTGTATTTTACAGATGAAAAAAACTAGGTAAAAGTACGTTATGTCAGTCACAGAGCTAGTAAGCATCAGAGCCGGGCTCTAATGCAGGACTTCAAAGCCTAACCAATATGCATGCTGCCCCTTACAGAAAAATAGGAGAAATATTACTTTTGTCACTATGTTCATTATGCATCCCCAGTGCTAGGCCAGTGCCTAGCACATAGTAGGCACTCAATAAAATTGTTGCATTAATGAATAACTAACTAGAAAGGGCAAAGAGGTAAAGCAGAGGATGAGAGTTGTTTTTAGGGGACTTTATTCTGAGACTATTTAAATTCCATTGTAGAATTCCTCTATTCTTCCAATGCTGTAAATATATGAAAATAAACTCATTTGTGCTTTAATTTGCTCCAAATAAAAAAAGATGCCAACAGACAAAAAAAAGGCTTACGGAAAAGAACAGGACAAAGGTTAACTTTTCCCCTCAATCCAAGTGAGTTCTTCGATGTTTAGTTAAATCTGACAATCTGAGGCTGGCCCTGTAGTCTCTAAAAACTAAAACCCATTTTTCCTCTTCTGCTGGATACTGCACAGGACTGTAAGCTGCCCCCGCAAGGCAAACTCACTCAGAAGATACCTAAGCTGGTAAAGATCGATTCCCAGGGATAAAACTCACCATCAATAACTCCTACCTGCAAAATTGTTAAAAACAATAATAATAATTTAATTAGAATCTGCAAATTTGTAAACTGTTCTTTCTTGTATAAAACAGTCCAGCTTTTTTTAACCCTTGGAGATTCAAACAAAAATGGTAGAAAATATTTCAGTTGTACATCAAGTTAGAAGAGGAGACGAGCATGGGATCCCATTCACATTCCCCTCTCGTGCTCTTGTGAATATCATCTGACTCACCCTGCACAGTGTGGTTTCTGTTTTCAGATATATGCATCGATTAACTAAATATTTTAAACAATGTAATTACTTATACAATCTCACTTAATAGACTTAATCAGCATTGTTTCAGAAAAAAATCAGTTATGAACTTGCTTACTTTAGGAGACAAAATCAAAAAGCATTTATTCAACTAGTACTTGAAGCTATGTGCTCTGCACAGTGGAGGATATACAAGTATTTGTAAGGTCCGACCAACATCCTCAAGGAGTTTAGTTCATATATCAAAATTTTCACGACTTCCCAATTATGTGTCATTACATCCAGAAACTATTATGATTGTGCACCTAAGCTCAGATCTCAAATCACGTATCTCTTGAAGCCTAGATGACTTTATACTCAATAGTTGTATAATATTTCTCTAATGGGACCAGTTCCAAAGACAGGAAGAAATCTATTTTCAATAAAATTTCAAATGGTTTTCCAACTACTCTTTCTTTCTTAATTATTTTGCTCATTAACTTTCCTATCTTTTTCCATGTGAAAACAATATATCACAAAACTATCTTGAATGCATACAAATATGTCTCTTTATTAGGTAACAGTGTCCACACATAATAAAATAATAAAATAATTTATGTGAAAATAATTACCACTGCCTCCATTTGATCAATTATCTTTCAAGACTTAGCCTTTCCAATATTAACTTATATAATATATTCTATAAAATAAGAATATTTAAAGGATTTTTTAATTGTTCTCAAATTATAAAAAGGAGTAATGCCATGTATTATTAAGCTAGAATATTTAGTGGAACATGCTGAGGATTTTTTTTTTAATTCTACTCTGCTATTGGTAAAAGAACATGTTTAATAAATGTCCATTTCTTAGAGCACATCAATACTATCTTTGGCCTCAATTTCTACAATAATAATTCCCATTTATTTTGGATTGTCACTTGTTTATGTTTATTTGATTTTATGACATACCTATTTTATTTATAAAAGTACTCTATGGCATATTTTAATTTTTCCTCTTAAAATTAATTTCGTGTGGGACATTTCAAAGCATGCCTCAATATATGGTTTCTCACCCAACCAAAAAGAAAAATAAATCCCTAAAATCAAGATTCTGACTTGCTGACTGACAGGAAATAAAACCTCTTAAAATAGGTATATCCTTGGGCCAGGCGCAGTGGCTCATGCCTGTAATCCTAGCACTCTGGGAGGCCGAGGCGGGTGGATCGCTCGAGGTCAGGAGTTCGAGACCAGCCTGAGCAAGAGCAAGACACCGTCTCTACTAAAAATAGACAGAAATTAGCTGGACAACTATAAATATATATATAGAAAAAATTAGCTGGGCATTGTGGCACATGCCTGTAGTCCCAGCTACTCGGGAGGCTGAGGCAGTAGGATCGCTTAAACTGAGGAGTTTGAGGTTGCTGTGAGCTAGGTTGATGCCACGGCACTCACTCTAGCACGGGCAACAAAGTGAGACTCTGTCTCAAAAAAAAAAAAAAAAAAAAAATAGGTATATCCTCAATCATGTCTTTTGGAGTTTAATAATTTGGAGAACTTTGAAGATAATTTGTTTTAGCTTTGTATTTTATTTTTAAAATTTAAGTAACATCAAAATACTAGAATCACATAATACCCTAGAGAAGTAACTATAAATCTGGGAACTCTTTCAATAAAATTAAATCACTGTTATGAACTAATTCTACTGCACCAATTTAATATACGTTGTTAAAATAGGAAATATATAGTCATCTTCCCAGTACGATGCCATTATGAACATGGCATTTTTCTGCAAAATCATACGCTGTGTAGTTGCCACAACACTGAAACTGCGTGTTACAATCAAATTTTATCTGCTAAAATAAATGCTCTATTAGTCTAAAAAGTATTTGAATTTATTTCTTTACAAAAGCTATTTTTAATATCATTTATGTAACTCATAAAATGTTGATCATGGTTGATTAAAATAAATTGTAATTAAAATAATAAAAATATTTCTTCATTTAACTTTCCTGTATGTCTTGTATTTTAGATATTTTTTCCCAAGAGCAACAGCAAACCATACTGACCCCCAAACAAATTTGGGGAGTGGGGGAAGGAACAGAAAAAAAAAGATACTAACTACTTGGTTCACCTGTGATAGAACCTATAGTGACCTCTTGTGGTAAATACTAACTACAGAACTTTGGTGAACAATACAACCTTTTCCTAGGCTACACTCTGGAGAATATGGAAGCATTGTTCCTCCAAGCTAAGAAACAGCTGTTATTCACCGGAAAAGTAAAAAATAAGCATTGACTAAGCTAAAGGGCTTCTTCAGGAAATCTACTCAATCACCATCATATAAAATAATCATAACTACTCCCATCTATTTAAAATTAGTAGGTTCCTACTAGTAGGTTCCTTTAGTAGGTAAGTTAAAAGATGGGTAGGTAGATGGATTTCTTACACATCCTACTTCTGGAATAAAGCTAAAGTAGACAAAGAGGAAAATTTCTAGGGAAGACAATAGTGTCTTGGAATAACCAGCTTCTCTAGTGAGCAACGTGCTGCGTTTGTTATATGAGGCACTGTGGATTCTAAAGCAAAAGACGGTCCTGTGGCTTATTTATAAATATCATTGAGGAAGTGGTCAGTATAATTTCAATCTTTTCAATACTTTAAATATTAAAGTGGTATATTTTAAGACCTGAGTAAACCAATGCTTCAAAAACACTATGTGGTTTTATCAATATTTCCTGAATAGCATCTTTGGTGCTAAATACTACTTTTCAAGAAAAAATGTCAACAACTTCATAACAACAACAAAAAAAAGGCCATTTGTTTTCCACTATTTCTTTCAAATTGGATCATACTTAATGGTTATTATTCCTTTTGTTTCATTTTTAGATCACTAGTTCT
Organism: Varecia variegata; assembly: GCA_028533085.1. NCBI lineage: Eukaryota > Metazoa > Chordata > Mammalia > Primates > Lemuridae > Varecia > Varecia variegata. The sequence continues at coordinate 30,274,819 of CM052442.1, read as the reverse complement.
CTATTTCCTCTCCTATAGGTTTCTTTTAAGACCTCAATTTTTGCAAATATCAGTTGCAGCACGAAAATAATTTTGGATTTTTCAACAAGAGATGGCTGAGTAAAGAAAGTGCTTGTGACCTAGCTATCTGAAGCAAAATGGAAAATTGAGGATCTTGAGCTTATCCCTCTTGAAAGGTAAGTGGTTTATAAAATACTACCTTCTCTGTTTTCTTCTTTCCTGGATCCCTTTTTTCTCCAAAGAGAAAAACACTTCTACTTTTCCACAAAACTAAAAACACACTTCTAATTTTTCATAGTGCATAAAATATTAAATCATAATTTCTAAGAAAAAGACATTAATTTGTACCTATAATTTTTCAAAATAGTAATCTAGTTTACTGTCACCCAAACCGATCACTTCTATTTGTTAAGGAATTGAAAACAATATATAAACAAAACCTGCTGCCCAAAGACATAATCAGATTGAAGGTCTTTGAATTTTTTTGTCTTTTGAATTTAAAATTCCCCCTAAAAGTCCTAAAAACAGTGGCTTTCTTTCAGGTACTCAACCTCTACCCATAAGTTAGAGGTTGGGCTCCTTACAGCCCAATTTATATTGATAATAGCTCCCATAAATAATTGAAATTTCAATAAAGAAACACATCCTAATAACATTCTAGACACAAATCTAGTCAGTAAACCCTTGGGGCAGGGGCCTTCTAGAAGACATTGCTCAGATGTAATAAACTCACCACAAAGTCCCCAAACCTTCCCATCTTAATTTATTTTGATCCTACTAGCCAAAAATTTACCTAAACATTTCTGTTGCATTTATACTGCTGATCTTTACAACTTCTTGGAGTAACAATGTGCTTTCTGTATTTACTAGAATCGCATGAAAAGAATTACTGTAATTCCTTTTGTCTAAAAATGATCTTGTCTTTTAACCTAAAACTAAAAAGAGGAATTCCCTACTTCTTTTGAGATTTAACTATAAAGTGTGTGGGTATCCATCCTACTCAATGGCCCTCCTTATTTTATTTTATAGACTTTGAATCACCAGTAACAACTTGCAATGTTTTGCCATAACAGACTGAGTCACTTATATAAGGAAAATAAAAATCCAAGGTGTAAAGTAACAGCAAATAGGCTACAGTCACTACTCTGGGGCACAGAATATGGCACTGTTATTCTGGGAAATTGCACCTGAGAAGTTTGGAACTTTATTAGGAAATCCTCAGGTTTAGAAGCTATACTCAAAAATGCCACACTTCTTGCTCTTTTGTTCCACATCATGAAAAAATGTTCTGATGGATTTCTAGCCGAGATTTCGGTTCATTAGTGATAACCATGGACAAATAAATGCCTCATGTTTTCTCTTTGTGCCCGTTCCCTTTCATGTCTACTCTATATGTGTTGGGGAGGGTTACATGTGTGTGTGTCTGTGTTTCTGGGGTTTTGATGTTTTTTTTACATCTCTCTTTTGCCCTCTGTGTGAGAAAGAGAGTTTGTCTCCTCTGTGTCTGCAGGGTGCATACACACACTTTACAGCCAAATCTCAAAACAGGCAAAATAAGGAATTCATCTTTTTAGATGGGTGGATACCTGACCGTTTGAGTGTTTACCTGTGTGTTTCTATATTATCTGTGCATCTCTTTATAAGTATTTCTATTAATATTCTGTCTGACTGTCACCATAAGATCTGATCTTTTCATAAGAAGAAAATGATGTTGCATTAGAAAGAGAAGCTTTTCTTGAGGTATAGGTAAACAGACAATCCCAGCCTCTTTTTCTTCGGTTCTTAAGTAGATTGGGAGTGCTGGATCCTTTCTTTCTTGTCCTACTAAAGGTCTGCTAGCACTTCACTTGCAGTGTTGTTAATGAAATCTTCGATGGGACAAACCTGATCCATCTGTGAGAATGCTGAAGGAAATTTTCTCTGTTAGTCTCAATTAACAATTTCTCAGCATAAATTTTTCTATTTCTCTGCCAAATCATATAGAAATGACAATTGTGGGACACCCCTGCATGAATGTGTGGACCAATTTATTACTGTAATTCTCAATTTCTGAGGTTCTTCCTGCAAAAGAGTCACTGAGACATTGCAGTATTTATTACATACGTATATGCATATACTTACTTCAAATATCTAACACATCTCAAACAAAGCTCGGGGGCTTTAAGTAGTGGTATTCCAAGTTGGCCATAGGCAATTAGAAGTGGCATTTAAAAATGCCAAAACATAAATTTTCATTTGCAGTTAGTATTATCCACAGGAAGAAACATTAAACCAATGAAACAATTATGAACATGAAGTGTAAAAATGATTAAATATTCATTAATTTGGATGGTAGATGTCAAAGGAGGCAACAGAAAAAGACATGTCTAAGGCACATAAGGTAAATCTTCATTTCACAGTGTATCTAAAATTAAAAATATTCTAAAAACTGGCTCATAGCTCCAGTCTGTATAAGAAGTTTCAACCAAAGCTTCCATATTAGTAAACTTTAGTCAAGGAATTCTCATCTCCTTTCTCTTCACCAAGCACAGCAAAGGAGAGACTGCGAGTTTTATTTTTTAAGGCCTTCTCTGAAAAGTCCTCTCCCAGACCAAATTGCATGGAGTTGAAATAACCCAAGAGGATGAGAAAACTGAAATAAGAATCCTATACCTTAAACAGCTGATTCCGATAACCCTTAAATTCCCCCAAATGCTTTAACAATAATATCCCCTTGTATTCTAGGTCTACTACAGTATTAATAAAAGAAGATAATGTATAAATATAGAAACTGCCTACCATTATGAATTTATATTATAAACATCGAAAACACATATGAAATCACACTGGAATAACTAAAAATATTATAGATATTAAATAGAATACTAAGCCAGATCCTATTAGCTATTTTATCAACCCAAATATAACACTGCTGCTTTAGACTTGTGTAATATCAGGTATTGGCCAAAGTGGAAAAAATAAAGTCAGAAACCTCAAATGAAAACTAAACACCAAGTCATAGATTTAGGAAAAATACTTTGGGACGCCTAAATACATTTAGCCCCAAAATCAGAGAAAATATTCACAAGCCTAGTTTTACAGATCTTAGTCTAAGAATCAGTATAATCTAATCTACCAACTCAAGGAAAGGATCATTGTATTTATTTATCATTTGAGTGTCTGTCTTGCCCACTAGGCAGGGAGCTTCTTAAGAACAAGGGAAGTGTTTTAACCATTTTTTTATCCAAAGGACCCACAAAGTGTCTGCGGTATAAGGCACCCAAATAAATATTGTTTCAATGAATCAATGAATAAACAATGCATTATGGAACTGCATAGAGTATTTCCATTGCTTTTGTCTGAGCTCTACGGTACTCCACATGCAGAAATATCTTTCTCATAATTCTCCAAGAAAGAGATCTCAAAATAAAATAACAGGCCTCTGAAGGAAAAACTTGAAAGGGTACTCAACATATCTTGCTTATTAAGTTTAAAATTATATAGAAGAATTAAAAACTAGAAGATTTTCAGTAAAATGCAAAGTTTATGAGGTCTTAAAATGTGAAATATATAGCATTCCCATCCAGAATATCTTGTAGGAAATGAATGCATAAATGGATGGTATTTAAGAACACTTTAAAGCGAGAAAAGTAGCAAGGTAGAATGGCATTTTTTAAATTCTTTCTCCAGTTGCATTTAAAGCACAGAAGCTACTGCTTCACTTCTACCTACATCTCTCGAGGTTAAGTCAAATGAAATATATCATATAGATCAATGCACAATGAAAACATAAGAAAAATAAACTTTAAACACAATTTTGACCATAATAATTGCTTTCCCATTTTTCAAGTACTCTCTTTTTTAGGTTCAACTCCAACTACTTTCCCCAGCACAAGGCACTTTTCCACAGGGCCCATTAGGGCCAAAAGCCTTTCCAGAGACTTAAATCTTTTTAAGTAGCCACTTTCTCAGCCATTCCCAACTTGAGGGAAACCCACTGAGATTAACTCTAAGAATTTGGTCAGTCCGTGCAGCCTACTTGGAAAAAAAATGTGGGAGAAGGATGGGCAAGAAAGATATCCCTCATCAAATCGAAACTCAACTCTATTCTCAGGATATACCTGTACCCTACCCAACCCCTTTCCTTCCTCCTGTACTGGGCTCTGGACAGGTGGGAGGGGTGACTATGTCTCCTAGGAAGGGGATGCAACTAACTTTCCTCACCCTCTCATTCCCACCCCCAACCCGAAATCAGGTCCAAGTGGTAACTGAAGCCACCAGGTAGGACTGCTTGCATCCCCCTCCCCCGCTTTGGGAGAGGGATGGGATGGGGAGGATGGGGGCGCGCGTGGGCGGGATGGAGGTGGGGGTGTTCCGAACTGCAACTCTCCTTACCACTGGAGCGCCTGACGATGTTCTCCAAAAATGTGTTCTGCGGTGCCACCAGCCCTCTCTTGCCCCCCGGCATCCTGGGTCTAGAGAGCGGCGGCCAGGATCCGCGGCGGGGGAGGGGGGGATGCAGGAAGAGAAGGTGGAGGAAGAGGAGGAAAAGGTGGAGGAGAAGACTGAGCCGAAAGAAGAGGGGGCGCGGCGGCGGCGGCGGGGTCCCCTGACTGTGTCTCCAGCCCGACCCGGATGAGCAGCTCTGGGGAGGAGGACCAGGCAGTTCATGGTAGTAGCGCTCCCCCGGCCGCCGCTGCCCAGACTGTGGCGGTGCAGCACACGGGGCTCGGGAACTGCAGGCTCCGCGGGGCACAGTGCGCCTGCGCCGCCCCCGCTGTCGCTGTCCCGCCGGTGCTGATGCCGAGGCTGCTGCTGAGGCTGCTACCGCGGCGGCGGTCGCTTGGGCGCGGGCTCAGCATTTCTCCCCCTGCCCCGCGCGGCGGGGCCGAGGGAGCGGAAGAGCGAACTCAAGCCCCCTCTCTCCCAGCGCCCTTTAGCTCCGCCGGAGACACTTTACTGCGCCGTCCGCTCCGGGTCTCCGCGCCCACCCCTCTCGCGCAGCCCGATCACAGCTGCCCGGCGCAGCCCAACTTCTGCGGGGCTGTGCGCCCGGCGGTCGCTCCTCTCTCCCCGGAGATCGCGGCTAGCGCTCGCTGTCCAATGCGGGCCATGGACTGGGTGCCAGAGAGGGTAAGTGGGCGGTCGGAGGGCTCACATCTCAGCTTCTCCCGCCCGGGGCCCGGGCCCGGGTCGCTCGCGCGGACGCGGCTCCCGCTCCAGCCGCGGCTGCGAGCCGAGTAGGGACTGACTGGGTGGCGCGCGAGGACGCAGAGCAGCCACCTGACGCTGCTACCGCCCCCCTCCGGCCTTCGGCGCCTGAAGCCTTCACACTGGCGCTTTGAGCGCCCGCCCTGCCCACACGCGGAGCCAGATTGAGTCGGAGCGCAGTGGGCGCCCGGAATGGCCCCTGCGACCCTGGCGGGGCTTGGCACGCGGGGGCGCGTGCGGCCGCACAGGGGAGCTTCCCCCAGGGCTGCCTAGCGCGGGAGGCGAGCAGAGAGAGCCCGGCCACCGCTGCAAAGTTGCGGAAAAGGTTGCACTTGACGCGAAGAGTAGGGGAGGAGAGTGAATAATTCACACCCGGGATAGTGCGTTGGAAAAACGGTGAAGGTGGTGGGGGTGGAGCTGCGCAAGGCTGGGGCGGGGCAGGAACCCCTCTAACGACCCGGCTTTGCTTTCGGAACGAGGGACACGTGCGCAATCGTTAGAAACAGCCCAAAAGCCGTAATCTGTCACGGAGAAGGGAAAATGACATAAGTGCCAAAAAAGAGGAGAGAAATGGAAAAGGGATCCCACACGCTGCGGCACCTTCTTTTATTTAAGGCAGTGGTTCTCAAAGTGGCCGGGACTGGCAGCATCAGCATCACCTAAGAACTTGTTAAAAATGCAAATTATTGGGACTCTCCCCCAGAGCTAGTGAACCAGGAACTCTGGGGATGTGGTCTAACCATCCGTTTCAACAAGCCCTCCGGGTAAATATGATCCTTAAGTTTGACAAGCACAGACACAAGGTTTCCTCTCGGGGGTTCCGCCTGGGCCTGTCCAGGAAGGACGACACAGGGGCAAGGAGTAGGGCACAAAAAGTGCACTGAGGCAGGATCAGCGGTTGGTGGCAGGACGAAGTCTTCAGTGGGGAAGGCGAAAGATAGTTGGCTGGGTGCGTCCCCTTTTGCTGGGGTCAGAATATGCTGGGGGCGAGGTAATTGCGTTAGAAATGATCTAGGTTGTCAAAAGCGGGGGACTCTCCAAGATCTGGCCAGAGCAAACATTTTCTCATTCCCGCCCTCTGGGCAGGTGTCTGACTTTGTTCCGAATCTCCTAGATTACCAATCACCAAACTCGAAGTAGGATTTCTCTCACTCCAGAGCTCTCGGGATAAGTGCCATTGCCAGTGGCCGAGAGACAGTTAAATGCACAGCTAGGATCCAGGCTGTATTTCAGGGTCATTCTTTACTGTTGCTCTCTGAAATTTCCACCCACTCGCCCAGGGCCTGGGCGGCCGAGCAAACCCAGGGTTGTCACGAGGCAGAGAGTGACAAAGGTTTGTTCTGCAAAGATTCTTTCTGCAAAAAAAATCAAGAGACTCCGTGGAAGAACACCATCGGAAACACTGCTGCCAGTGTCAGCTTATCACCCTACAGTTAAAATGTCTTTTAAATACATTGGAGTGTCTTTATTTAAATAACAAGAGATTCAGGCATGTGGTGAGCTTGCCACAGCAAATCAGGGATGTGGCCAGGTCACAGCACCCTCCCTGCAATTGGTAGAGTGTGTCAATGAGAGGGAAATTGAAACTGCCACCATCACCCCATCCTTAAACACACAATTGAATTTTCCTGCCTCTAATGAGTCTTCTGTAACCTGTGTTCAAATGATCCTAGACCAATCAACACTCGTTGGCTGGGGTGGTGAATAGGCAGGCTTATTTTTTTAATGTATATATAATTCATGGATTGCTATTCTAGACTTCTAGCATGATATGATAATTCCATCATCATCATTAACAAGGAATATTTCAAATCTGTATGTTCTTTTGCACATCATCAGCTGCCCACATCTTGCCTCTGAGTATTGATTTAAAAATCTCAGCTTCCCAGCATTTCCCATCTAGTATAAATATCCCTGTTCCTAATCATTCCGCTCTGGGTGTATTAGCTCACACTTCCCAAAGAGGAAACTCTTTTGGACTCCATTAAGACACAGTCACACAATTACTGATAGAACTTCCTCATTTGTTTCCATCTGCAGATTTAATTAAAATGACATTTATCTTCTCTTCTTTCTTCTTAATAACTGTATAGCAGTATAATGTTTGGATTATTTTAATGACTGTAAAAAAATGGGTAGTTATAAAGTGTCAAGTCATTAGGTTACACATTTTTCTTGATCTTCTAGTTTAAATTTTCATTCTATAGATGAAGAAACAGAGACACAGAGAGATGAAATGCCTTGTCCAAGATGACACAGTGCTTTAGAGCACTCTGCATTAAGGGTAGAATCAGTTCTCCTAACCCTAGACAATGCTCCTTGTAAATAATAGAAAATAACCTAATCTTGGGTTAGTGTGGTAACAACCGGCAACATCCAACAATCTCTATTGACATCACTGATGCTGCAGCAAGAGAGAGAAGAGAAACCCCTGGCAACAATTCGTAAGAGCTTCCAATCAAAACAGAGTCAAGGAAAATAGAGCAGCAGCACCGTATGGACGGACTAGCCCTAAGGAATGTGCTGGCAGATTGCAGCAAGGTGCCAATACAGCATTTTAAAAGTGTTTTGCAAACAGAGTCCATATGTTGTAACCAAACCACAGGATTTAACAGATGAGGGAAACAGAAATTTTAAAGTTTCAGGGTCACACAAAGGGCTTCTTTTTGTTTGTTTTATTGCAAAAAATTCCCTATTAAAGCAGAACCATTTATCCTTTTCTCCTGTCCCTTGAGGTATTGTAATTAGAAAGGCCTTGCCTGTGAGAACCAAGAGTTCCAATCTCCAGAAGTGTTCGCTGACTCCAAAGTCACAGCAGAATGAAAGCTAGCTGAACTGCAGGTGTGTTCCAGTTTAACAGAAACCAATATAAAAGTGAAGGCTTAGAACACTGATATATTAGGAAGTGATGATTTACAACTACTACTGGTTCCCTGAAAGAGTCTTTTATCAAGCATCCCTCCTTTGAAGATTTTAAAATATAGTTTATTTGACTATAGCTATAATTATAATATTACTATATGTAAATTTCAGAAATGCATTGAAAATAGGTCTGGTTTGGCTTAATATTTGATCCCTTATGTGCAAATGGCCCAACCGCTACCCTCTCTCAGGGAATGATTTTCTCCCCATCCCTGCTTTCTGTTTATGAGCTAACTTTAGTATAGGTCCAAATGCAATCAGGAAAGGCTGAATGGGTGGTTCTAACAGAGGAATGGAAAGGAAGGAGAAAAGAAGGAGACCCCTCCGTACTGGCCTCCGTGGTTAGTCTCATTAACAGCAGCATCAGTCCATTCCATTTCCTCCTCTCCAAGCCTCACTCTGTGCCTTCCCTCAAAGCGCTATCCCAGCTCTAGCATGAAATGTGCAAACATGACCCGATTCCTTTCTATGCATGAAGCGCCCCCTCTTAGACTTATAGCTCCCATATTTCTCCCCTTTTCCCTCCCCACACACAGGATCTAAGTGGAGAGAAAGCAGACTACAGAGGCAATATAGTGTAGAGGCTGGACTCTGGACCCAGAGTGCCTGGAATTTAATCTTGTCTCTGCCACTTACTAGGTATATGACCGAGGGCAAGTTATTTCACCTCAATTTCCCCTTCTGTAAAAAGGGGATATAAGTTACCTATTTAATATAGGTGTTATGAGCATTAAATGAGTTCCTATTTGAAAGCGATTAAAGTAATATCTGACATGTAATAAGCACGTGTAAGCGAAGGAAATAGATAAGCCTTTTCCTCCCCTTCTTTCATTTACACTGAAAGCTGTAGGTGATGACTCACTACAAATGTTCACCAATATCCACTTGACTTTTCCTCCTTCTTGAAATGAGTGTGGCTATGCAGCTAGTACTAATCAATGAAATACAAATGGAGGTAATGAGTGTCAATTCTGGGTAAGCACAAGAGAGCCAGGACTCAGTTTCCCATACTCCTATGGAATTCCTATGGAATGCCAAGAAACACAAGGAGAACAGCTGCCCAGAAGCATTACCTACACCTACAGTAGACATTATATAAGCAGAAAATAAATTTTTGTTGTGTTAAGACACTGACATTCCAACACTCTTTGTTATTGTACCATAACCTAGTCTCTCTTGGCTGATACAAGTTATTAACTTGCTTGAGGAACAGCTGATTAAGGAAACAATAATTCTGTACCCTGACTGCACATTAGAATTGCCTGGAGAATTTATAAAAATCCCCAAAGCCCAGGCTGCAGCCCAGACCAAGTGAATCAGAATTCCTGAGGATGAGATGCAGACATCGGTATAATTTTAAAGTTCCCCCAGTGATTCCAGTGTACATCGAGATCGAGAAACACTGACCTAGAGCAATGCTGCCTCTATGGGCATCTGTAGGGTTTAGATATTGTATCAAGGTCTTCGACTCCTGCAGATCAGACCCTTCATTACACCTTCCCACAAAGACTCAACTGTGATGTATCCAACTGTGAGTTTCTCCATACTTGTAGCTGCTGAGCATCTCAGGAGAGAATCGTAACAACTCCAAGAGCAATGCCTCATAAATTCAAGGCCTCCAAACTCAACTTGGCCCTCTCAATGCAGCCCAAACCTTCTATACATCCCTAATCAGCCATGTCTTCCACTCTCTGCTGTGGCTTTCTCAAAGCTTCTTCTCTCTTTTCACATCTCAGTTGTCACCCTCTCACCTCCCGGTCTCAGAAGATGATGCACAGAGAACAGGTCATGCTGTCAATTCCTAGACTTCCTGCTTCTGCTGTCTCTTCTGTTTCTTCTTTCTTCTAAACAAATAGAAAGCAGTGTCCCTCACCACCCTCCTCCACTGCTCTGGATCCTAGTCACGTGTGCCTCTGGAGAGACCTCACTTTACTGACTTTCTCCTCATTCCTCTCTCTTCAACATTTAATGTACTTTAAAAGTGCTTTCTTAACGTGCTGTTCCCCTCAGACATTGTCTGTCTCTCCTATCCCTTTGTGATCATTCTTTTCAGAAGATTAATCTTTAGAGGGCATCCACTTCCTTGCCTCCTGTTCACTCCTTAACCCCCCAGAGATTGGCCTCCATCCCACTACTTCCCTGAAATTGCCTCCCCAGAGGTCACAGTGAGGCCATTTCATTCTTAATTTTACTTTACCTGCCTGTGACACTTAACCCTGGTACCACTCCTCCTTGAAATAGTCTCCTATCTTACACGGACTGGTTTTGAATACTGATTTGTGACATCAGCATTTTACTTAACCTCTTTGTGCTTGAGTCTCCTTATCTGTTAAAAAAATAATAATAATGCCCACCTCATATGGCCTATATAAAAATTAAATGAGAGAGTATAGGTGGACAATCTTGTATTCACATTTCTGAAACAGAAAACTGATAACCTAAAGTGTTTTTTTTTTTTTTTACATTTGTCACAAACTCATTTATCAGAAAAACCCGACCTGAATTGTCAGGAGGCTATTTGTACTCTTTCTTTATCCCATTTGCTGTGAATACTGATGTGTTTTGCTGCATAGATATTAATGTCTTTGATAACAGGGATTGCTGTCCCTAACCCTAGTAGGGGGGTTACAAATACAGAGAAATCTATACATTTCTGAGTTCCCAAATTCAAATCTCACACATAGATCTCCTTCCTGCAACTTCAGACACCCCTGCCTATGTGCTGACTGGCTCTTTCCATGTGGCAATTCCACAGGAGTCGCTAACTCAACATATTCGAAACAAACGCCTCATCCTGCAGCCTACCCACGCTTTCTCCCCCTCCAGTGTTTCCTATCCCTGGAGCCACCTCTATCCACCCAGTTATCCACGTCTATAACTTCAATGCATCTCTACCCCCACCCCCACATCTAATCCTGCTCATTCAACCTCCCAAATCTCTCTTAAAGGTATCCACCGCTCACTCTCTCCTTTGGCTCTGCTCAAGGTCAGACCCCATCACCTTTCACTTAGATTTCCATGACATCCTTCTACTTGATCTCTCTGCTTCCTGTGTTTTCATGCCATACTCACCGTCCAGCCCCAGCTCCAAGTTCCACCCCAATTCATCCTTGGCCTGCACTGTAGCTAAAGCGACCCTCCTGCCACTCCCAGCTTAAACACTTCTAAGTTTCTCTTTGCCCTCAGGTGAATGCACAAATCCTTTACCTTTTTTAGGCTTTTTTATATCCTTCCCTATCTGACTCCTGCTTATCTATCCAGCTCAATTCTCATCATTCCCTAGCCCGACTCCACATCCCCATACTTCCTGTTCCCTATGCTCCTCTTGCTTCCTTGTTCTTACCACCCCTCTCTTTCTTCCTCCACCAGTGTCTTGTCTCACCAGCCGTATTCCTTCAGATCCTAGATTAGATGTCATTCCCTTCAGTCCTTCTTTGACTCTCCAAGACGTGGTAAACAGCCCTTCCTGTGTCTTCTTCTAGTGCTTCCTCTAGTGCAACATTTGTCTCACTGTTGTTAAGAAAAATAATGACAATAAGATAAGATAACAAATATAATTGAAACCTTATATATCTCCTTACCAGAACTGCCACACGTGCTTTTGGCATCTTCATGAGATTTATGACTTCTGAGCAGTCATAGGACCAAGTCACAGCACACCCCTGATGAGATGATATTGTGGGCTAGAGTTCAGCCTCTATTTGCCCCCTTGATGGGTGTCCCTGATAGAAAGAAAGAGGAAGTCTTTCTAGGTGAAAGAACTAGAAAAAAAGGAAAAGCATAATGATAGGAGAGCTTGTGATATGTGACAAAAAGTAGACAATTTGGACTTAAAGAAAAATGGGCGATAGAACTGGAGGCATGCTTAGGGGCTCATCAGTACAACTTAAGGAGTTTGGGCGTTGTGCTGTAGGCAATGAGAGATATATTTTGAGTAAGGAAATAGCATGGTATTTTAGGAGAAGAAATCTGCATGTGATTGGTGTACAAAATGCGTTGGGGAGAGAAAAGTCCAGGATTGGAAAAACTAGATAAGAGCCCCCTATATGTGACAAGTTGATATTCTGAAATATTAAATGCTTCCCCAACCCCCATATCTATGGTTAGCCTCTTACTATCATTGTATCACTGTTCCCCACCACAGCTCACCTCTTCCTGGCTTGTGAATTTCAAAAGTCTAGGCATTAGAAAAACAGAAATGCAATAAGAAAAGTGTTATAATAAAGGCTACATGCATTCTTACCAGGTGTTAGGCATTGTTCTAAGTATTTTACATGAATTTTCTCATTTAGTCTCATTTAATTTTAATAGAGTAAAATTGAATTTAATTCAATTCCATAAATATTTATTATGCACCTATACACCAGGCGTCATAGTGTTTGAATTATCCCCTGGTGAACCAAAAATGAAACTGAGGCACAGAGAAGTTAAGTAACTGGCACAAGGTCACAAAGCTGGTATGTAATATAGTCAAAATTATGTACTTAGGTATTTTGTTCAGAGCTGAAATTCTTAACCATTCTATTTAACCACCACACTATACTGTCACCCAAAAGATTGGGAAAATATCTAAGAACTGGCTATCTTATATGTTCCACATCCACCCTAGATGAGAAAATGGCCCTGTGCTAAGGACAGGAAGACAAATTGGAGAGAAAGTAAAGAGTAATGAAGTCCTGCCCCTGCCCAAATGTGGGCAGAGCCCTGGATCTCCAAAGAAAATAACAAAAACCCCAGATATATATTGGGGGGGGGGGGCACAAACATTTAAACCATAGCAACATTGTAAAAACAAAAAATTTAAGGAAGTATTCTTCCAGTATTCAAAACTATTATCAAAGGATACATAATTACATTTAGATAGGAGGAATAAATTTCAAGAGATCTATCATACAGCTAAGTGACTATAGTTGATAATGTATGGTATTCTTGAAAAAGATAAAGAGAATGGATGTTATGTGCTCTTACCACAAAAACATGTGAGGCAATGCATTTGTCAATTAGCCAGATTTAACCTTTCCACAATGTATATGTGCTTTCAAACATCATGTTGTACACAACAAAAACATAGACTGTTTTGTTAATTTTTTTAAAAAGTTTTTAACTATTTTATAATTTAACAAAAAGTCACTCACATCATTGACAAATGAATAAATTTCTAGCATGTATCTTCATTGTTTCATTTTCATCATTAAGATAAAGGAAAATATCAATCAATGTTCCTCTTGGAACTGCATTATCATCCGTTGTAACTATAGGTTGTCTACAAACCCAAGAGTTAGGCAAAAACCGGTGAAAGAATCCTGTGAAAATCAATGGGCTGTATGGAATTTGAAAGAAGAATGCCAAATATTTTAATGTTACTTGCAAATTTTGTGCTACACATCCTTTTATCAGTAGAATTTATGTATATAAATTATGCATTTATGTATATAAATGTGTGTATATATATATGTGTATGTGTATATATGCATTTTTTTTCTTGACGGCCAACCATTAAACAGATATCCTCACACCACAGCACAGACTCGCCACCTCTGAGTTTAGCAATCCCAGTGCAGAAAGAAACTTCTCTCTTCCCAACATCTAAATATCAGTCCACAGGAAGACCCTGATTGGCCCCAGCAGGATCACGTGTCTACACATCAGTGCCTGCACCAAGAATGGTGGCAAAGAGCATATGGTATTGTAACTGGCTGAGCCTGGGGCACGCACTCCATCCTGGCTGCTGGGCAATGCCATGTCTGATGTCTCACTGACTATGGAAACAGGCACAGTTCCCCAAAAGGAACAGAGATGCTGAACAAACAAAAACAATACACATCCATTATAGCAGGACCTCAGTAAGTGGTAGCCACTATGATTTCTAACATTTTAATCTCTAGAAAGAAAATTATCAACAATTTACTCACTCTGTAGTACATCTGACATATTAAGATTAAGAAAACCCCAACTCATTTAAATTTTCTCCTTTCCCCAAGGCCCCTATAGAATTCAAACCATCAGCTGGTTATGCATTCATTCATTCTCTTAACCAGCATTTATTAAGCTCCTATTCTGTTTGACTGGTTCGGTGCCGTAGATCCACTTCAGTTTACTCTAAATTTGATAAGTGGCAATCTAGCCTGATCACAAGCCCATCTGTTGTGTCACAAACATCCTGTCCTGAATATGGTACCACTTCTTTAAAAAACAGCTTATGCTACTTCAGCTTCAGTAGACTAATTGAACCAAACATGTTCAAAGAAGCAAATTCTAAGAATAAATCCCCAAATGTCAATGCTGTCTAGGAGGAATGAGGAAACATATGGGATCCCAGGCATTCTTCAAATTATCATGCCAAGGTGTCTGAGGGGGCTGGGCTCCAGAGAGCAGCTTTATGCCTTCCAGAAAAATTGTATGGTCATATAGTTCTAATTGTAACCTTGAAAACAAATAAATTACACATTTAAAAAGCTATTACAAAGAAGATTCTTACCACACAGGGCCACTCTGTTGCATTCTATGTGCACTGTTATAGCTTTAAAAATGGTCACAAACGTGATTTATTGTAAGAACATCCTTTGCAGGTGAATGTATGGAATGCTGTTCTCCCTGTACACCATCTTAGGGGAAATCAGGTCGGCCATCTTCCCTGGAAATGACTCTACGGTTCTTTGGGGGGGAAAAAAAACCTATAGCTTGTATCTCACTTACTTCCAAAAATGAACAAATGGCTCTTATGCTAGAAAAAAAATAGATCAAAGTGGCTCAGATGTGTAAACCAGAGGCAGTTAAAAAAAGAGTTTTTGTTTAAAGGATATGTATGGGCAAAAAAGAAAACAGAAACTCAGGAAGTTAAAGGAGTCAACTTAGCTCAGATCAAGAGAGAAAGAACAGCCTGAAATAGCCCAGAGGCCTCTGTGGACAGAGGCCAGAACCTGCACCATTGGCCAGAGGGGCGGGAGAAAGAAACTAGGAACAGAGGGCTGGAGCTGGCAGGCTGGAGGCTTGAGAGCCAGCTCTGCGCTAGGCTCTGAGTTAGGTGCTGGTCATGGGCAGTCACTAATCCCCACAACTTTTCAAGATAGGTGTTACTTACTACCACATTACAGATGAGAACACCAAGACTCAGAGAAGCCCATAACTTGCCTGAGGTCACACAGCCGATAAGTGGCAGAAGCAGGATTCAAATTCAGGCCTATTTGGCTCCAAGGCCCTCTTCCCATGGGTCGGCTTCAATGAAACTGGACAGCAAGCTTCCAAATCCCAATATCCAAAGAGACAGTGGTGCACTTGACTCCTGTGTAGACTGACATCCACCCCTGGGGTGGAGCAGGCAGGGAGGGCTGGAGGGGTAAGTAGAGGAGGACATGTCTTAGTAGGGACAATGATCGAGCCAATGTCTAGGGATGGAATCAGAAACAAGCCAGGCTTTAGAGAAAGGGGCTGCAGGGTTATAGTCAAGAAGTCAGCAGTCCTAGCCTGCAGCTTGAGTTCAAACCCAAACTAGAGGCAGAAGCCCCATCAGATGGGCCAGGCACTCAGAAGAGGTGGAGATGAGAGAGAAGAGCAGGAGGTTTGGATGAAAGTTACAGTTCAATAGGCTGCAAGCCCTTAGCGACTCATCCCAGAGCCACTGGACCTTGGGCTTAGGGCAGCAAGACTGCATCTGATGGGAACATACCTCTTTAGGTGCTAAGACTGCCTCAGCTTCTGAGGGGGGTTAAACCTGCAGGTGAAACATCATTGGCATTGTTGTCCAAGCACGGCCAGGTAGCAAGACCACAGAAACAACAAAATCACCATATTATTTCTTGCAAGCCTACTCTGTGCCTGGCTCTGTGCTGCAGTCCAGAGATGCATTGGTCAAGAAGACAGACACTGCCCTGCCCTCATGGAGCTTACTTTCTGGTAGAGGAGATGGACAACAACAAGAAAACCAACAAATGAATGAAACATTTACAAGTCAAAAAAGTTCTAAGAAAGGAATAAATAAGAGGCTGAGATCAAAGAAAAAAGTAAGGGTAGGGGGAACATAGAGTTGACCCTTGAGCAGAGCAGGTCCATTTACACATGGATTTTTTTCAATAAATATATTGGAAAAATTTTGGGAGATTTGTGACAATTTGAAAAAAACTCACAGATGAACCGAATAGCCTAGAAATATCAAAAAATTATGAAATAGGTATGTCATGAATGCACAAAATATATGTAGATACTAGTCTATTTTATCATTTACTACCATAAAATATACACAAATCTGTTATTTTAAATGTTTTAAATTTATCAAAACTTAGGCACACACAGCCCATACATAGTGCTCTTCACAGTCAAGAGAAATATAAACAAACGTAAAGATGCAGTATTAAATCATAACTCAGTAAAATTCACTGTAGTACATACTGTACTACTGAAATAATTTCAGAGCCACCTCCTGTTGCTCTTGCAGTCAGCTCAAGTTTTGTATCTGCTTAAAACACTCTATGACGCTAATCATCTGCATGTGAGCAGTTCGTCTGTCCAGCAAATTGCAGATCACAGTAAAAACTAATCTCTCTAGGTTCTTGAGTATCTATCTTTCATCGTGTTTAGTGCAATACTGTAAACCTTGAATAACACTATGGAACTCACACGAAGTACTACTAGTGATGCTGGAAGTGCTACCAGGAAGCAGAGAAAATCATGACATTACAAGAAAAAGTTGAATTGTTTGACATGTACTGTAGATTAAGGTCTGCATCTGCAGTGGCCTTCCACTTCAGACAGATGATTCATCTTGTAAATAGAAAACATAAACCTACAGTATCAATAAATACAGTACAGTACTGTGAATGTATTTTCTCTTCCTTATGATTTTCTTAATAACATTTCCTTTTCTCTAGCTTCTTTTATTGTAAGAATACAGTATATAATACCTATACAAAACACATGTTGCTTGACCATTTATATTATCAGGAAGGGGAGTCAAAAGTTATATGTGGATTTTCCGCTGCATGGGGTAGGAGGGGGTCAGTGTCCCTAACCCCTGTGTTGTTCAAGGGTCAACTGTACTTTAGATTACATGCTCAGTGAAAGTCTCCCTGTGGAAGACACACGTATGTTGCAAACCAGGGGAAGGAAAGAAGTTAAGCCGCAAAGTAGAAGGAAGAGCAGACCAGGCAGAAGGAAGAGGTTATGTAACCAGCCTCAGGTGGGAAAATGTGGACATGTTCAAGGACCTGTAAGAATGAGAGGCTGGAGCAGGCGAGGTGAGGAGAAGAAGGTTGCAAAGTGATGCTGGGAAGTAAGTGAGTGCCATGGCATTCAGAGTTTGTAGACCAAAGCAAAGAAGTAGAACTTTTCCTTGAAATCAAAGTATAAAGGGGAAACATTGAGGCCTTTTAAGGTGAGCTATGACATAATTGCTTATGGGGGGGGTCATTACCTTATTTATTAATATACAATTCATCAAAACATAATTACATCATAAATTGATATTATTATTAAACATAAAAAGTAAAATTTTATTGGAAATGCATTAACTTTTCATTTTTATAGCTGCAAGTGCCAAGAATCCTTGTTCACATAAATAGCAAGATAGAAATGGAAGAAATTTTGTTATAGCGGTATCAGTCCATCTTTGTATGGCATGATCATTTTTGCAGCCATGTGGGAGAAGCACAGAGGGGATAGGGCGAGACAAGTGAGAAGGCTGTTACCATACCGTAGGCAAAGAACAAAATGGGCAGTGGAGATAGACAACAGCAGGTCAGAGGTAGATTTTGGAGATAAAGTCAACAGGGAACTTATGGAATGGATGTAGAAGGTGAGGACAGGACATAGCAGGAAGCAACTGAGTGAACAACAGTGCAATTGAATGAAATGGGAAAGACCAGTTGGTCAAGCAACCTCTGGAAAGTAATATAGAGATACCTCAAAGAGCTAAAAGTAGAACAACCGTTTGATCCAGCAATTCCATTACTGTGCATCTACCCAAAGGAAAAAAAGACATTCTATAAAAAAGACATCTGCACTAGAATGTGTATAGCAGCACAATTCACAATTGCAAAGATACGGAAACAACCCAAGTGCCCATCAATACACGAGTGGATTAATAAAAAGTGGTACATGTATACCATGGAATACTGCTCAACCACAAAAACAGTGGTGATGTAGCACCTCTTGTATTATCCTGGATGGAGGTAGAGCCCATTCTACTAAGTGAAATATCACAAGAATGGAAAAACAAGCACCACATGTACTCACCATCAAATTGGTCTTAACTGATCAACACTTAAGTGCACATTTAGTAGTAACAGTCACCAGGTGTTGGGCAGTGGGGGGGATGAGTATATACACACCTAATGGATGCGGTGCGCACCATCTGGGGGATGGACACACTTGAAGCTCTGACTTGGACTTGGGAGGGACGAAGGCAATATATGTAACCTAAACATTTGTACCCCTGTAATATGCTGAAATTAAAAAAAGGACGTGTTGCAGGAGAAAGGTACATTTTGGACATTTTGAATTTGATATGTCTGAGTGGAGACATCAAGGAGGCAATTTGCATGGGCACAAGGAGATGTAAAGGACATTGGAAACCAAGAAGGGGGGAAGGTGGGAGGGAGGTGAGGGGTAAAAACTCACCTATTGCCTACCAAGAGTGCCGTTCTGGTGATGGGCTCACTAAAAGCCCTGACTTAAGCATTATGCAAGGTATACGTATAATAAAAACATAGGTGCCCCCTTAATATTTTGAAATTTTAAAAAAGGAGGCAATTTGATGGTTGAATCTAAAGCTGACAGAAAAGGTTTTGGCTCCTGGAAGCAAATGGAAGTGTCCCAACCAAGAGAATTCTGCAAAGATTTTCTGAAAAGGTGTCCGCATTACTCCTGTGTCTACATTACCAAGTTCCACAATTGCCCACATATGTTAGAGTGTGCTGTTTTATATCTGTCTTGTCTTTAATAAAATAAAGACATTAGAAGTAGAAAGAGGAGAATGAGACAAGAACCACAACAAAGCGCCCAGATCCTCACAGCACTATTTATATTAGGAAAACATGACAAATAACCTATTTACCATCAGTAAGTGCTAGGCTAAATAAGTTATTGCACATTCCTTAAATGAAATATAGTTCAGCCACTTGAAATTGCTACTATAAATCTACATTTGTTTTATTTTCTGGTATGAAAAGATATCCACAATATTATATGGGGAAAAAGCATATTATAAAAACAAGATATGCTATATAAATCATGCCATTTGTTGTTAGAGAAGTTGATAACCGTATTGATATGACCCCCGAAAATAGCCATGAGGAAAATATATACACTGAAATTTGGATAGTAATTGCTTTGGGTAGAGGACATTTGGGTGAGTTTTACTTTATTTTTCATACTTTAATATACAATTCATCAAAACATAATCATAAGTTGGTATTATTATTAAACATAAAAGGTAAAATTTTATTGGAAATGCAATAACTTTTCATTTTGATAGCTGCAAAAATTTTAATGCATTACCAGATCAGTTTTACAATGAGCTCACATTTCTACACATGTATGCTTTTACCTCTGCTTTCATAATCAGAAAGAACAAAAATAGCCGTTTTTATTGAAGAACAAGACAACAGTCTGGACACTTCAGGTGGTAGCCAGAAAGAGCCAGGCTGGCAGGCAGCTGCTCTGCCACTGCCGTGAGCAAAACACAGTTTGTGTTTATCCAGTTCAGCACAACAAACATTTCCCACGCGCCTCCTCTGGGCCAGGCTGTGGTTAGACGGCAAGGAAGCCTGCATGAATCCATCTTAGTCGCAGACCTCTATAAACTCACAGGAAATAACCTGGCTTTCAAAACACATTTATGGAAGATTTACGAGTGTGCTAAGCTACCATAACAAAATACTATAGACTGGGTGGCTTAAACAACAAAAACTTATTTCCTCACAGTTCTGGAAGCTGGAAGTCCAAGGTCAAGTGCTGGCAGGGTTAGTTTCTCCTGAGGCCTCTCTCCTTGGCTTGCAGATGGCTGCTTTCTCGCCGTCTTCACACGCTCCTCGCCCTGTGCAGGTCTATGGCCCACTCTCCTCTTCTTATGAGGACATCAGTCAGGTAGGATTAGGGCCCACACTTAGAACCTCATTTTAAGTTAGTCACATACTCAAAGGCCCTGTCTCCAAGTCACATTCAGAGATACACGGCCTTACGATCTCAATAGACAAGTTTTGGGGAGTGACATAATTCAAATCATAACAAAGATCCACAGAATTAAACTTTCAGTGAGAAGATTCCTATCAATTTTGTGATTTACTATTGATGTCTCTTAAATGTTCTTTGTAAAAGCTGAACCAGAGATATTCAAAAGTACTTTACAACTAATTAAGGATGATAATATAAATAAAGACTATTACTCTTATGTGTACTATATGACACATTCACTTTTATGATTTACATTCAAGAGATGGAAAAACTGACCAAGATGTACTGAAGAAATGAAGACATTTTCATTCAGGTACTTATGCAACTTAGAAAAGAAGCATTTGGATTAAAATTTTCAGGGAATGATTTTATATTTATTAACATAATAGAGCTTTATATTCTATTAATAACTCCTTAGTTTACTTTGTATAACAAGGTGAATCAGTCTTAAATAAAATCAGAAGTTAACATGCTGAAACTACCCACAAGACTTTTTTTTTAATTTCAGAATATTACAGGGGTACAAAACACTTTGGTTACATATATTACCTTTGCACCACCCAAGTCAGAGCTACAAATGTGCCCATCCCCCAGAAAGTGTGCACCGCACCCATGAGGTGTGAATGGAGTACTACACAGCCATAAAAAAACAATGGTGAACTAATACGTCTTGTATTATCTTGGATGGAGCCGGAGCCCATTCTTCGAAGTGAAGTATCACAAGAATTGAAAAGCAAACACCACATGTACCCATGAGATTTTAAAAATACTTTTCCACATGTATGTTTATATAATCCACTCACTTTGTTCAGTAATGCTCAAAATCCATTCTGCTTTAAACTATATTCAATATAGAAGGAAATAGAAAGTACCTGTTAATTGGAGAAAAGGGAGTTTCCCAAGGGACTTAATTGAGCAAACATCCAACATAATATACCTGCCCATGGTAACAAAAATTAAGGGAAAAAAAAGACTCTATTTTAAATTAAAAGCAAGCACATTCCTTCTCAGCAATATTCAGGCTAATGCTAGCAACAGGTCCTCCTTAGCACACATGCAAAAAAAAAAAAAAAAACCCCACACATCTCCTCCCACATCCTCTGCATTCTCTTTTGTCCAAGATTCTACCTGAAAAACTGAAAGAGAGATAGCAAGGAGGCCAAAAAAATAGCAGTGTTTACCACCACAGTGCCAAGTAGACACTCAGCTGATGTTTAGTGGACATCTGTTTGCCTCCTCTCTGAAATGTATTCCCTGTCACCTCTTGTCCTTTCTTCATTGTACCCAAAGTTCCTTTGGCAACGTCCATCTCCCAATCCCAGCCACATGGCATAGACTGCCTTTACCCCACTGCCCCAGGAGAGAGGTCTATTTGAGCTTAAGTCCATCAGCATTCGCTTTCCACTTTGTCCACCATGATTGGTTTAAACATGAGCACATTACCTAATCAGAACCAAAGAGATGTGAAAAAGTGTTACTGAGCAGTCCTGGGAAGGAGAAGCTTTCTCTCCCTCCACCTAACTGGTAGATTATGAAGTCTAGAATTAAAGCAGCCATTTCGTTACCTAAAACGAAGAACCTGGAGCCACAATGCATCAATAAATGGAACTTCAAATGGAAGCCCACACATGCATCCTTATCATCTAGATCTGATTATTGTTAGAATGACGTATTTTCCCTTAATTGTTTAAACTAGTTTGAATTATGTTCTCTGTCACTTGCAACTAAAAAATTTCTGATTCAAGTGAAAAATTGAATGAAAGAAGTGATAAACTAGGCATCCAACCACAACAGGTACGAGGGAAAGATTGCTAATAGGTACACCTTATCTTCATACACTCTGAACAAGGTTGTAATGTGTCTCAACAACAAAGGGAAAAATCCTTTTTCATTCTCTCACAAGACAAAATTAGGGTAAATCTACCCACAAGTTCTTCTTCTCACCTCTTCTCTTGAACAGTCAATTGTCAGTCAGCACATGGGTGATTCATTTACAAATTCCTAGTAGCAAATATCCAATCCCAGCATAAATTTCTTTTCTCCCTTCCCATCATCAATCGCTAGAGTTGATTATTTTGCCATAACTGAGTACATATTTCACAAATGTTGGAGATGGAACTATTTTTATCTAGAAGAAAAATAAGCTGTGTGTTAGGAACTCTGTATGTGTAATTTCATTAAGCTCTATAATAACCCTGTGGGGAATATTGTAACCTTATTTCATAAGTGATAAGAAGGAGATCCAGAGAGGCTATGTAGCTTGCCTAAGTTTACAGCAAGTTAATTGTAGAGTGGGAGATTTCAGCCCAGGTCTAATTACTAAACCTGTGCTTTTGAGTTATTCATTAATTCATTCAAATTTTCTTGCATGCCATTGTGTTAAGTGCTGGGAATGCAAAGGAGAATTATTATAAGGTTCTTCCCCCTCCTGAGAATTTATAGTCTTAGGGAGGAGAAATACATGTATATAGTTGAATTAACACAATATGCAAAAAGTGTTTTTACAGGGCAATGAGCAAAGTTGGGTGGAAACACAGAACATAGAGTCTGAGAGGAAAGGAAAGGCTTCATCAGGCAGGATGACACCGGGAATCAAAGCTGAGTAAGCAAGGAAGAGAGAAGTAACAAAGCAGAAGCCACAGCACTGAGGAGAAAGAAAGTGGTGGGGGAGCAGGGAGAAAGGGAGGGAAGGAAGGAAGGAAAGAGAGAAAGAAAGAAAGAGGAGGAGGAGAGAGAGACAGAGAGGAAGGAAGGAAGGAGGGAGGGAAGAAGGAAGGAATGGAGGGAGGGAAGAAGGAAGGAGGGATGGAGGGAGAAAGGAAGAAGACAGAAAGGAGAGGGAGAAAGAAAGAAAGAGAGGGGAAAAAAAGGAGGGAGGAGAAAGAGGAAGGGATGGATGGAATAAAATATATGTTAATCGACTGTTTATGTTCTCGCTAAGACTTCCAGTCAACTGCAGGCTATCAGTAGTTAATAGGGAGGGAGGGAGGCAGGAAAAGAAAGAAACACTGCCTGGGGTGTTCTGAACACCAAGGATTTGCTGTGGCTGAACAATCAGGGATAGGGCATGGGCAGGGAAGGAGAGAAATAGGAAATAAAATTGGAGAGGCCCATTACATAATGGGGGGAAGGGAATATTGATATTAATATACATTTTGCCTCTTTTTAACTAGGGTTAGGGTCTGAGGTTGGCCTAAACTGGAGAGATTTTAAGCATGTTACCATTTTTGCTATAGTTGTTTAAGAGGAAGCACCATGGCAGTGAGATAGGAGCAAGGAACCATGTTCCCAATAGAAGCCATGGTGCTGTGGAAGACACCAGGCTCTCTGCTCTGTGGTCTATGCTACAGAGGCATATTGCCAAGCAGGAGAGAACATACTGCTGTTTGCAAAGGAGAAGAAGAGAGAGCAAATGATATATTGTGTCTATCTTCTTTAAAACTTGGAAAGCAACTGCATAGTTTTGGAAAATATTGTTGAAGTTGGAAGTTTTCAGGAATATTCAGTAATTACTGGAAATTTTCAAATGCAAGAGTTTCTGCCAACCATAATAGTGTCTACTGCTGATGTATTAAGTAGCACAATAATGATTCATTTAATTTAATTACAGCAGAAATAGCCAGGTGTTAATCTACCCATGTAGGCAAAACTTTGAAAAAATAAAACAGCCTGTGATTTATATACTGAATCCTCTTCTCTTTAGTAGGCTTAAGCCCAATGATGAAGTTTCCTAATATAGACTGTGATGATAGTGAATTTACAGAAAATAAAATTATTATTCTGCTCTGCTTGCTGCCTCTACTATTGAAAGATAATATGGTAATTTCAGCCACCAACATTTAACAATGTTTACCTTGGTGAGATTATAAATTCTCAGAGATAGTGAAAGTAAGTTACATGACTAATAAATGTCACTGATGCATATTTTAAAACTAAGACAATGTAGTTTGGAAAATAATTAGATAAGAAAACCATAGCTCAAGAAATAAGTCAAAAATAATGTTCAATATTTTTGGAATATGAGGCAGGCTTTTTAAACTTCCAGTAGTAGTCTTCAGTTAACCCTTGAGCAACACAGGTTGGAATTACACAGGTCCACTTATCCATGAATTTTCTTCTGCCTCTGCCACCCTTGAGACAGCAAAACCAACCCTTCCTCTTCCTCTTCCTCCGCAGCCTACTCAACCTGAGGATGATGAGGATGAAGACCTTTATGATGATCCACTTCCACTTAATGAATATAAACATATTCTCTCTTCCTTATTATTTTCTTTTCTCCAGCTTACTTTATTATAAGAATACATATACAAAATATATGTTAATGGACTGTTTATGTTTTTGGTTAAGACTTCCAGTCAACAGTAGGCTATTAGTAGTTGAGTTGTGGGGAAGTCAAAAGTTAGACACAGATTTTTGACTGTGCAGGGGGTCGGAGCCCCTAAGCCTCACATTGTTCCAAAGTCAACTATAGAGCATTCTGTTCACGACAGGGAGGCTGTGAAGCAGTTAAAGGTGTGAGCCGTGGAACCAGACTGTGTGGCCGAATCTCAGTTCCGTTGCTTGCTAAGTGGCCGTGGACATATCACTTAACTGTAAAATTGAAATAATAATAGTACTTACTGCATGGGGTTTTTACATGCAAGCAATGCTTCATGAATATACCATTCAATACATATATATTGAGCCCTTACTCCA
>CM052442.1:30213490-30249347 GCA_028533085.1 Varecia variegata | reverse complement strand
ACTAGTAGGTGGAGGGTAAAAGATCAGACAAAACTTCATAGATAGGTACAAAATAATCTGGATGCCAAAGATGGGCAGGATTTCAGCATGTCAAATATGGTGTGTGTACAATAAAGGGTTAAATCAATAGGCCTGGGTTACTCAAACCCCCACATTACAAAGAAAAGACTGAGCCCTGGCCAGCTCCTAGGAGAAAACCTCAAGCCCCTGAATGTGCTGCTTGATAAGATTGTCTCTGTATCCCTGGAGACTTGGGCCATGCCAGGCAGTTTAAGCCAACAAGTGATATACAGTGGGGACCTTGGGCCATTCTGGGTCAGTTTGACCTCTGGATGGGATGGAGACTAAGTAACCAAGGTCAGCCCCATGGGTGCTCCATGCCTAGATGACAGACCTGCAATAAAAACTCTATACCTTTAGGCTCAGGTACGCTTTCCTAGTTGGCAATACTCCCTACCTGTTGTCACACATCAACGCTGGAAGAATTAAGCATTGTTTGTACAACTCTATTGAAGGAGGACAACTGGAAGTTTGCACCTAGTCTCTCCTGGACTGTGACCTATGTACTTTTTATCTTTCCTGATTCCAATCTGTATCATTTCACTGTAATAAACTGCAACCATGAACATAACAGCTTTTCTGAATTTTGTGAGTTCTGTAAGTCAATCATTGAACCTGAGTTGGTCTTGATGACCCCTGACACAGAGTGCCAAATAACCAGGACCTTAAAGGATAGGCAGGATTTCAGCATTTCAGATACGAAGCAAAAGGAGACACAAGTTATACTACAAAAAAAGCTCTAAATATTTCCATGTCAATATAGTCTCAAGACTGGAAATGATTTTTAAGCACCTGAGACATATAGATCTACAAGTGCTATTGGCAATAAACAAATCAATTTCTAACAGAAACAGATATATCCCACAATTTTTTAATCATTTAAGAATCATCCTTTCTCTAACAGTTGCAACAAGAAAAAAAAATCATCCTATAATATTTTCATCCATGCTTTATAGACCTCAGACATTAATTCTTCATACTAGTAAACAAAAATTATATTTTTCTATAATTCTAATTTTAAAGTTTATGATTTTCTCTATTACACATAGGGTTAAATGCTTTTTTAAAATCACCAGAATAATTACTCTCAAACATTGATAGATTTGTATCTATCAATTTCCAAAAAACTGATGTGCAATAAAGATTTTTATAATATGTATTAAGATACTTTTTTCTCAAATTATGTCTACATTGCAACACAATATGAACAAGTTGGGCAATACTTCCCATAAGTAACTAAATTATGCCCTTGAATATAACATTTATAATCCTTGCTTTAGTTGATACTAGTAACTTATTAACAGAAATTTGATCAGGTATGCTAAAAGAAAAGTTTAGCACAGTGTTTTATTTTTAGTGAGCTCAATGTTTGGTGAATGAATACACACACACATATATAATGGAAGAAAAGAAAGGAAAATTAGAAATATACTCTGGAAAGAAAGAATGTGAACAAAAATAATGAAATATGTAATGGAAAAATGTATCTTGACAATTATACTAAAGGTTATATGACAACTATTAATAAATAAGTTGATGAATCATTTTTCTTAATTATTGTGCTCTATAATAATAAATATAAAAATGATTTTTATATATCCTAATTATGTACAAATATAGATTCACATCCTAAAATTCATATGGAATCTCAAGAGACGTCAAATAGCTTCACTGGACCTAATGGCTTCAATTGTGTATTCTACAAAGCTGAAATAATGAATGCGTAGAAGAAAGTATTGGTGGCTGTTTGTAATCTTCAATTTGAAAAGACTTTCTGAGTCTGACATCAAAGACAGATCATGAAGGGATTAGTTGGATATCTAGCTACAAAAAAGTTACAAATTTCTGCATTTGGGAACACTATTAAAAATGTTTTAATTTATAAGCTAAATATTATATGCAAATATATGATACACAAGTTATGAATATCTTTGATATAGGTAAAAAGTTTCTACAAATCAGTAGAAAGATATGCATATTCATTAATAAGAGGGATAATCAACACAATCAATTCAGAACAGAAGAAATTTTTTTAATCTAATAAACGTAAAAAAGTTCAGCTGCACTGGTTATCAATTAAATCAAATTACCAACATTTCTACCCACTTTAATTTATTAGATTGGCTAAGATATCTTGAGTTTATAAAACCCATGTTTATTCCAGTGTGTAGAAACAGTCTTTCACCAATTTCTGGTAGTAGTTACCCTGGGTAATAATTTTCCAGTACATCAAAATCATTTTTATAGACTTGTACCTCCAGTGGAAAGGATTATTATTAATTATTATCCCATATATCCCATCCTCTATTTGGATCCTCCTTAGGTAACCAGTTGGCCTTCCCTTTAATTTGGGTATGAGATGTTGTACTGTATAGTATTTGGCGAATCAGTCATACATGTGATAATTGGCAAGAATGAGGGGTTTGAGAGTACTGTGACTAAAGAGCAGGGTTGCCTACTAATATCCTTTTTTCATAAAGGGAAGACAATAACAAAGAGGACAGAAAACAAAATTATGCAAAGAAGTTCATGGCAATCAGTGGCTCCTAGAATGTAAGGATCTTGGGCCAATGATCTTGGAAAGCACCAGTCTACTTTATGTTGTTTTCTGCTTCTGAACCCAAACTGTTCTAGAAATCCTGACTAGTCACCTGGCAGTAGCAATGATATCAGTGAGAGCTGTAAGTGTATTCCCTCTATTATCTGTTTCATTTACTGCCTTCCAGAACTAAAATCAATCTAGGTTGCTATGGTGGCATTAACAAATTATTCCAAAATTTAGTGGCTTAAAACAATTCATTTGCTCATAGATCTGCAATGGGAGCAGGGCGTGGTAAAGCTCATCTCTGCTTTACTGAGTATCAGCTGGGACTACCTGAAGGGTGGGGGTTGGGAACATCTGAAAGTTTGCTCATTCACTTGTTTGATGGTTAAGGCTGGCCATGAATGGAGAACTTAACTCGAGATGTTGGCCAGAATAGCTTGTACATGGCCCGGCTTCCTCACAACATGGTGAGAGAGAGAACCTGTGACAGGCCCTTAGTCAGATTCCTTGAAATCAGAGGCCTTTAGCTGAATGTAAAATGGTGATCTATTGCATAGCGTGGTGACTATACTTAATGTATATGTATAATGTATTATATATTTCAAAATAGCTAAAAGAGAGGATTTTACATGTTCTTATCACAAAGAAAGGCTAAATATTAGAGGTGATGGATTGTTAATTAGCTTGATTTGATCATTCCACAATGCATACAGGTATCAAAACATTACATACCCCATAAATACATACAATTATTATTGGTCAATTAAAAATAAAGTAAAACTTAAACAAAAAGAAGCAGAAACCCCTGTAAATGATAAAACTAAAGGCTATGGTTAATTTATTATAACTAACAACAGCAGAATGAAGGAGAATGAAACCCTTTACTAAGCTATAACACAATCAATTTTATAAAGATTTTGTCACTGATTATGCTGGCAGAAAGATTATATTATGGAAAGTAAGAAAATTTACAAACCTCTAGGCCTTTAATTTATCCTATAAACTATATTATGGTTTTTCCTGATTGACAGGAGTATGTAAACCCAGAAATAAAACCTTTCTGGAGATATGGTGTCAGTCTCTGTACATGAACACAATAATGTTTATTTTAATATGAAAGATACACAGCAATCTATTCATATTAACATCTTATTTACACATAAATATCCTAGGAAGGCTGAAATTCTTCATGTATTGTTCCTTTAGTCTAAGGCTGGTAAACAAAAGCGCTGTCACAATAGTTTTGTACTAATTAAAATGTAGAGAACACCAAGTAAGCATAATTATTCTTATATTCTTTCTGTTATAAGGATAAAGGAGAAGGAAATCTTTGTGTTCCCTAGTGGAAACTGAAAGAAATTTTAAACATAAAGGTCATCACAATTTCATTATTATGAATTTGGGGCCTGACTGGGAAAAGGCAAAATCGAGAACATGTGGCAGAGAAGACAAGAACATAAGTCATAAGTATCCAAAGACAAGAAATAGTTACATGCAATATTTTTAAATAAGTAATCATGACTATTAACATTTTTAACCTTAAAAAAATAAGAATACTTTTTTCAAAATGATTTAAGAATATTCAAAAAGCACAGTTAACAGAACAATATATTAATTTTAATAAGTTTCTGTTATCTGAACAAAGAATAATTTTGCTACACAAAAGAAACCAAAAAACCCTAAATTCCAGTTTCAGTCTTTGTGTATGCAAACTGTATGACAATTTGCAATATGTAGCTCCAACGAATTTGTCAAAATTTTCAATATATTTCCTCACAGCTTTCAACTCTTTAGTTGTAAGCATTATAAACCTATACTACACTATGGCCTCAAATTTCTCTTTTTTAGCTTTATCAAGACACATATCCCTTAGAAGCATAGTTGAAAATTCCTAGCAAATAAAATCTAGTAAAACATAAAAAGAAAAATACTTCATGACCAAGTGGAGTTTATCCTAGAAATATAAGTGTGGTTTAATGGGCAAAAATCAATTGATGCAATTCATCATGTTAAAAGAATAAAGGAGGAAAATCACATAAGCATTTAATAGATGCAAAAAAGCATTTAACAAAGTTCAACAGCCATGTATAATAAATCTCTGCAATTAGAAACAGAGAGGAAATTTTTTAAGCTAATAAATGACATCTAAGAAAGACCTAAATCTCACATCATACATAATTCTAAAATATTGAATGCTTTCTGTCTAAGATCAAGAACAAGACAAACATGTCCACTCTCACCAACCTTGTATAGAGATGCTAACAAGTGTAATAGGCATGAATAGTAAATACAAATTGTAAAGATTAGGAAGAAAGAAGTAAAACAGTCTCTCTTCACAGATTACATGACAGTTTAAGCAGAAAATTCTAATGACCCTAAATGAATTTAGCAATGTCTCAGGATAG
Source organism: Varecia variegata (assembly GCA_028533085.1). Lineage (NCBI taxonomy): Eukaryota > Metazoa > Chordata > Mammalia > Primates > Lemuridae > Varecia > Varecia variegata. The sequence goes on along the minus strand of CM052442.1, from coordinate 30,244,337 downwards.
AAAGTTAATATACAAAAATAAAGTGAATATACTATCAGTAAACCATTTGGAAAATATTTTTTAATATCATTTACAATAGCATCAAAAATAGTAAATAATTAGGAATGTATTTAATTTAACAAAGATATATGAGATATCTACAATGAAAACTATAAAAAAGACCTAAATAAATGAAGCAATATACCATGTTCATGTATCAGAAATAATATTGTTAAGATGTCTATTATTTTCAAATCAATCTAGCAATTCAACACAATTTCAATCATAATCCCAGTTTTGCAGAAACTAACGAGTTCTTTCTAAAATTGATATGAAAAAGCAAAGGACCTAGAATATCTAAAGCTGTCTTGAAAAATAAAGTTGGAGGACTTAAACTACCTAAAATTAGACATACTATTAGTGTTGTAATCAAGACTGCAATACTGGCATAAAGATAAACCAATAGATTAACAGAATGAATAGAGAACACAGAAATAGATCCAAAATTCTATGATCATTTGATTTTCAACAAAGGTCCAAAGCAACCCAATGGGCAAACAAAAGTCTTTTTATCAAATGATGCTAAAAACATATATCTATATCCCTATAAAAATACTAAGCCTTGACCCTACTTCAAAATTAACTTGACATGGATTATACACTTAAAGGTAAAAGCTAAAAAGCTTTACCTACAAAGCTTTAGCTATAAAGCTCCTAAAAGAAAAAAACAGAAGAATATCTTTGACACATGGAGGTAAGCAAAGGTTTCTTAGGCAAAATATAGAAAGCAAATATCATAAAACAAAAGGAATGTTACATTAGACTATATCGAAATTAAAACTTCTTCTCATCAGATGATACTATCAAGAAAATGAATACGCATGCCACATACCAGAAAAAATATTTGAAACAATTATTTCTTATGAATAATTTATATCTAGAATAAATAATAAGCTTCTAAATTCAATAAATATACATATATATGTAGGTATATGTGTGTGTGTGTGTGTGTGTGTGTGTGTGTATGAGAGATGTTACCTAATGAAAAACAGGTCAATTCACCAAGAAATCATAGCAATCTTAAGTGTGTAAATGTACTACATGATTCTGGATTGAATGCTAAATAATGGGGAAACAGCTATAAGGATTAATATCAGTCAATTGTTGAAATTTTAATATAAATTGTGGATTAGAATATCATTTTATCAATGTTAAATTTCTGATTTTTAAATCAGCACTGAAGTTTTGTAAGAGAGTGTTCTTTTTCTTAGGAAACACATTCTGAAATATTCAGGGGTGGGGTAGAAAAGATGTCCCCAACTTACCTTTAAATGGTTCATTAAAAAATATATAAATATACATATTATAATATATATCACATATTAACATATATAGAGAGAGAATAATATGGATGAAACAAAAATATAAATAATTGGTGAATCTGAATAAAGTGTATATGAGAGTTTCTTATACTATTGCAACTTTTCTATAAGCTTAAAATTATATCAAATTAAAATGTTACAAAAATCAATGGCCCAGAGTATTCTAGGGAGATGATAGTGTAGGAAACACCAGAAGTCTCTCTACCCATCTAGACCTCAATTACACTGATGGACTCTGTCTGATGTAACTATTTTGGAACTCAAACATCTATTGAAAGCTTGCAACTTCCACTAGAAGGCTTAGATGGTAAATTGTAGTGAACTTCATTCAATTTCAGCTCATAGCACAGTAGCAGCAACCCATCCCCCCTCCCAGCCCCATAGCAGGCAGCTGTACACGTGTTCTTGGAGCAACTTGTACACTGTTTGCAGGAGCAAATGGACAGGGGGAGGGGAAAGAAAACCCTGGGGAAGGGAGAGAATCTGATTTCCAAAGTTACCACATTATTAGATTCAAATATCCATAATTTTCAACAAAAAATCACAAGGCATACAAAAACATAGGAAAGTATGGAAGGAAAAAAATAAGGAAAAATTAAGTTAATAGAAACTGTTCCTGAAAAAGATCTGATGGCAAATATACTAGACAAAGACTTTAAAATAACTGTCTTAAAGATGCTGAAAGAAGTAAAAAAATATGTAGAGAAAATCAAGAAAATGGTATGTGAACAAAAATATCAATAAAAAGATAAAAAATCTAAGAAGAGATAAAAAGAAATTCTTAGGCTGAAAAGTACAATAACTAAAATGAAAAATTCACTAGAGGGATTAAAGGAAAATTAGAGCCAGCAGAAAAAAGAATCAGTGAACTTGAGAGGACAATGGAAATTATCAAGTTTGACAATCAACAGAGTTAATAGACAACCTACTGAATGAGAGAAAATATTTGCAAGCTATTCATCCAACAAGGGACTAATATTCAAAATATATAAGGAATTTAAACAACACAACAGCAAAAAAAAAAAAAAAAAAGTAATTCCATTAAAAAGTGGGCAAAGGGTCTGAATAGACATTTCTCAAAAGAATACATACAGATGGCCAATAGGTATACGAAAAAAGTGCTCAATATCACTAATCATTAGGGAAATGCAAATCAAAACCACAATAAGATATTCTCACCCTAGTTAGAGTGTTTATTATCAAAAAGACAAAAAATAACAAATGCCAGCAAGGATGCAGAAACAAGGGAACTCTTATGCACTGTTGGTGAGAATGTAAATTTGTACAGCAATTATGGATAACAGTATGGAAGTTCCTCAAAAAAACTAAAAATAGAACTACCACACAATCCAGCAATCCCACTATTGGATATTTATTCAAAGGAAAGGAAATCAGTATATCAAAGGGATATCTGCACCCCTATGTTTATTGCAGCACTAGTCACAATAGCCAAGATATGGAATTAACCTAAATCTCCATAAGGTGAATAAATAAAGAAAATGTGGTATGTATATATACAACAGAATATTACTCAGCCATAAAAAAGAATAAAATTCTGTCATTTGCAGCAACATGGATGAAACTGAAGGTCACTATATTAAGTGAAATAAGCTAGTCACAGAAAAACAAATACTGCATGTTCTCATTCATATTAAGGTGACCAGAGACTGGAAAGGGCCAAGCAAGGAGGACGAAGAGAGGTTGGTTAATGGATACAAACATACAGTTAAATAGAAGGCATAAGTTCCAGTGTTCAGCAGCACAGTAGGGTGACTACACTTAACAATAATTTATTGTACATTTTAAATAGCTAGAAGAAAAGACTTAAAATGTCCCCAACACAAAGAAATGATAAATGTTTGAGTGTATTTGAGCAAACAGCAATTCATGGATCAAGCAGTACCAAACTGGAAACTGAAAGTGGTATGAGGCTCTATGGGATGGTCCAAAGAGAAGGCTTTTATAGGGTGAATACAGAAGAAGGGTACAAACATTATTTGATTGGTTAACGTTTGAGCAATTGCCATATTTGGATTATCCTGATAGAAAGTCCTTGATTATATAATTAATACTCAGTTGGACAGTTACGACTGGCTAAGCTTAAGTTTCATTTTGTTTATCCAGGAACCCATGGTGTTGGAACCATCTTAGCCTAATGGCCTCCCTTAAGTTTGTTTTTGTTTTTTGGGTTGTTTTTTTTTTTTTTTTTTTTTTTTTTTAGACAGGGTCTCTCTCTGTTGCTGGGGCTAGAATGCAGTGGCATCATCATAGCTTACAGCAACCTTGAACCCCTGGGCTCAAGCAATCAATCCTTTTACCTCAGCCTACCGAGTAGCTGGGACTACAGGCATGTACCACCATGCCCAGCTAATTTTTCTATTTTTTGTAGAGACAGGATTTCGCTTTGGCCAGGCTGGTCTCTGACTTCTGGGCACAAGCAACCTCATGCCTCGGCTTCCCAAAGTGCTAGGATTACAGGTGAGAGCGACCACACCTGGCCCTCTTATTTTGACAGTGGATAAACACACAGACATGTTATCTATTCAGACAATGAAATATTTGGCCATAAAAAGGAATTCAATACTGATACATGCTGTAATGTTGATGAACCTTGAAAACATTGTGCTAAATGAAAGAAGCCAGTCACAAAAGACCGTATATTATATTATTCTATTTATATGAAATGTCCGAATTTGGTAAATCTGTAGAGATCAAAAGTAGATTAGTTCTTGGTTAGGACTGGGAAGGGTAGTTGGGTAGGAGGTGATAGCTAAAGTATATGTGGTTTTTGAGATGATGAAAGTATTCTAAAATCTGATGATGCTAGCACGTATCTGTGAATATTCTAAAATCCTTAATTTGTAGGCTTTAAAGGGAGAAGTGCATGATATGTGAATTTTATCTTAGTAAAGATATAACTTAAAAATCAATGGCCCTTTATGTGTGCCCTCTCTCTCATATAAAGCTTCTAGGTAGTCATCTTGATCTTAGGTCATGTTCCCTAGAAGTGGTCTTGGATTCAAGTGGGTTGTAATGGATTGAAGGAGTGCTCTTCATGAAAACTTTTAAGGGAGTGAGGACTACAGTTAGGGAAGAGGAAAGAGGCAAGCAAAGATAAAGTCTAGCTTTGGCCTGATTCATGGGGGCTCTGGGACCTAAACTGACCCTGCAGAACTGTCACCACCTTGAATCAAAAGGGCTTGTCTTATGTGCCCCCACGTAAATCCATATTTGGCTGCAGCTGCCCCCAGCAGTTGGAGTTGTAACCTTTTTGGTAAGCAGGTTCCATTAGCTGAGAGCTATCTAGCCCATGTAAGGGACAGCTGTGCGTCATTAGCAGCCAAAACACAACAGCTGGGAGATGAGTGCAGCGGTCTAGCAAAGGGTGTCCGTGCCGTGCATCACCCAAATCTACTAGGTACCCCAAAGGAGTACCCATGGAGGTTGGCAAATATTTAGCTAAAATAATTCACAACAGTATCATTTATAATAACAAGAACTATATTTAATTGCCCCAGATTTGGAAGGTGTTACGTTTTGTTCATACAGCAGAATCCTGTTAGCCAGTAAAGACATGTTAGAAGATCATTTAGAAAAATGGAACTAAATTTCAGAAATATTGTAAGGTGAAAAGACTACAAAAGCATGAGCAGGATAATCTTATTTTTATAAATGTAGTGGTATATAGGTGTTACACACATTATTTCCCTTTTGGAAAAGAAACATAAAAATTTAAAGAATTGTTATTGCCCAGTGGCAGAATTATAGCTACTTTTATTTCCTACATTGTGTTTATCAGCTTGTTCTGTATTGCTTTTGTATAAAGAAGTAATTTCAAATATTATACACCAATAATTTAATTCTCAAATTTGAACTGAAATGGTGTGATCCTACTCAAATAATGTAAGACTAAAGCGTAAGACTCCAAGAAAGAGTGCGGTTCTTGGAGAGATTACCATCCCAGCGTGTGGTCCTCTACTTTGCCCATTCGATTTTATCATTACACTTAGAGCTGGTCAGATTGGTGGTCACTGATGAACAAGAGGTGAATCTATAGATCAGAATACCTATGTACTAATTTTCAATTCCATCAACGACTGCATTCATCATTCACAGCCCCGTCCATGTTTCCAAGGTCAGGTACCTGAGAAGACATGTGAGTTAACAGAAGACTCCTTGGTAAACATACAGAGCAGGTGGTCTGGAGAAATATTTCATCCTGGCTTCATGCTGAGGCCCAGCGAATCACATTAGACAGCCCAGGGCCTCCCTGTCACGACTCCAGCCCACCTCTCCTGGGCACGACTGGCAGGATGAAGAATGTGCGCCTGCCTTGGGAACAGCTTTCCCCACAATGGTCAGACACTTTGGTGTGACCTGGAACAAAAAGGGGAGTTGATCCAAATTGCCCATCTTGGAAATTTAAATTAGGTGTTACTAAAATAATGAATCCTTTAGTGTGAACAGAGGCTGGAACAAAGCCATGAAATGTTGTCAGGGCCATGGTGAGTCATGGAAAGACAACGTTACAAGGCAAAAAAAAAAAACAGAGAAAGAAGATACCATGAGCTGAGAGACCATGGCAGCCCACGAGGAGGCAAAGAGTCAAGTCAAGTCTCTAAAGTGACCTCAGTTCCTGGCTGCTGTCCTTTATCCACTCACAGATACCCTCATAATAAATTCTGAGGTGAGCAGAATCTTGAGGGAAGATTCCCTCAAGAGTGGAAGGCACTATTAAGTACACAAAAGTATGGCTTTGCAAAGGTAAACAAGAACACCAACTCGTGTTTAAAAAAATAATGAAGAATATGTGGAGACAAAACATATAGCAACAGCCTGGAAAACCATATAGAACATTTAGAAACCCAGAATAAAATTATCTAAAATCAAAATAACCCCTGGCTATCTTCCTATGAAAATGAACTATAAGTTTCAGTTTAAAAATAGACCTTTCTTAGGTATTTATCTCTGCAACATTTTGCTTTAAGGCATGAATTTAAAGAGTTCATATTTCACCACCTTGAGGCATGTAGCACAAGCACCTCTTACATTTAAACAGAAACACATGGAATTTATCTGTAAATGTTCCATACAGAGAGATCAAAGAAAGAAGTTGTTCTACAAAGTCATGATATTGAAGATAAAAGACAACTAAGAAAGAATATGATGGTGCCGTGAAATGTTTCATTTTTCAGTTAACCATGGCATTCTTTTAGGGGATCACATAATTATGATGCCAGGCATTGTCTCTAGGCTATTGTGAATCTTGTTGCACTCAAGTCTGAACTGCCTTAAACTGTGTCAGATAGATGGGGCCTCTATCATTTTAAAAGAGCACTGTTATAACGCCTAGAGATTCACAAACCCAGGTCATAGCAACAAAAATCACAGAACAAGCTCCCTGAAAATTGTCTGAAATCAGTTCAGGTCAATTGAACAAAACAAAGGAACTGGCACTGGTGTAGATATCTTTTAAAGGCCCTGTGTCCTGCACACAAATTCAAAGAGGAAGCCAAATTTAACCTTCCGGGCAGATAACTGACTTTAGTCTTCGTGGTGTTTGCTTTATAGAGTGGTTGCAGATAAGGGCAACTTATCTGTAACTTATCTGCAGATACTGTACATGGATGAATGCTGGAACCACACTAACCATGAATGTGGAACCCAAGGAGTGGTAAAATGACCGTTTGCAAAACTTATCAGTAGACAGAGTATCTTAAATCCAAGCTGCAGTCTTGATGATAGAACATGTCAAATAAATCATATACATTTCATAAAAGTAAACAAACTATTGGCAAGAAGGCCACTTATGAAGAAAGACATTTTCAAAGACCTGCACACACCAAAGGACTGACACACCAGAGACTGGCTCTGGGTATATGATAGAGTGTTGAGGTTTCCCTTCCCTCAGACCCTTCATGGGTGAATATACCTCTGAGAAACAAAAGGGGAGCTAACTGTGGAAGCAAAATGTGTTTGAAAAAAGGGGGGTGGGACTTTTACATTGTGAGTTTTGATACAAAATTCCACTGAGTCCAGGTAGAGATATTCTAAAAATCAAAGCATTTGGTAAATGACAGGAACGTGTTTCACCAATGACAATAATTATCTTATTATGAATAATTAAAACAACCCATATCTGTATTTTGCATCACACTGGAAAACTTACTTTCATATTCAAAATCTCCTTCAAGCATTCTAAAAATCCTGTGTGTTGAACATCATGATTCCCATCTTACAGGTGAGGAAAAGGAAGCAAGAGGCGTCAATTAACTTGACCGAGACTACACAGCTAGTAAATGGCCCAACTGACATTTAATGTTTTCTCTAATCTCACAAAGACACTTGAAGGGTGTAGATATGATATATATAATAATTTCATTAAAAAATACCATAGGGCAGAATTAAAATCACAAATATAAACACAAAAATGTCACAGAAGTACAGAGCTCATCAGTTCTTTGGAGAAAGTGGCCATATATGGCCCACACATAACAATTATTATTACTCATTAATGGAAACTCATTATTCTCTGGGGATATTGAATTTACCATAATATTAATAAAGCTTTAGAAAAGCCAGAGGATTGTTTATTGTGTGGAAGCAGTGTGGATCATGCATAACCGGGGAAGCACTGGGAAATGTGCTTACCCTGGTTGTGTGGCCTTTTAATCAGTATCTTTGCTTGGCCAGTAATCACACTTTGATGTTCCATAGCACAGAGAAGCTGACATGGCAAGGAAGCAGATTTGAGTAGGTTTTTCATTGTTTCTCATAAAGACATGATTTGTGATTTTGATGTTTTCCTTTACACAGTGTTTTCAGATGATCAAATCCTCTCCTCAAGAAAAGAAACACAATCAGCCAAATTGTCAACATTCTTCATCTCTGCCACCACTTAAGACAGCTTATTTGCATGTGCAATGAAGGCTCTTATTAGCTCTTTTGCTCCAGCACTTTATCTTGAATCTACAATACTTTTTTCTGATCTTAAAATAAAAATACATCTGTAGCTCTGTGATGTTGGTAATGCCTCACCTATAGAATTTAGTGAACGCTTGACACTGTGTCCTTTTCTCAAATTATACTATGAGGCAACTCGCAAGTATTTTTTTAAATTATTCATTTAACAAGTTACAAAATCCCTCTCTAGTACACAGAATAAACACCTATTGGAGTTTCTCCTTATCTGAAATTAAAGTCACCCTCCCTTCTTGCCTAATCAATGTAACCAAGATTCTGCAATACTGAACAGACTCATTCAGATTCAAAAGACCCACTAGAAAATTAAATTCCCTAATAGCCTAACACCCCAGCAGAATCAGAGATACAAAACAGAGCATTTCCAAAGGGAGTTGGGGGAAAGAATGACATACACAGTGTTGGCTTTCTCATCCTTGAACTGAGCCTTGGAGATGCTCAGATGCCAGGAAGAAGTTAATGAAACTCAGGACAGCAAAAACCATGACAAACCTCTATGAAGACAGAATCTGAGACCCAGAGGTGGTAGGAAATAGCAGCCAAGAGCCAAAGAGAGTCAAGTACCATGGACAGAGAACAGGCTGTGAGAAGCTATTTTCCCTCCCAACATGCTGTGGATGCTAAATCAGTAGGGCCAACCTGGGAATAGCCAGCTGCAGTGGGGAGCCTATACCTAGTTCCACCTCTCTCCAACCCTATTACCTGGTAATTACAACTGTGGGAAGCCTCTGTTAGAAGAGAGTAGTGCCTGAGACAAAGGTATAGGAAAGCTCCCTGATGGGCAGGATGGATTGGGATGGGTTCAGGTAGAGGGAAACTAACAGAGAATTGTTAACATCAGATTGTACATAGAAATTTCTCTACCCTGAGTCATACTCAGTATAAGCAGAAGAAAAGAAATAATAAAGATAAGAGCAGAAATTAATGCAATAAAACACACCAAAAAAGAGAAGAATCAAGAAACCAAAAGTCAATCAATAAAATTAATAAATTTCTAGTTAGACTGACCAAGAACATAAGAGAGAAAACTAATCAACAATATAAGGACTGAGAAAGGAAACATTATAGTTCCTACCCACATTAAAAAGGTAATATGGGAATATTATAAACATTTTATGCCAATAAGTTTGAAAATTTAGATCAAATGGTCGAATTATTTGAAAGACACAAACTTTCAAAGTTCATCCAAGAATAATCTGAATAGCCCATTAGCTATTATCTGTTGAATTTGTACTTGAAAATTTTTCCCATGAAGAAAACTCCAAACGGAGGGATTTATTGATCAAACTCTGCCAAATATTTATGGAAGAAATAATCACAAACTCTTCCAGAAAATAGAAGAGGAGGGAATATTTCCCAGTTCATTCTATAATACTAACATTTGCATGATACCAAACCAAAGACATTGCAATAAAAGGAAATTATAGACTAATATCCCTCATTAGCATAGATGCAAAAATTCATAATAAAATTTTATCTAGTTGAATTCAACAATATATAAAAATGAAATTATGGCATGACCAAGTAGGGTTATTCACAGAAATGCAAAAATGGTCTAACATTTGAAAATCAATAACTTCAATTCACCATACAGGCTCAGTATCCCTTATTTGAATGGTTGGGATCAGAAGTGTTTTGGATTTCAAATTTTTTCAGATTTGAAATATTTACATATACATAATGAGATATCTTGGGGATAGGACTCAAGTTTAAACATGAAATTCATTTATGTTCCATATATACCTTAAACGCATAGCCTTAAGTTAATTTAATGCAATGTTTTTAATAATTCTATGCATGAAACAAACTTTTCATAAATACTTACATGTAGAATTTTCTACCTGTAGCAGGGCATCATGTCCATGCTCAAAAAGTTTTGGATTTGGGAGCATTTTAGATTTTGGATTTTCAGATTAGGGATGCTCAACCTGTATTAACCATATGATTAACTCATTAGGTATTGAAAAAAAACATTTTATAAAATTCAACATCAATTTATGTTAAAAATTCTCAGCAAAGTAGGAATAGAAGAGAACTTCAACCTGAATAAACAACATATGTGTAAAGCATGTAGGCGAAATTAGAATTAATGGTAAATTCTGAATGTTTGAATGCTTCTCTCTAAAATCTGAAACAAGGGGCCGGGTGCGGTGGCTCATGCCTGTAATCCTAGCACTCTGGGAGGCCGAGGCAGGCGGATCATTTGAGCTCAGGAGTTCGAGACCAGCCTGAGCAAGAATGAGACCCTGTCTCTACTAAAAAAAATAGAAAGAAATTATCTGGCCAACTAAAATATATATAGAAAAAATTAGCCAGGCATGGTGGCGCATGCCTGTAGTCCCAGCTACTCGGGAGGCTGAGGCAGTAGGATCACTTAAGCCCAGGAGTTTGAGGTTGCTGTGAGCTAGGCTGACGCCACAGCACTCACTCTAGCCCGGGGAACAAAGCGACATTCTGTCTCAAAAAAAATAAAATAAAATAAATAAAATAAAATAAAATCTGAAACAAGTAATAAATATCTGCTGTCACCACTTCTATTCAACATTGCATGAGAGGTACTAGCAAGTGAAATAAGTTCTAAAAATACGTAAAGACTTACATATTAGAAAGGAAGAATGAAAACCATTTTTTTAATTACAGCAAACATGATCATGTATGTCGAAAACTTTAAGGAATCTCAAAAGCTACTAAATCTAATAAGTGAGTTTAGCAACCATCAGCTCCAGCTGCTAAAACAAAATTCATAGACGGAGTGGCTTAAACGACAGAAATTTATTTTCTCACAATTCTGGAGGCTGGAAGTTTGAGACCAGGGTGACAGCATGGTCAAGGTCCAGTAAAGGCCCTCTTCCTGGCTGCCTTCTTGCTCTGTACTCACATGGCCTTTCCTCTGTGCATGCATACAGAGAAAGAGCACAAGATCTCTAATGTCTCTTTGTACAGAGATACTAATCCATCATGAGGGCCTCACCTTCATGATCTCATGTAAACCTGAATACCTCCCAAAGACCCTGTCTCCAAATATCATTACCTTGAGGGGTTAAGCCTTCAACATGTGAATTGGGGGGCATGGGGTACAATTCAGTCCATAGCAGCAAGGTTTCAAGATATAAAGTCAATATACACATATCAATTTAATTTCTTTATACTAGCAAAGAACTTCAGAAGTTGAAATTTTTTTATTTTTTTTATTTTAGCATATTACGGGGGTACAAATGTTTAGGTTATGTATATTGCCCTTGCCCCACCCGAGTCAGAGCTTCAAGCATGTCCATCCCCCAGACGGTGCGCACCACACCCATTATGTGTGTATATTCCCAACCCCTTCTCCCCCCTCCCATCTGCCCGACACCCAATGAATATTATTACTATATGTGCACTTAAGTGTTGATTAGTTAATACCAATTTGGTGGTGAGTACATGTGGTGCTTGTTTTTCCATTCTTGGGATACTTCACTTAGTAGAACGGGTTCCAGCTCTATCCAGGATAATACAAGAGGTGCTATATCACCATTGGTTTTTTTTGGCTGAGTAGAACTCCATGGTACACATATACCATATTTTATTAATCCACTCATGTATTGATGAGCACTCGGGTTGTTTCCACATCTTTGCAATTGTGACTTATGCTGCTATAAACATTCGAATGCAGATGTCTTTTTCATAGAATGTCTTTTGTTTTTTGGGGTAGATGCCCAGTAATGGGATTACTGGATCAAATGGTAGTTCTACTTGTATCTCTTTGAGGTATCTCCATATTGCTTTCCACAGAGGTTGTACTAGTTTGCAGTCCCACCAGCAGTGTAAGAGTGTTCCTATCTCTCCGCATCCATGCCAACATTTATTGTTATGGGATTTTTTGATAAAGGCCATTCTCACTGGGGATAAGTGACATCTCATTGTGGTTTTGATTTGCATTTCCCTGATGATTAGAGATGTTGAATATTTTTTCAGATGTTTGTTGGCCATTAGTCTATCTTCTTTTGAAAAGTTTCTGTTCATGTTCTTTCCCCACTTTTTGATAGGGTTGTTTTATTTTTTCTTGCTGATTGTCCTGAGTTCTATATAGATTCTAGTTATTGGCCCTTTATCGGATGTGTAATATGCGAATATTTTCTCCCATTCTGTAGGTTATCTGTTTGCTCTCGTGATAGTTTCCTTGGCTGTGCAGAAGCTTTATAATTTAATTAGGTCCCATTTATTTATTTTTGTTGTTGCTGTGATTCCCTTTGGGGTCTTCTTCCCAAAAATACCAGTTACAAACAAAAAAATAAGAAATATGATACTTAAGGATAAATTTGACAAAAGATGTGCAACACATGTATACTGAAAACTAAAAAACATTGCTGAATGAAATTATAGAGACCTAAATATATAAATGGATATACTATTTTATGGATCAAATGACTCTGTATTGGTAAAATTTCAATTCTCACCATCTTGATCTATAGATTCAACAAAATGCCAATCTAAAGCCCAGCAGGGTTTTTATGTAGACGCTAGAATATAAATTTTAAAATTTATATTATAGTGCAAAGGACTTAGAATAGTCAAAACAATTTTGAAAAAGAACACTATTGATGGCTTTATACTATCAATTTACTGATTGATTTTGACTTCAAGACTTATTAACAAGCTGCAGTAAACAAGATAGTATGATATTGGTGAAAGATACACCTATTAATCAGCAAAACTGAACAAAGAGCCAAAAATAGATCCACATGTATGTGACCAAATTATTTTTGGCAAAGTTTCCAAGGAAATTAAATGGGGAAAAAATAATTTTTTCAACCTATAGTGCTGGCACAATTGGATAGCTATGTGCAAATATATATTAATGTGTGTATGAATAAACATTGCCTCATTGTCTCATCCCTCACATCATATACAAAAATTAACTTGAAATAGATTATAGACCTAAACATAAGAGCTACAACTAAAAAACCCTCTACAAGAAAGCACAAGAGAAAATCTTAATGACCTAAGATTGGACAAAGATTTCTTAAAGAGGAAACAAATAGAATGAACTATAAAAGAATAAATCAGTAAACTAGAATTCATAAAAATTAAAAACACTTGATCAAATTGCAAAACAAAACCACAATGAAATACCACCTCATACCCATTAAGAGGGCTTCTATCAAAAGAAAAACACAGAAAATAAAACAAGTGTCGGCGAAGATGTGAAGAAATGGAAAACGTGTACACTGTGGCAAGGAAAATGGTGCAGCTGCCATGGAAAACAGTATGGTGGCTCCTCAAAAAAATGTAACATCAGGTGTTGGGCAGATGTGGGGAGGGGAGGGGATGGGTGTATACATACATAATGAGTGCCATGTGCACTGTCTAGGGGATGGACACGTTTGAAGCTCTAACACGGGTTTGGGGGGGGCAAGGGCAATATAAGTAACCTAAACTTTTATACCCCCACAATATGCTGAAATAAGAATAAAAAAAATTAAATTAAATTATATAATAGTATGATTCAGCGATCCTACTTCTGAATATATATCCAAAATAATTGAAAGCAGGATCTAAAAGAGATTTCTGTACACCCATGTTCATAGCAACATTAGCTACAATAGTCAAAAGGTGGGAGCAGCCCCAATGTCCATCAAGGGGTAAATGAATAAACAAAATGTGGCATATACATACCATGGAATATTATTCAGCCTTAAAAGGAAGAAAATTCTAACCTACGCTTCATGAATGAACCTTGGAGACATTATGCTAGGTGAAATAAACCAGTCATGAAAAGACAAATACTATATGATTGCATTTATATGACATACATAGAGTAGTCAAATTTATAGAGACAGAAAATAGAATGGTGGTTGCCAGGGACTGGGAAGAGGGAGTAATGAGGAATTAGTGTTTCTTGGGTACAGAGTTTTAGTTGTGCAAGAGGGAAAATGTTCTGGAGATGGATGCTGGTGGCAGTTGCACAACAATGTGAATGTATTTAATACCACTGAACTGTATACTTAAAAATGGTTATGATGGTAAATTTTATGTTATATGTATTTTACCACAGTTAAAAATAAATAAAAATCTAAAAATAAAAACACTTGCTCTTCGAAAGAATGAAATGAAATGGCAAACCACTGACTTGGAGAAATATTTGCAAACATATATTTGACAAATGACTTATTAATATATCCAAAATATATAAATAATTCTTAAACTCAGTAGTAATGAGATAAACAACCTCAGAAAAATGTAAAATATTTCAACAGATACTTCACCAGGAAGATATATGAATGGCAAATAAGCACATTGAAAGATGCTCAATATGTTTAGTCATTTTGGAAATGTAAATTAAAATCACAATGAAATTCCAGTACCCATCTATTAGAATAGATAAAATTTTAAAGACTGACCGCACCATCTGTTGGCAAGGACGTAGAGGGACTGGAACTTATATACACTACTGGTGGGAGTGTAAATTGGTATCGCCTCTTTGAAAAACAGTTTGGCAGTTTTATGAAAAGTTAAATATACATTTAGCATATGCTGATCTGTTCCACTTTTAGATATTTACCAAAGAGAACTGAAAATATACTTCTATAGAAAGACTTATACACAAATGTTCAGAACTGTTATGGACTGAATATTTGTTTCCCTCCAAAATTCATTGGTTGAAATCCTAATCCCCAAGGTGATGGTATTAAGAGGTGGGGCCTATAGGAGGTTTAGGTCATGAGGGTGGACCCCTCATGAATGGGATTAGTGTCCTTGATACTCTAGAGAACTTTCTCTCTCTTGCCCCTTTCCACCTGGTTGAGACACAACAAGAAGTCAACAGTCTGCAACTCAAAAAAACAGCTCTTGCCAGAACCCAACCACGCCTGCAACCTGATCTCGGACTTCCAGCCTCCAGCACTGTGAGAAATAATGTTCTGTTTTGTATAAGCCACCAGTCTGTGACACTTTGTCACCACAGCCAGAACTAAGAAAGCAACAACTTTATTTATAATAGATAAAATGTGGAAACAATCTAAGGGTCCATGAACAGGTAAATAAACAAACATGTTAAGGTGTATCCATACAATGTCATACTACTTGGCAATTAAAAGGAATGAATCACTGATCCATGCCACCACATGGACAACCATCACGCTGAATGAAAGTAAAATGGAAAAGATTACCTACTACATGATTTCATTTATATAAAATTTTTAAATACTTAAAATTATTCTCTAATGGCAGAAACCAGACAGTAGTTGCCTGTGAATGGGGTTGGAGGGAACAATGGATTATAAAGGAATGTGAGAAAACTTTGGCAAGTGATGGAAATGATTATTATGTTGCTCCCGGTGATGGTTTCATGAGTGTATACTGATGTTAAAACTCATCATGTTGTATATTTTATATTTATTGTACTTTGATTACACCTTCATAGAGCTATATTAAAAAGCTAAATGTGAAAGGGAAAACAATAAAGCTAAGAGGACATGTAAAAGATAGTCTCTCAACTTTGACACAGGGAAGACTTTCAAAAATGGCACCCCACAAAAAGCACAAACCAAAAGTCAAAAAACCGTTAAATTTAAATATATTAAAAATAAAAATTTTATAAAGTAAAGAACACTACAGGAAAAGCTAACATATAGGTGGTAGACTGGGAGATGGTAGTTGCAATGTCAAAAACTGGCAAGGGATAAATATATAGAATATACAAGGAATTCCTGAAAATCAACAAGATTAAGATAAGCAAACAATTTAAAGACAGGAATATTCAAATGGCCAACAAATACATAAAAAATGCCCAATATCACTCTAATCAGAGAAATACAATATTGGCAAAAATCAGAAAGGCAAATGGTATCGATATGGGCAAAATTATGGGAGATGGGAGCCCTCATGCCTGATTAGCAGGATTGTAAACTGATACAATCATCCTAACAAGCAGTAGACAGCGTTCCATGGAACTGGATGTGCACTTACTCTATAACCCTCTAACCCGTCTCCACGGGATTCTCAGAGACCCTCATCACCAGGTTCATCACAAGATTGTTTGTGGTAGCCGGGATTGGAGACCATGTACGAGTCATCAAAGAGTAACTTGGAAATAGTTAATTATTAGTTCTCTATTTTACATGTAACCAAAAATAATAATGATGATAAATTGATTTCATCTAACAAATGCAAAATCAGAATTTATATTAGAAAAGGAGGAGAGAGTGGAGAAAGAAAAATCCTGATCACTTTGAAATAACATTGTTTTTCTTTTTTTCTTCCATTTATTTTTATGTGTATATATTCACAGGATACAAGTGCAATTTTGCTGTGTTGATATATTGCATTGTGGTGAAGTCAAGGCCTTCAGTGCATCCATCACTAGAGCTGTGCACATTACACCCACCAAGCAACCTCCTGTCATCCACCCACCCCAACCCCACCCCTCAAGTCTCCGTTCTCCATCGTTCCACACTCTGCTTCCATGTGTGTGCATTATTTAGCTCCCACTTATAAGTGAGAACATGTGGTATTTGTCTTTCTGTGTCTGAGTTGTTTCACTTAAGATAACGGCCTCCAGTTCCATCTGTGTTGCTACATAAGACATGATTTCATTCTTTTCTTACAGCTGAATTGTGTAGATTTACCACATTTTCTTTATCCAATCCTCTGGTGATGGACACTTAGGTTGATTTCATATCTTGGCTATTGTGAATACTGCTGCTATAAACATACTAATGCAGGTATCATATATATATATATATGGCAATATATATATATATATATATATTATTTTCCTTTGGGTAGATACCCAGAAGTGGAATTGCTGGATTGTATGGTAGTTCTATTTTTAGTTCTTTGAGAACTCTCCTTACTGGTTTGTTGTTTTGGTTTTTAGTTTTTGGTTTTTTTAGTGATGGGGTCTCTCTCTGTTGCCCAGGCTGGAGTGCAGTGGCACAATCTTAGCTCACTGTGGCCTCAAACTCCTGAGTTCTAGCAGTGCTCCTACCTCAGCCTCCTGAGGAGCTGGGACTACAGGCATACACCAACACAGTAATTTATTTATTTATTTATTTTTTATAGAAACGTGTCACAGTACGTTGCTCAGGCTGGTTTCAAACTCTTGGCCTCAAGTGATTCTCCCCCCTGGGCCTCCCAAAGTGCTCAGAGTACAGGTGTGAGCCACCGCACCTGGCCTCCATATTGTTTTTTATGGGGGTTACACTAATTTACATTCCCACCAACAGTGTATAACAGTTCCCTTTTTTCCCTCATCCTCACCAACATCTGTTATTTTTTGTCTTTTCAATAATAGCCATTCTGATTGGTGTAAGATGATATCTCATTGTGGTTTTAATTTGCATTTCTGTTATGATTAGTGATGGTGAACATCACATGCTTGTTGGCCATTTGTTTGTCTTCTTTTGAAAAATGTCTATTCATATCCTTAGCCCACTTTTTAATGGGTTTTTGTTGTTCGAGTTACTTATAAATTCTGGATATTATTCCCTTCTCGGATGTATAATTTGCAAATATTTTCCTCCATTCTGCAGGTTTTCTATTCACTTTGTTGATTATTTCTTTTGCAGTTCAGAAACTTTTTAGTTTAATTAGTTCTCACTTGTTTATTTTTAACAAACATCATTTTTCTTTTGCGAGGTAAGTTGCTGATGACCTGTGGATGAACGCAGTCAGGAGGTATTCTACCCATGGACAGCACTTGGATCATCAACAAAAATAATTTCAGTTGTTTACACATTCTCCAGAAGACCTTCGAAGTTTAAGTGTGATGTATACACAGCAGGTTGGGTCTGTAATATACCTGTCAGTCACCTCCACTGCAGATATGCCATATCTGTGACATTTCCCTTGTTAAAATTTCTGGGCCCATCCCTAGAAGGATACATAGCAAAATATGGAGGGTATGATACTACACAGAAGTCATAGTAGTAGTGACCCAGGTCTGTATCTGGTAAGTGAAACCTAGTAATAAATGGAATAAAATATATAGGATAATATCATGAAGATAAGTTATAAATACATACACGCAAGACAATATTCTATCTCTCTTAAGGATACACACATGGGTGTGCACAAGGCATGAGGTTGAGTGCACATAGTGGGGGAGGAGAGTGGAGTGGGGATGGAGGATGATGTGGAGAACAAAGCAACAAAATAAAACTAGAGAGGCACTTAGCATAGACTGCACTGACTGTACCATAAACTGAGAAATGTGATTACAGCAACACCTGAGGTCCAAACACCAGCACAAAGCCAGAAACAAAAGGAAGTTGGTTTACACCATGAAAAAACAAAGCTCTACACATTAAGAGCCAATACTGAGGGCTTGACCATGGAGGAGAGAGGCAGGTGGGAGGCTCAATAGAGAATCTGCAGAGATCTCTTCTAGGAAAGCAGGTGGAAAGGGAAATGAGGAAGACTGTTCATGGACCAAAGAGCGAGGACTTGGTGGCAATATTAAGCAGGTGTTGAGAACTTTGGAGTCAGAGTCCCAGTTCTACCACATACTGGACTATGTGTCCTTGGTCAAGATATTCAAGCTTACTATACTTCCAGTTCTCTTCAGTAAAATGAGGATAATGACAGTCTCTCCCTTATGATTGTAATGATTAAATGATATGGTGTATTTTGAGTCGGTATCACAGTGTCTGTGACATCATAAAAGCTAAATAAACATTATTGCAGTTGAAAGTTTTGTAGTTGTATTGATATTATTAATATTATTGTTGTTGTAAGATCACGGTTGGAGAACAGGCACTGGTGTGCTTTCTGGGCTACCACCCCTATTTCCAAAGCTTTATCCTGATGCTCTTTGATCCATCACATTCTTATAAGAGCTCACTGACATGACCACTATGCTATATTCTTACAAGACCACTGTTACAATCTTACATATTCAAAAAACAATGTGGTTTGAATTGTGCCTCCCAAAAAGATATGTCCAAGTCCTAACCCCCAGTTCCTGTGGGTGAGAACTTATTTATAAAAAAGCTCTTCGCAGATGCAATTAAGGTAGGGTTCTTGAGATCAGATCATCCTGGATTATGGTGGATCCCGAATCTTAAATTGTTATACGAGACACACAGGAGAAAACCAGGTGAAGGTAGTGGCTGAGACTGGAGCAAGATTTCTACAAGCCAACGATCATCAAGGATTGCAACAGCCACCAGCAGTTAGAAAAGAGGCATGGAATGGATTCTCCCTCAAGCCTCCAGAACAAACCAACCCTGCCGACACCTTGATTTTTGGCCACAAGAACTGTGAAAGAATAAATTTCTGTTGTTTTAAACCACTAACTTTGTGCTGATTTGTCAGAGCAGCACTAGGAAACTAATATAAGCAGTGTCCCCAAAAAGCAGTGTGATGAAAATAAAGGTCATTTGCTGTTTCTGCAGCCTGCCTGGCTTCCTTCTTGGTCAGCCAAGTAAACACCAGGAAGTGCTGCCTTGACCAGAAGACCAAGGAAATTCCTCTTTGCATTTCCTTTCCTCTTTCCTCGCTGCTAGTGATTCCACGTCCACCTGGAACCACCTCCTGACTTCAATCCTCCTATCATCTCAGTGCCAGTTCAGAGCAGGGAGAACAGATGATGATGAAGGTAAAAGAGGAGGAAGGAGGGAAGCTGACAAACAGGTGCACCACCTCACCTCCCATGATTACTCCTATGTCAGCTTTAGCATATCCTGAAGTTTCATTATAGAAACCCAATCTGCCAATATTAATATACACTACCATATACTTCATACCGATCATGTACCAGGCTCCTTGCCACTTGCTTGACAAATATTATATAATGCAGTACAAGAACTTGGGGCAAGTATCATTGTCCCTAATTCACACGGGGGCAGTCAAACATTTTTTAAATGGCTTAAAATATGCCCAAAGTCACATAGACTCTATATTTTCAGGTCTAATATTCAAATCCAGGTCAGGGTGGCTCCAAAGATTATTCTCTAAGGATGCACTTCACTATCATTTCTAGAATTCCCTTTGAGAATGCCTAACAAGCAAGCAGCTATAGCCAAGTGTAACTCAGATGCACCTCGAGATCAAGAATTCACTTTCTTTTTTTTTTTTTCAAAGACAGTATTATTTTTGTTTAAAAAAACAGTAGCACTTACAAGACAAGAGTTCATAAAAGGCACTGTACTTTGTCAACTGATAGTGTGAAAAGGGCAGGTCCCTGGCCCGGCTGGTTGTGGGCTCCACATTACAACACTTGTTCACAACCACGTGTTCCACTTGTTATGACACAGCCAGAACACCCCTGGGGAGACCAACAGCAACAGTGGCACTCCTCAACTTCAAGTCTTTGTTACTTAAATCATCAACCAAGTATCACCCTCCTTAGCAGCTTCTGCAGCGCTCATTGGTGTTTGGAGGTGGCTGGTGTACTTGACCCACTGGTTTAAAAAATCAAAGCATTCAATTAAAAAACACTTCTCCCTGTCCAATGCCATCCACAGCAATCCTTCTGTTGTGGATGAGAGGCACTCTTCCATTTCAATATCCATAAAAGCTAATGCACGCCTGTGCTGCAGTAGACAGAAGAGAACTTTGAGCAGGCACTTCCGCACAATTGCCTTTGGTGGAGAATGTTCGTATGGTCACACTGTTCCCTGCCCACTGCTCTGCTTCTTACTGCGCTGGGGCGAGGGGGGCTGTGAGGACCCCAGTGGGGAGAGGAGAAACCCCTCCCATGGGAAGGAGGCTACCTTGCCCATCCTTCCCAGGGGTTTTCCATACCTGAGGTAGGACCTGGGGAAGGGAAATCATAACAGAGGTTACTTTTGAATTTCCTAGTCACACTCACTCTGCCCTCTCAGTTCTGTGTCAGGGAATAAACAGGACCCCTGCCTTCTTTTTGAGATGCAGTCTCCTATGTTGCCTAGGCTGGACTCAAAACTCCTGGGCTCAAACAATCCCCCCACCTCAGCCTCCTGACTAGCTGGGATTACAAGCATACGCCACCATGACTCCTTTTCTTTGATTTCTACCCAAAACACAAGGCATGAAGGTTGAGTACAGTATGCTGTGTGACAAAAATTTGAACATTAGATATTCCCTAAAGACTCCACACTTAGCTTCTCAAGCTCTTCTGCCTTAGGAATCCTCTGCAAATTCAATTCCCCTCTTTCATCTGCAAAACACTTTAACCCTCTGCTCCTGTGGCTTGGCTCGAACATATCACTGGTTTCCTAAGACTCATGAATGTGCTTTGCTCAAGGGTGGACCAGCTACTCTAAGTTCCCTGGTTAGGTGTTCAGAAGAACAGGACAGAGCCCCACTTTCTTCTTTGTCCCTTTCCTCTCCCATGGCAGGTCCCAACAGAGGTTTATTTCTCTCACCTCTGTAAAGTGTTTTGCCTACTTTAAAGGTTAAATGCTGCTCATTGTAATTTGGAGTTTTATTTTTTTTACAAAAACTGTCTCTTGCCAATACTTTAATTACTTATACCTTAATTACTTGTAACTCACTAATATGTTAATTACACAGAAAACATCTATCTCTTTGAATGAAGGTAGCAAAAGGTGCCCTTCCTAATTCCCCAGGGCCAGTGGCAAGCCAGTACAGCTCTTAGGTTATAACATTTCAGAGGGAAAGTATCATATTCATCCTAGATCATGCTATAAATATACTCTCAGGTTAACACTTGCCCACAAACGTTTTAGTGATAACAGTTTGGTAACAAAGGGGCTAGTCTATGTTTTAGCCACACTGGATAAGAGGCAGTTCCAGACCTTCCAATTCCAGAGGCACTCCAGGTAGTAGGATTGCCCGGGGTGTGAGGCAGGGGAGCTCAGAGGTGTGGCTAGAAACTGCCTAGAACCTTAGTTGCAGGTTACAAAAGAAACCACGGACAGAACCAGGGACAGGAAATAAACTCCTTTGAAAGGGGGTGGTGGAGCAGAAAGCATAGGGCAAAACCTTGGGGTGCCCTATTTCCCCAATGCAGGAAGAGCTAAGAAAGAACATTTCTACTACTTTTTTTAAAAAAGGATTTAAGTGGTTTCTGAAACTAAAATTAATGTTTTACATAAGTTCAGCCTTCATGGCTGCACGAATTTTTATATCTGATTTCTGCTTTTCTCCAAATGATAGTCTCAGAACATTTTCTGAAATCTCAGAGGTAAATGATCAAGGCAAGCCAGGACCTCCAGCATTTGTTAAAATGTTTTGTGTAATCCATCTGGTTTATTCTGCTCCAGGACAGGCTGATTTTAATCCTCATATGCAGTCCATTGTGACCCCTCTGCCCACAAAGATAAGAGGAGTAAAGCTTTTACAATAATGTAATATCATATCTGGAAAGGATTCCACAAATCCTCCTGTAAGATTGCTGAAAAATCCAATTTAGCAAAAGCTTTACACAGACACACACACACACACACACACACACAGAGAGTATAACCTCCAATCTCCCAAGCTCGTGGTGGACAGCCGTCAGGGAAGGGACATAAACCTGTATTCCCAAAAAACACAACACTTCAGAATGCAAGTCTTAGTTCTGCAAATTTTTTAATAGACACTGAACAAGTTATTAAATGAGTATTAAGATCTTTGGACTCTTTTTTTTCTATTTGTTCTGCATCCCAGACTATCAAAATGTAACTTTTTTGGTTTACCTTATGAATCTCCCAATTTTTTTTCTAGCAAAAATGTCTAGCTTTGACAAACTCAATTTTGCCTTTCCTTCTCCTTTAAGATATATTGTCATGATTTCAGAGTAAGTTCCAAAATTTTGCTGGTTTTTAAGCTTGCTGCTTTATGTTTATAGTATTATCCAGATTTAATGGAGAATTAATAAACAAACACAAAACCAGTATGATGGTTTGCCGACCAACAGCAGCACAGATAAAAGCAGTTTGCTTCTCCTGGACAGATTTTGACCAACATTATCACAATGACCTTAGCCTATAAAGCAAAGTGATCAGCTTCCCCCAAAGCAGCCGCCCAACGACCTGCGCAGGCTACTATTAATCTCTTTTCGTTACTACATTTTTAATCTGCTTTGTGTGTGTCCCTGGTTGTCTTTGGGTTGTGGGAAATGAGATGTACCAGTATAGCCAGCGCATGGAAGGAGAGAGGAAAGTGCTCGTGATATGAGGGGTTGCAATGTGGACCTGGCTTCCTGTGAGAGCTACAGTTGTATACAGAGAATTTTTAGATAAAATTCTCTCTTGTCTTTGGAGAGAACACACTGTTTATTTATTATTATGGTGAATTCTTTCCTGAAACCAGACATTATTTGGTAACATGGTTAACCTTACCCTAGTTTATCTAAGTCTGGATCTTTATTAGTTGGATTTTGTTACAGTGCTTTTCATTCACTCACAAATTCAGTCTTCACTCGTCACTTTCTGAACCCACCACACACACTACTGACAATTTCAGTCCTTTCATCTTCTTTTGCACAGACAATGAACTCACTCACATATGCACAAAAGCTTTCCCTGTGCCTTTCATTCTTTATCCGTCCTTTCCTGGAACAGCTTCATTTTCCGCATATTCTGACTTTATAGCCCTCTGGCTTCACCTTCTACCTTGTACTGTGCTTATTAGTTGGCATGTCTCATTTTCCCAACTGGATGGTCATCTCAAAGGCCAGTGCCTTCTTTATCACCCAGAGCCTAGATAATAGGTTCTTAATCGTTATTTGTTGAATTTGAATTACTGTGTTTCTCTCATCATCACCCAAACGTCCCCTCACATGCGTTCAAGCAAACTGAGTTACAGCGCAAAATCTAAATACTTTGTGTAGCATACAAGACTGACCATATACCTGCCCCTGAATCAACCTTATTTCTAAGCATTAATCTCTCTAATTCACCCCCAACTACCTGCCCAACCTATATATATTTTAAGCCACACTGATTAAGTAACAGTCTACCATATTATTTTTAAAGACCTAATTGTGTCACCTTAGGCAGATTACTTACCTTCTCTAAGGTATGTTTATCTCAGTGATGAATTAAATACTCAATTAATGTTGGTTTCCTTTTTCAAATTGTAGTCCTCCAAACCAATACTATCTCATGCATCTGCACTTTTGCACTTTCTCCCCCTTCTTGGAACATCTCCTCCCCTGATTGCTTGTCTACTAACTCATTCTAATGACTCTAAATTTACATCTCTAATCCCAAATTCTCTCCTGACCCAAAAACCATACATCCACCTGCCTTGCTGGCATCTCCACCAAGAGACACCAGAAGTCTATGGCACTGGTCCAGATGAAATATTATAGTGACCTGGATGAGGGTTGTAGCTGTGAAGATGGGCAAAAGAAATAGTAGAATTTGGGACATATTTTGAGTGTTGTGTCAGCACGGAGTGTCTGTAACATACTGATGCAGTTTAGTCCATGTTACTGGAAGCCTAACATAAGATGAGAGCATAAACCCAATTCCCTGTTAACACTGCTCCTCTTTGTGGTTAAAGGTCTGGTTAAAGATGCCATAAGCACATATCTTACAGTTGCATGTGTCTGGTTGTCAGGTACAGAAAGTTTGACTACAAATCACAAACCTAGTATCACTAATGGAATACCAGACCATTTAAATTCTTTTTTTTTTCAAATTTCAGAATATTATAGGGGTACACACGTTTTGGTGACATAATTTGCTTTTGTACAGTTTGAGTCAAAGTTATAAGTGTACCCTTTACCCAGATAGTATGCATTGTACCCGTTAGATGTGAATTTACCCATCCCCTTCCACCCCCTCCCACCTACTTGATTTCCATTGAGTTTTACTTCCCTAAGTACACGTAAGTGTTAATTGATTACTTCTTTATCTCCTGATAGATTTCATTTTTAGAGATTTCAGTTTGCATCTCTCCTTGTTAAAATTTCCATCCGAATGTCTCAGTTATCTCATATTTAACATGTCCATAACTGAACTCTTGTTTCTTATGCCACCCAATCTGCCTTTTCTCCAGTGTTCCTTATCTCAGAAATTACACCATCATCCACCCAGGGCCAGAAACTTGGGAGTCGACTTTAACAATTCTCTCCCCCCTACTACCTGGGTCCAGTTGATTACCACATCCTAATGGTTCTACCACTAAATTATAACTTGAAGTCAAATATTTATCTCCATTGCTATGACTACCACCCTAGTCCAAACCCACTTCATATCTCACAGAACTATCATAGTTGCTCTTTCTGCCTTCACTCTAGACTTTCTTCAATGCATTTTCTACACAGAAGCCAGAGTGTTTTTTTTAATGCAAATTGAATCATGTCTCCCTCATTTTAAATTCTTCAATACTTTCCACCCTTTTTAGAATAAAATTCAAAATCCTCAACCTGACCTACAATATCACACACAATTGCGCTCCTGCCTTCACTGAGTCTCTCAACACTCTCCCCCTTCCTCACTGTGCTCCAGTCATACCAATTTTCTCTCTGTTTTTGCTACATTCCATGATGTCAGCTCCTTATCTACACTCTCCTCTACTGTATTCTCAGCACCTAGGTAATGCTTGGCATGTACGTGTTCAATTAATATTTATTAAGTATATAAAAGTGTAAATGGGTTTTCAGGATCATAACCTTTATGCCAGAAGAGGAGTTGAATCAATTATAACCCTTTTAGCTGCAAGTAATGGAGGATCCAACTAACAGAGGTCTAAACAATAAAGAATTTTATTATATCACACACCTATTATAGAAGCCCAAAGACAGGGCAGCTTTGGGTCAGTTATTTCTGCTACCTTATAACATCTTCAAGCCTCTATGTTCTTCCCTTCTCTCTCCTATGCCATTCTCTGTGTGCAGTGTCTCCTCTTATGGTAGCAAGACGGCTAGAGCATTTCAGACATCACAAGTAGATGACAACAGCCAGCTAATAATGGGAGTGTTTCCTCCATGCAGCTCCTTTTATCAATGAGAAAAGCCTTTCCCAGAAACTCCTCAGCAGAATTACCCTCAGTTCTATAGACCAAGAGTGAGTTGCATGCGCTCCCCATTATTCACCAAATCACTGGCGAAGGGAGTGAGACCACCACCACGGACTTAGACCAGTTATGGTTTATGGAGCTGGGCAGGCTTTCACTTTTCTTAAGCAGTCAATGGAAAACAAAGAAACAAAATCAGAGCTTTGCCAACAATGAAAAGCTGCATGGCAGAGAGAAGTGAGAAATGAGATTGACAAGAAAAAGGCTATTAGATAGACAACCAGCAGTGTCTGCCACAAAAGAACAGCAGCAGCAACAGCAGCAGCAAAGTTCAGAAATAGCATTGGCCAAACCATATTCCTCTATTTAAGTGAGCTGTTAGGACTTGAATCTATTTAAATCAACCTAAGCTGGACTCTAAAAATATTTGTTGAGATGGTTAGCATGGTATTTCAGAGCACAGGTTCTGGTTACACCTAATCCTACTTCAACCCAAACAACTATGCTTTTTTTTTCTGTTTAATACATTGAGGCTCCATAGAACATTTCATTTGGGAAAAAAAAAGGAATCTATGGCTAACGGCAAAAGGAGTTTGAAAACTACTGATCTGTCTGATATTTTCTAAGAAATTGAGTCCCAGAGAGGTTATATCACCTGTGTAAGTCACTTATTGGGCAAACATCCTGGTAGAACAGGACATCTGCAAGAGCCCAAGTTGCAGAGCAAAGCGACAGGCCAAACCAAAGACACCAAAAACGAAAGCTGATGATGCCAGGTAACACTGTGCTTCAGCGATGATGGCAGATGTTAGGTGACATGGCTTCCAGATGAAGGTAACAGCTGATGAGAGGGGAATGTTCAAGCATTGAGATGAGGCAGCAATTTCCATGTGGCTCCTGGTCCTCCTCCTCTCTCTAACATCCCTCCTCCACCTGTCTATAGCCTGCAAATGTTGATCTACCACAATCTCTGCTTTCCATACTTCTTGTCTCACATGTTTTCTTTCTTCAGTTTCCACTACCAATTTTTTGCTAATAAACACAAATCTCTAGCACTTCTTTCCTAAGCTTCAGATTTGAATTCACAAACACTCACTGGTCATCTCCAACTACATATGCCACAAACACCTCCCAATCCTCACATCTAAAAATTACACCCAGCACCTATTGGCTCCTGCGCCCCACCTGTTCTCATTCCTCCGCAGGTGCTCCCAACATCAGTAAAAGGCCTCCCTGTCAATTAAGCACCCAGAGCGGGAACCTGGCTCATCAGTGTCCTATCCTCTCTTTTCACTCACACTTCAAAAAGTTGTCAATAATGTCACTTCTAACACCCAAATTTCTCTCACACTAACTCCTTTCCACTCTACCCCCTGCACACTACTCTTATCATTTCTCGTCTAGTTTTTGCAGTACCCTTGGTGATACATCTGCTCCCTGTCATGCTCCCTCCATATTGCAACTGCAATGTTATCTCTAAAGCAAACATGCAAAGTTATTTTCTTTCTTAAATGTTTTTTTCTGGAGCTACAAGATAAAGTTCAAACTCCTTGGGGTACCCCGTCAGCCCCATCACGATATGGCGCTCACTCCCTCTCCTGCCTAATTGTTCTGCCTTTCCTACTCGTGGGGAGAGGTAGCCTGACATTGATTTAGAGTCCAGGCTTCAAAGTCAGACCCCTTGAGATTGAATCTTGGCTTTGTCACTTACTGAGTTACCTGAGAAAATCACTTAACCTGCCTGTGCCTTTGACTTTCCATTGGTAAAATGGAGATAATAATATTCCCTAAAAATTAAGTGAGTTAACATATGTAAATTATGTGGAAGAGTGTTTGGTACGTAGTAAGTGCTCAATAGTAGTTACTATCACTAACTTTAAAATTATCAAATAAATTCCTCTAAATCTGATGCTTTATTCCTGTCTCTGTTCATCTTCCTTGAATCCCCTTCCCTGTTTTGTTTGCCAAAGTCCTTCTCCCTGTTCAAAAGTCACTTCTACAGGACACTTAAAACTTCAGAAACGGGGCGGGGTTCACTCGCTCACACCTGTAATCCTAGCATTCTGGGAGGCCGAGGTGGGAGAATTGCTTGAGCTCAGGAGTTGGAGACCAGCCTGAACAAAAGCGAGACCCCGTCTCTACTAAAAATAGAAAAATTAGTACAGCCTCGTGGCACGCACCTGTAGTCCCAGCTACTCGGGAGGCTGAGACAGGAGGATCACTAGAGCTCAGGAGTTTGAGGTTGCTGTGAGCTACAATAATGCCACTGCACTCTACCCAGGGCGAAAGAGCAAGACTCTGCCTCAAAAAAAAAAAAAACTTCAGAAACAAATTCTTGAGCCTGTGTCTCCATTCAATAAAAAGGGAGATTAAAAATTTATGGAAAACTTATTTCAGATTGCAGAACCACTATAAAGGAATTCTTCATCATTTATTCATTTATTTATTCAACAAGCATTTGTTGAGCATCTATTACAGGCACTACACTAAGGGCAGGAATTACCAAGATGATTAATACACTACCCAAAGGAACAAAAGACATTCTATAAAAAACACATCTGCACTAGAATGTTTATAGCAGCATAATTCACAATTGCAAAGATGTGGAAACAACCCAAGTGCCCATCAGTACATGAGTGGATTAATAAAATGTGGTATATGTATACCATGAGTTCTACTCAGTCACAAAAAACAATGATGATATAGCACCTCTTGTATTATCCTGGATAGAGCAGGAGCCATTCTACTAAGTGAAGTATCACAAGAATGGAAAAACAAGCACCACATGTACTCACCATCAAATTGGTACTAACTGAGCAACACTTAGGTGCACACGTGGAAGTAATATTCATCGGATGCCAGGCAGGTGGGAGGGGGGTGGAAGGGATGAGTAAATTCACAACTAATGGGTGCAGAGCGCACTGTCTTGGGGATGGGCATGGGCGGTGCAAAGGCAACATATGTAATCAAAATGTTTATACCCCATAATATTCTGAAATTGAAAAATAAATAAAACAAAGTTTAAAGTTAAAACTTCAAAGTTTAAAGTTAAATAGCTGTTCCCTTGAAATTCCACCAGTTGTTAGTCCTGTCCTCACTTGGATATCACAATGCTTGCATATAGAAAGTATACAACAAATGTTTGTTATATTTTAAATAGATATTAATTGGTGTTGGGTCTTGGGTAGTTGTTAATGTCACTTCTTCCCCACAAGGCCAAGACCTGTACCCCAAAGTACATCTTCTTTCAGACTCACATCACTGCCTATCCATCCCTGGAAAGCCTTACTTTGCTCCCATGTACAAATCCCTGACCTTTTTTGGAGTGACAAGTCTCTCCAGACTCAAATTCAGGACTTGTTTAGACTAGGATTCACATCAAGTTACATGAGCCCTGGTCCCACACTGGCCCCATCATGGCACCTAAATGTTTTTCCAGCACAATTCACAACTGCAAAAATATGGAATCAACCTAAGTGCCCATAAACTGAGGAGTGGATAAAGAAATGTGGTAAATATATAACATGGAGTACTACTCAGCCATAAGAAGGAATGAAATAATGTCTTTTGCAGGAACTTGAATGGAACTGGTCACCATTATCCTAAGTGAAGTATGTCAGGAACAGAAAAACAAATACCATATATTCTTACTTATAAGTGGGAGCTAAACAATGTGTATATATGGTCACACAAAGTGGAATAATGGGCATTAGAAACTAAGAAGGGGAAAGGTAGGGGGTGGTGAGGGATCAAAAACTACCTATTGGGTACAATGTACACTATTTGAGCAAAAATTTTACCACTATATAATTCTGCCATGTAACAAAAAACACTTGAACCCCCGAAATCTTTCAAAAGAAAAAAAAAGAATTCAACCTCTCCAGGTTGAATTAGCATTTCCATTTAGCAAAAGGAAATGCTTACACATGTTCACAAGGATATGTGTAAAAGGTTATTCACTCCAGTATTACGGTAATAGTAAAAAACCAAAGGTGACTTATATGTCCTTCAACACAGAAATGTTACAACACATAGTAGAATATCTTTACTATGGAACTTTATGTCACTGAGAACAGATATCAAATGCAATCCAAGAAAGATTGTTGGGATAAAATGCAAATATGCAGAATACAGCTCATTTTTGTAGAAACAAAAAAGAATCCTAATTGTTTGTATACACATAGAAAAAGAGCCTAGAATCTCATCAATCTGATGCCAGTAGGTACCACAGAACAAGGAAAGAAGGGCAGAGTAAGAGGAGATTTCTTCAGTGATATTTAAATATTTTTCAACTGACACATGACATTTTTGTAATTTTGACAGATTTAAAAATGCCAAACATCCCAATTTTTAACCACTTTGCTTTTGTGTACAATGCCAAAACCACCTGACACTAGTCAGCAATGTTAGAATTAGTGTTACATTTAGACCTACCTCTACCTCTGGGGAAATTCCACCTGAGCTGTGCAGATGAGATGAGATGAGATCTGATTCACTAGGTCTGAGAACAGGTAGCGGGAAGTAGGCTGGCTGACATCCTGCAAGAGAATGAAGCACCTTGGTGAGTGCTCATTTGACCTTGCTGTAGCTTGTCATAAAGAACTTTAAAAACGGCCGAGTGTGGTGGC
>CM052442.1:30106049-30212990 GCA_028533085.1 Varecia variegata | reverse complement strand
ATTTTTGGACCAAGCAATTTACTTTTGTCTTTAGTTCTTTTCCAGATTCCAATCCGTCTCACCAGCCCACAATATTTCTCCTCATCCCTACGAGATTTCTCCATTCATGGCAGGTTTTCAATTCCATCTGCCCAAACTTAGAGCAGGTATAGAAGCTGCCATACTTCTCTGTTTACCCATGAAGAGCTTCTTTCTTTTCTTTCTTTCTTTTCTTTCTTTTCTTTCTTGCTTTTTTTTTTTAACCTAGAATTCAGGTCTTGAAGGCTCCCTGTGTTCATCCCTCTTCACCAGCCCCACCTAAACACAGTGATTTTAATTGTATCTGGGTTTTTTGTTGTTGCCATGGAAGTGAATAACCTTGTCACTTATATGCCATAACCAGAAGTACTATTGAAGGTTTTCTATCCTGATTCTGGTGTATACCTTTGCAACCTAGCATATAGGTACTCCAAAGGCATTTTATACAAATGTTCAAGGGCTGCATCACTGTTCTTGGGTATGTGTGTCCAAATTTGCTTTAACCACACAGATGGTTTGATATAATCAATAAACTTTAAATGCTAGACAGTATAGGTAAGAGATAACTAACAGCTGCTAGCAATGCTGCTCACTAAAACCCCACAGGGGATTTTACTGTACCTAAAATGATAAATATCAGTGACAAAAAGAGAGAAATTTTAAAGTTAGATTTGATTGCATGCTTAAAACTAAGGAGAGAGAAAAAAACTAAGGAGAGAAAAAAAATTACAGAATTAATGTTAAGAAAAGGCCTTTTTAATATTGTCATATTGAAATAGACTTTAAAATATTTAGCTAGTTGTTGAAAATCGATAATTCAGCACAACTGGGATCATTCACCTTCA
Source organism: Varecia variegata (assembly GCA_028533085.1). NCBI lineage: Eukaryota > Metazoa > Chordata > Mammalia > Primates > Lemuridae > Varecia > Varecia variegata. The sequence continues at coordinate 30,212,127 of CM052442.1, read as the reverse complement.
AGATTTAGAAATTTAGCTGTACACTTTAGTAAAACCCTTTTAAATATCCCCATTATTTCATTAATTCGGTTTTTATTGAGAGTCATGGATACACATATAAATATTTTATTTCCCCTCCTAGCAGAGTCCCTAGCAGAGAAGGACGGTGGCTCTTTTAAGTATCTCTTCGTGCAAAACAGGGAGAGGCAAATCCCATCCCGGTTTTCAAAATCACAAATTCTGGCCATCCATTACAAAGTAGCCTGTGGCCTTTTCATTAGCACTTACTACTGCTTGACTTTATCAGTCAGGAAATTTCTGTCTTCCTCTTCAGTATAAAATTAATTTATTTGAATAAGCATTTGTGAGTATCCATGACATGCTCACCAAACACCAATCATCTCTAGGGATGTGAGTATATAGAATGCGCTCTCTACCCTTAAGGATTTCAAGGCTAACTCATCTCAGGTTTCCATCGGAAGCATCAGCTCTTCTCAGTAGCCTCCTCTTTCCCGCTCCCAGCCCCAATCATCCTCCTCCCCTGCCATTCCCAGCGAACCTCACCTCCCACTGTGCACAGGCTTTCAGATCCCTGACTCCTACTCAAAACAACACTGGATCCTCTACCTTGCGACAGAGAGCTTAGATGCCCTGCTTCTCAGACTCTCTCCCTGAATTCAGAGGCAGCCTTGCCTCCAGTATCCAGGTCCTTTTTTTAGGGAAGATCTTCTCCTGGCCATCTCCCAGATGAAGTCATTCCCAACCTCAGTTGCCCTCTAGTGAACACAACTGACAGATCCACTCACTAGGCTTCCTACATCCTTGAACACACACCAAAACATAACACATCACACCGATGGTGCCAATGGTGGTCTAATCCTGCCTACTTCCTGTCTCGGTCTCCGCCTAGGGCAGAATAAAAATGGGAAGACCACAGACCCATATGCCTCTTCTGTGAATTTCAGACCTGTATTGGAGGGCCTCTCAGACTATCATCTCCCTAGGCTCTCTCTAGTCCTAGAAGATTTTGAGAGGTAGAATTGCCTAGTACTTGTGGTAAATTGTTTACAGAGATAGCCACAACAGTAGTATCCATCCAATATCGCTTCTGCAACCAGAATTTTCCACCACTCATAAAGCTACAGAGCCTCCCCTTAAATCTGCACTTTGATTTGCTTTTACCAAAAGAATGCAATAGAAGTGAAGACGTGTGATTTCCATTGCCAGACTTTCAGAAAACTTGTAGCTTTTATTTTTATGCTCCTAGAACACTCTCTGTTAGAATGCCGCCTTGAGAACACCATCCTGTGAGGAAGCCCAAGCCGCTTATGTGGAGAAGCCACAAAAAGGAAAATCAAGGTGCCCCAGCTATTAATAACAGCTCCAGCTGATCCCAGTCTTAAACCAGTCTTCCAGCTGAAGGTAGCCACATGAGTGAGGCCAGGCAACAGAATAACCACCCTGCCAACCTACAGAGTCAGGACAAATAACTACATTTTAAAGTGGTTATTATGCAGCAACAAAAACTGAAACAGTATTTTATCTCATGTTCTCCGGAATAAGATTGCTGGGTTTAGAATTTCAGCTCTTTCACTTACTATCATAGATATATGACCTTAGGCAAGTTATCCAGCTTCTCTGTGGAGCTACATGTCCACCCCTTCATCCATGCTCGCAATTTTCGCTGGGTGCACGACTTCCCAGCCTCCTTTGCACTTAGTAACCCTGTGACTAAGGAATGTGAACAAAACATTGGGTACAAGGTACACTAGTTAGGTGACAGGTATATCAAAAGCTTAGGATTCTCCACTATGCAATTCAGCCATGTAACTAAAACCATTTATACCCCAGAGAGAGAGAGAGAAAGAGAGAGAAGAGAGACACATTCCTATATCCAGACTTTAAGACACTGGGCATACACTTCCTCATGCTCTCTTCTCTTTCTAAAGGACTGGAACATAGATGTTCCCACAACCTAGCTTTACGTGCTCAAAGACAAAGACAATGTCCTAGAAAATGATGGAGAAACAAGATAGAAGGAACATGGTTTCCTTTATGACTACATTGAACGGAGCTGCCCACCAGCCTAAACTCATCACACTACAAGAGAGAAAGAAGCTTCTACACTCTTTGAGCCCAGTATTATTCAGTTTCTCTGTTATAGAACCTTACCGTTTATCCTAACCAATACATTCTCTCTGCTTGAGTTTTAAATAATGCTTGAGGTCAATTTGAAATTGGTTGTTATTCTCTTCGTGAAGTGGAAATAATAGGAACATTGTAAAATTATTAGAGCCTGTCAATACTCTCCTACAGGAAAAGTGCCTTGCTGTAATTGAACACAATAAGATAGTCTAACAATGTTGTATAAGAAAATTTCTTATAATTTATTATAGATCACAATATATTCAAGGTTAAAAAAATTTCTTTAATTTTGATTTAAATTTTAAAAATTCCTAAGAGCACTCAAAGTATTCAACCTACGAGTGGGCTAAGATTAGTTGTTCATGTTAGCAATGTGTATTTTTGAAGTGTTCGGGCTCAATACTTGACCAAATGAGGTGAGGGCCCTATTTTGATTTGGATATTCAATATTTTAAATTTAGTAATATTAAATGAGGCAATTGATTTTTTAACAGATTTGATAAACTACTGAAGAGTGTCAAAATACACTTTCCTTTCTATTTTGTGGTCCATTCCATTACCTTGAAGGTCAATCACAGAGACTACATGATTACATGAAATAAATTTCCCTGTACTGTTTTTATTTTATTTATTTGTTTATTTGTTTGTTTATTTTGGAGACAGAGTCTCACTCTGTCACCCCGGCTAGAGTGCAGTGGTATCATCATAGCTCACTGCAACCTCAAATTCCTGACCTCAAGTGATCCTCCTGTCTCAGTTTCCCGAGTAGCTGCGACTACAAATGCGTGCCACCATGCCTGGCTAATTTTTCTATTTTAGTAGAGACGGGGTCTTGCTCTTGCTCACGCTAGTCTTGAACTCCTGAGCTCAAGTAATCCTCCCGCCTCAGCCTCCCAGAGTGCTAGGATTACAGGCATGAGCCACCATGCCTGGCCGCCCCTTACTGTTTTTAAAGCAATGGAATTCATATGAGTATTGAACAGATGGAAACATAAGAAAAGGTAGACAAATTTTATGGGAGAGAATTAAGCACAAATACCTTATTTAAATATCCATGCTTAAAAAGAATTCTCTGTGAAATATCTTGTATTTAGAGTAGTCCTAATACAGCAGAAACCTTGGTAAACTTGTTGCAAGCTTTGAGCAGATGTAGAACAAGGCAAAATATAACCCAATGTTACCAGAGCCTGAAAAATTCACAGAACTGTGCTATTTTATACTAGTATCTGCCAAAATTCATATTGAATGACTCATTAGAAGTTTATAAAATAAAAATGGATAAAATATGCATAAAGCCTTACACAAGTATGTTGTTTTTTCATGATTTTATGGTTGTTACAAAATTTGTTTTAAAATTGACGGGAACATGCCCAACAGAACAGCCATTTAAGAATAAAATGAAAACAAGCTTAGTTGTGCATTTTTTATAGAAAGATAGATTCTTGATGTCTTAAGGCCTGTTTTAGCATACTAAGATTAGTAAGTGTGCAGAGTAAAAGATAAGGGAAAAAAGCCAATACCCACTTTCAGGATATTAGGAATATTAGAATCCTTGGGAAGGGGGAAGAGAAGGCAATGATAATTTATGCAAAATAATTTGGAAATACATTGAATAATAATCAGGCAATTTCAGGAACTAACATCACTTGCCTCCTGACATTGTACACTGAAGACACACAACCCTTGCTTTTTATAGTATTCCCATCACAAATGCATAACCTGAATCTAATCATGCTATGCATCAAAAGAGAACATCACACAGATCTAAAGTGAGGGACATTTTATAAAACTCTGGCCTACATTCTTCAAAGACAAATAAAGGTAGAAAAACTGTCCAAATTAAAGGAAGTTTGAGGACACATTAGGACTAAACGTAATACATGATCCTATGTTATATTCTCTATCAGGGCAGGAGGAGGTTGCTTTGAAGAAATTTACATATGGACTATATATTATAAAAAGGTATTATAAAAATGTTACATTTCCTGAATTTGATAATTGTACTATGGCTGTATTAGAGAATGTGCTCATACTTAGGAAATATATGCTTAAGTATAATACAGGCTTGACCCAAGGAACACAATGACTGCAACATATTTGCAAAAGGTTCCGGAGGTATCATGTAGATAGGTAAAAAGAGAGAAGGTATGATAAAGAAAATAGGGCAATATGTTAATAATTAGTAAATCTGGATAAAGAATTTATAGGAGTTTTTTACATTATTCTTGAAACTCTCCTTTAAAGTTACTTTAAATTTAAAAGTGTTTAAACTTAATTCTAAAAACATGAGGTTATTAAGACTTGAAAGATAAGAAAAGTTATTGCTTTCAATACACACTATCTTAGTAAATAACATTGGTGAGTTCCAGAACTAAAAAAAAAAAAATTGATGTTTATCTCTTAGGAAACTAATAACACAGATAATTGGGGCTATTCATTAAAAAGAGTTTTGAGTGTTCCAATACATGTCGAAATGGATATTTTTCAGAGTGCTGCTATTTCATAGTAGTTTCATTGGAAATATCTGAGGAGTGAGAATGTTTTGAGTGGACACTCAAATAGTACATGGTAAAACATAGTTTACTCAACATTTCACAATTTTTCATTTATGTGTTAGAGCTCTTTCAAGTACCAGTGATGAAAATCCATCCCAAATTAATTTAAACCAAAAAAGGAATGAATCGGCTCATTCATAAGGGAAATCTAGGACTATGTTAGGAATAGTTAAGTCCAAGGGCTCAAATTAAGCAATAAGGAGTCTGTTTCTCTCTCTGTCTTTCAACTATGTTTTTCTGCAGCATAGTGGAAAAAGCATGAGTTCTCACAGTGGGCTACCAGATTTAGAATCCTGGATCACCACCTTTTAGCTGTTTTACACCAACTTCATCAACTGACTTCACTTTGCCTCAATTATTTTAAGCATAAAAATGAGGATAATAATAATGTTTACCTCCTAGGTTTGGGGGGAGGATTAAATGAGTTCAAAAGTATAAACTACTTTATCGTCATCATCATTACCAACATCAGGCAATCTCTTTCTACCTGGTGGCAAAGATGGCCCCAACAACCACTTAAGCGATTCTTAGTGAGAGAAATTCCAGGGGACAAGAAAACCTCTTTCCAGAAAGCTTCAGGAAGTACCAACCCCAGCAATAATTCTCATTTGCCAAACCCGAATCCTGTGTGTTCCCCTGGATGAGAGGGTGGGGTCAGCCCCAGTTTAGCAACTTGGACTGAAGGTAGAAGAGAGGGTGCCTCAAAGGAAAACTGGAGTGCTATTAACAAAAAAGGAAAGAGATCGTAGGCAAAAACCACTAATGCTCTCTACAGAACCAACTATATCCTGATTATTAAAATAGCAAATAATCATCTTTGCTCTTTTACACAGTGAACAATATTATTCATGAAAAGGACACAGCTCATGAGCCATGTTTTAAAGAAAATTCCTTTATTGCTTGGGAAGTTGGATTTGATAATTATAAGATCTCTTCCAGATTCAATGAGATTGAGGTTTAGAAAGATTTTGAGACATAATAGAAAATGAAAATACAATAGAAATAAGTCTTTGGGTATCTACAGTATCTACAGAGTGGGTAGATATTACTGTGAAGGTTCCACATTCAAGATAACAAATAAATGGCAGTACTTGGGTTTTTCTATAATGGGATTTAGCCATGAAAGTGGGCAGCTTCCAAAGATCATCTTCCTTTTGATATGGAAGGATGAAATAAAGTTTGGATAAAAGAGCATATATAGAATTTACAAAAGCCCCAAACCATTTTAAGCATATTGCCTATTTTCCCATCATAAAGTCAGTAAAAATAATGTTTTATCGTACAAAATCAAAGCAAAAAGAAGTTACCTTTAGATTTACAGAGTAGACAAAAGAGATGTATACCTCACAAAATCAATTATAATTTTTTAAATTTTCTGAAAAGTGAAGTAGAATACAAAACAATATCCAAAGATAATATGGTCAAAAACAATAGAAGCAAATTAAAAGCCTCTATTTGACATTGACTCAACAGTGCTTTTAATAGATCAGCACAATAGTGAATAGAAAAGCAACAAAAAAAGATTCCATAAAATTGTCTGAAAAATAAGCACTTTGCAAGAATTCTCCATCTTGACAATAAGGGAGGAGTCTTTTCTGGGGCACTTACCCTGAAGGCCATGTGTCTTTCACATAATGATTCCATCAACCCTCTGTCCACAGCCATTGGAGTTACAATTATGGAAGACTTTAATTCTCTTCCTTCTTTTGTCCTGGGGATCTTAAAAGATTTGTCTGAAGATGTTGTTTTCCCTTAACTGTTTCTTTCCCTTATCCCATGGAGGGGTAGTTCCCAGGTCTTTCCTCCGGGTCTCCATCATGCATAAGCACTGAATCTGCAATTTGAGCTCTGGTCTCATTTAAGCCCTGGCAGTCTTTATGACTCTCTTTCCTCTGATACAGGTGATTTCTAGATACAAATTAATTAGCAAATGAGCTATTCAGGAAGACTGATCAGACACATTCAGTCCACAGAGTAGAATTACATTTCCCTCTGCATTTAGTGTTTCACCAAGAAGGGGTTGGCCAGTAGCTGCAGGAGGCTCTCAGGAAAACTTGTTTTTTGTGTTTAATACAGTCACAATAACCAAAATACCACCTTGCATACAACAGAGTACCATGTCCCCAGCTATTGTTGAGAGACCTTCAAGTCTTCAGTCCATGTATAAATTTTTTATGACATGGCTACTACCAGTGCATCCTAAGTAGAGGGTATGTTTTGAGTTGTTTTCCACCAATTTTTCTCACTCTCCCAATAGATCCCTCATACAAAAAGTTGTGATGTGGCCCTGAGCCCACAGAAGTTCAGCCTGTGGCAGTGACACTGTGCTGCCTGCCTGCCCCGACAATGACCAATCCAATGGCCTTAGCCTTCTTGGACTCATATCACTATCACTAACTAGATGAAGGAATCACCAAAGATTTTTGTTTGACTACAGGATGGCTGTTCCCACAAGCTATCCCCTGCTGTGTGGCTTCAATGAAGGAACAACCCAACCCAGCACGACCTCAACATCAAACTTTTCTACCTTCCAAAACACACCTCTCCAATGTGGAAGATCAGGAATCAATGCGAAAGTTCTTTCTAAACTGTTATCTATTTCTAGACTTTCTAGATAGGGGGAACTTGAAAGTCCCTAATTTCCTGGTTTCTATAGAGGGAAACCAAAAACAGATAACCCACAGAACTCTCTTCCTCTGAGACAAGGCTATGTTTTCAGAGTTAAGGTATACAATAATGAAATACAGAAGAAACACACATGCAGACAACACCCCATTGTCATTACTGGCCAAATCAGCCTCTTCTTTCCTGGGACAGAGAGAAGTTTCATCTGCCTGTGGTCTGCAAGTAACCTACTTCTCTCGTAATTAAGAGATTTGGGAATAGAAAGAGAAGTCCTCTAAGCAAGGAAAAGAAAGCTCCCATTTCTTGAATTATAAAAAAAGCATGTCCAAGAAAATGTAGTTGATACGCTATGATGCGATGTGATGTGACGTATGGTACATGGCATGATTTGACATGGGCAATAGCCAGAGGCTGAGTGCAGGTGGCCTCACAGATGAAAAATGCAGAAACATGAGCATCCCTGATGGTGATGACTCACCCTTCTCCCTAGGGAGGGATGGTTCCAGTCCAGACCAGTCCTAGGACAGCCTGTTCAGTTTCAGCAGTGCCCCAATTGATTGTGAGGTTTAGGCCAGCGGGAGATTTGGGTCAGAACCCCTAAAACTACATGGCCCCTCCTGATTCACATCATACCCCCCACCAGTAGAGGCCAGACTTCCACATTAGCTCCAGAAAGGGCTTTCTCTGAGTGGAGGTGACGCATGACTAGGCTGGGCATCCAGGAATCATCGGAATCACAGCACATCTCACATTCTTAAGACTGGAGTCAAAACAATCTCCTACACAGAGACTAATCCAGAATCAGAGTATCTGATCCAATTGCATTACTTCCCTTGTAACTTTTAGTTTCAAGAAAGAAAGAAAGAAGAAAAGAAAAGAAAGCCAAAAAAGAAAGGAAGATAGGAGAAAGAGAGAGACAGGGGAGAGAAGACTTGGTTCTTTTATTAAAGTTGCAATAAAACTGTAAGCAACCAAAGAAGTCAGAATTTTATGCAAAAATGCCTTGTTGGTATTTGAGGAAATTCATGGGAAGCCAAAGCTCAGAGAACAAGAGGGAACCAAGGAAATAAGATCTCTTGGAAAAAGCAAACAATATCACCTAACAAGATTTCACCACATACTGTAAGTTTGTGTAAACTTGGTGCTTGAGGTAAACCAAATAATTAATGGCTTTGTAACCAGCACTCAATCATGTACAGGGCCCAAAATCCAAAACCACAAGCAGCTGGATAAGAATATTTTAGCGAATGGTCTTCATACCACTTCTAAATTTATACCTATAAACCTGTGGAATTAAAGTATATTCTTGACCATTCTACCCGGGCAAGTAATCATAATTCTGGGGACTCATGGACCTATAAGAACAATGCTGAATTGTCTTGACATTTTTTTTAAGATTCTGTTATTTTGGTTCAGGTTAGTTTTTTAATATTTAAAAAGATTTATTTTCACATGGACAATGTGAACCACATAATCATCAAGTTGAGGTACTAAAATTTTAACGGTTTTGTCATTTTTAATAGGCTGTCTCCAGATTTTTTCTCCATAAATAAATATTCAATTTGTGGGCTAATAAACAGTGATGAAACAAGTTTATTTTAAGAAATAGAGCCAGCATTCTCAATGGCCATAACCCATGTTCACATACAATCCAATCTGGTAGCTGTACCTATCCTTTGAGTTAGAGGTAAGGGACCCATAACTAGCTGCTTCAAGCCTCTTGAACGTCTCAATTCATGGTCCATATAGTGATCAGAATGGGTTTAAATATCTGTGTCTGATGGTACAAGCTTTAGTTATATATAAATGTGAAAATTTCACCTTAATCCAATTTCTCAATTTTTGCTTATGGCAGGACATGTTTATAATGTAGCAATACAGGCTTTCAGCTGACCAGGATGGGCAGGTATGTTTTAGAACTCCCTGAATGGAGTACCATGCCACATTTACCACCCAATCTTAGGGACAAGGTCAAAGGATGAACCCCCTCCAGGTTCTGCCAAACACATTTCATCACATTACATTCACTGTGCTCAAAGTGATCTTGTTCATCTTCAGCATGAGGTTCTCAACACTGCCAATCACTCTCTCACCTGCAAAGATATGTTTGGCTGCCATCTTCATACTCATGCCCATTTTCTAGAAGTAAAACACAAGTTTTCAAATTGCAATTTCATTATCACATAGTCTAGGTGTTCCAGGCAGACTAAATGAGAATAAAATTATATAAATCACATGTAGTCATAAATGTCTTCAAATACTCTCAAATGGCACTAATAATAATTCATCTTTCATACTGCGTATTGCAAATATAAACTCAACTAAGCTATCTCTGGTTGTCATGGAGGCTGCTGGCCAATATTGTGTCCCCTCCTTCCTGCACATGGTAGGATTATGCTGACTTTCCTGCTGAAACCAGCATGGGCAGGTAACTTTCTGTGGCCAATGAATACGAGCAAAAGGATCACTTCCAGGAGGAAGCTCTCAATGCCTGTTCAACACATCTGTTTCTTCTTCTGCCACAATGACCATCAGTGTTCTCAACGTGACTGCGCTATCAGCTTCAATCACTGATGACAACACAATACACAATAGAGATGCAATATGAGCAAGAAATACACATATTATTTTAAATCATTGAGCTTTGGGGATTGTTTGTTACTGCAACATAACCTAGCTGATACACCATAACCTGAGTAAAACATCATCACTTCATAGGAAAGAAATACTGGGACACTGAGCACTACAGTTAATGCTACTGTAAACCAAAACAGAAGACATTTGGGACTATATTATATGGTGGCATACATATATATATATACATATATATATATATGATATGTGGATATATATATTGTTGATAACCACTCAGTAAAACAGACTTCCCTCCCACCTCCCCCGCAACTCCCCTAAAAAAATTCTCAAAGCAATTGGATAATCTGAATTCTTCAAAAGCAGTGTTCAAAAAAAGAAAAACAGAGTTCTCCCATTTGGACCCTTTTGTCAAAAATCATTTGCAGAGTTCCACTTCTTTTCTGAGACCACGTACATTAATCAAATGCAGAGCTTCAAAGGGGCTTCATTTTGAGTGACCCAACAGACAAATAAATTAGCTGTCAAGGGCTCCTTTGTAATTGAAAGGGGCCAGGCTGACCCAAGGGGGGAGGACAAAATCAAAAAGGGAACCGTCCAAGCAAAAACAGCATCGAGGACCTTAAACAAACCAGAAAGCCATCCTACACCCTCTCATTTCCAAGGGTGTTAAGTCTGAGCCAAGCACATGTGTGTTTATTTACTAATAAGAGCATGCAAATGTCCCCCATATGATTGATTTCTTATGTGCTACAACCGTAACACGTTTGTGTGTAGACTACACATTTGAGTGTTAAGCTCAAACGTGGCAGCTTATAAACCTGATCACACACATCATACCTATGACCTAAAAAAAATTTTCCCTTTGAAACAATGTAACTCAGGAAGGTTTTCTTCTTTATTGCAGGAAAGAATCCCTTAAAGTTTCTCATCTGAGTAAAGAACTGTTCGTTTTTAATTTGCAAAGCGTTTAACTGGTGACTCAGTGAGGGATGATGTCATGTTATCCTACGATTGCTGGTGTGGTTCTCTCTGCTCACTCAAACCATTCCCTCGTTTCTGTGGCAGACAGTACTGCCCAGCTTTCCATGCTCTCGTCAGCTTCTTCCCTCCTTCCCAGCCAGCCAGGAGCAAACAGCTTCCCAAGCAGCGGATGAAACAGGAAGTCTGACAGCTTGAGTCTGCAGTGGGACCCCTAGTGTTTTCCCACTCCATGTCCTGGCATCGTTCCCCAGAAGTACAAACACACACACACAGAGCTCCCATTGTTGCAGCCTTCCCCAGCCCACTGATCCTAATATGGAATGCAGCAGGAAACCCATGATTTCCTGACACTCCGCGAGCTGGAGGAAGCGAGGGGAAAAAACTCCATTAAAAAGCCCAGCTTTCCTCCATGTTAGATGTGCATTGGAAAATGGGGAAGATTTAGCAAAATTCCGCCGTGTCTTCAGCCAGGCTGGAAAGGGGGAGAGCAGAGCAAAACCCTCAGGCTGCTGAAATTTCTAGACTGCCAGGAAGCCCCTAGAATTCTGTGAAAATGAGGGTTTCTTAACTCAAACTGATAGGGGAAAGGGACAGGACCCTTTTTATAATTCCTCCCAAGTGTGTGTTACCTTTCTTTGCCAGCATGGTAAGCGACAGGGCATGTCCCAGCCTCGGACATGTCTGTATGAGCCAAGGTACCAAAAGTAAGGCAGAGTAAACTCAAGCCTGGCACTGGCTTCCCGCCGCTGCATGTGCTCTGGAAGAAGCGAGAGAAGCAGCAGCAGCAGTCCCAGCAGCTGGAGCCACAAGAATGAACTGCAAAGAGGGAGCTGACAGCAGCTGTGGCTGCGGTGGCAACGACGACGAGAAGAAGATGCTGAAGTGCGTGGTGGTTGGGGACGGTGCCGTGGGGAAAACCTGCCTGCTGATGAGCTACGCCAATGACGCCTTCCCAGAGGAGTACGTGCCCACGGTGTTTGACCATTATGCAGGTAAGAAAAAGTGGGAAACTCTCTCTGCATCCAGATGGACAGTGCGGGAGGCGATACCCCAAGTTCAGAGGGGCCTGGTTTATTTCTAATGTCAGTATTGGGTGCTGGCTTGGCCGTAACCGGGGAGCGTAGAATAACATACAACCAAGGACTTGGCTGGAATTGTTGGGAGAACAATCTGTGCCTCAATTTGTACTATAACACCTTTTCCCCTTAAAGCAAATCCTTAATGCTGGAAAATTATCCTGAACTGCCCTCTAGATTTGGGGACAGAGATTTTACTCACCATTTGCTTGAAGATCATTAACTTTTTATTAGGAACATTTTTAAATGCAGGGTAACTGCATCACATTTCTTTTCTACAAAAAAAAAAAAAATATCACCACTAGACACATAAGAAATTAAATGTTCTTGCCACTTTTCACATATTCACCTCATGCTATCCATAAATGAAAGTGCTAAGATTAATTAATAAAACAATCATTTTTTCCTATAACAACTGGTGCCAGAATACTATACTCTCCTTTTCCTGGGGCTGTAGATTGGGCGGGAAGTAGTTAAAAGTATTAGGCAATCTGTATCTCGGGTTAAAAGAAACACTTTTTATTAATATGTTTTAAAAGTAAAAATACAAATAAAACCTGAATCATTTTAAAGTATGTCCTAAAAGGGCAAAATGACCATAAAATGTTTTAAAGCGTAACAGTTAAGATACTGTAGCCACAACTTAATTCGTTCAGTGGACCTTGATTTTTTTGTGTTCTGAAGTTTGTGGGTGAACTCGTCAATGTGAGATAGCATTATCTAAATGTTTCCGTTTGACTCTTACTTTTTTTTCTCATACTTTCCAAAACAAATATTATCAAGTTTATCAAATGCAAGTGTATGAAATTCTTCAAGTTTACAGTACCCTAAATTTTATAGCTTTCTTGAACATAGTGATTGGCACAGTGAGTTATCAGAGATTTGAGATTTTGTAAGAGGAAAGTTTCTTTTCTTTCCCCTTGGCTTTGGGACAGGTTCAGCAAAGGGGAAATGGCTCACAGGAAACCAGTGTGAGTGTCTGCTTTGCTATGTGGCCATTTGAAATCCTCCTTCTATAGGAAGTAGCTTCTTTTCCAGAGCCAAACCATCACCTAAGTTCCCGCTTCCTCCTGCATTTACATGATTTATGACAATATTACATAGCAGACAGGAAGAGAACCACAGTGAATATAGTATGCATTTCCCAGCAGGTTTTTCTATATTTGTAGAAGTTAAAGAGCAAATTTTCATGCTGGCTCCCTTAAGCCTTTCTGAAAATATAATGACTATGGCCAGAGAAGAACATTTTAATGAGAATAGAATAAAGAGAAGAACAGGTTGACTTCCATCTTGAGAAAAAAACTAATTATAAAATTTGTGGGTCTGTGCCTTGAGAAAGTTACTCAGATTCTTGTCCTGAAAACATCTTAGCGTAAGTTATTTATGCTATACCTTCTTTCTACCAAGAAAGGGAAAGTGGCTGGTATCTTATTTCAAAAACTTTGAGATCAAAGGTAGAATCCAAAATCTACTAAAGAAGGAGGCTTCAAATGCTCATGAAAATTATGTATCCAAATCCTCACCTATTGGATAAACCAATTACAGTGTGGTGTCAGGAAGAAAGAGGATAAAACCATCTTTAACGATGAAGTCAGCCTATTAAAAAAACACATCAGAGATCAAACAAAGGCTGAGCCACAGCTAGATTCCAGTAGACTGAAATTATTTCATAGTTCAATTATGTACATATTTACTACAGTTTGAGCATTAAAACATCTTAAAGATTTTGGCTAGTGTATTATTTAAGCTCCCAAGAAATCACAGCCACTGTACCCAGAGCAATACTTTGTACATAGTGAGTTGCTTTGATTTACACTTTGTGCTTAAGTATATTATCATCTCCTGTGCTTTCAGTAAGGTTAAAAAGTAAATGAAGACATGCGCCACATACATCTAAGATCTTAATGAAGTGATCATTTCTATAAGCAGAGGGAACTTCTCCTCTCCTCCACTGCAAAGACTGGAGCTTTTTTTACCACTGCCCTCCTCATATGTGACCTGGTTGAACGTAAATCCTGAGGCAGTCACATGAGAAGCTACAACCAATTGTAAAATAACTAAATGTCCTTTTCTCCATTTGGATCCAGTATCCAGTTCCTGGGTCCCATGGACCCACTCTAAAATGACAATCTGCAGTTGAGTTACTGAGTCTTTAGAAAATTGCAATTTTAAGTCATAGAGAACCTATTCTTTCAAGATTTTTCACTAATAACTACCCATCCCACGAAAATAGAGATGTAAAAGTAAGTGTGGAAGTACAACATATGCTCAAGATGGTGAGCTCTGAAGCCAGAAAGCCCAGTTCTAATACTGGCTCTGGCATTTACTCTGTGGCCTAGAGCAAGTTACTTAACCTCTCTGTGCCTCAGTTATAACAAATGAAAAACAGGGACAATAAAAGCATTCGAATTGTTTTCAAGAACAACATGAATTAATGTATGTACAGTTTATAGAACAAGACCTCATATGTGAGAAGAGTTAGGTACATGGTAGCTATTGTTATTAAGAATAAAGTCTCGACACTTGCACATAGCTACGAAAGGGAACTAAAATGTAATTAAAGATAAGAACCACAACAAAAAAAACATAATTCCAAGAACATCCTCCAGGAGAGTAGAGTGTGACGCAGTATATGTATTGTCCTTATAAAATAGTTACCATGTATATTGATAATTGACAAATATGTCTACATGAAGTAATAGTGGGATGTTAACTTGGGAGGGGGAATATTAGTTTTGCATGACTGATTGAAGAAAAATCAACAACCAACTAGAAAAAAATTTTTTTTAAGTTGTATGAATCCTGATTTTATCCCTTCATCATACCTACTGGAATCCAAAAGTACATCTTCTCCATGTAATTTTCCTTGACTCCTCAAGAGAGTTTCTTGCTCCATCTTCAATCCAGCTCCAGAAATTTGTTTATATCTCTAGGATACATCTTCCACCACTGAATAGTAATTTACATGTTTCCTCATTTTCCCACCCCCCACTGTGCTGTGAGCTCCTTCAGGGAATGGGTCATATATTATCAAATCCAATGGTCAGTTCTCAGTCCTCATCTTGATCTCTTGGGAGCTTTTTTTATGGTTTATTATTCTCCTTCTTAAAACACTTCCTTGGCGTGGTTTCTGGGATACCACCTTCCCCTGGTTTTTATTCCACTCACAGCAAGTCTCTCTCCATCTCTTCTGCCACCTCCTCATCTCTTCACCACCACTAAATGCTGACATACCTCCCTTGGTCCTTTTCTTTACTTACACTCATGTCCTGGTTGATTGTCTCTTGTTTCATAGCTTTAAATGTAATTTACATACTGATAACTCCCAAATTTATATCTCCACCCCCAAAACCCCTGAGACTCAGGCTCATATATCCAACTGCCCATTTGAATATTTAACAGGCATCTCAAACTTAACTTGTCCAAACAGGTTTTTTAATTCCCCCAGTCTACTCTTCCCCTAGTCTTCCCCACATAAGAAAATAACCACTATTTTCCACCCAGTTGCTGAGAACAAAGACTTCAGTATTGATTCCTTTCTTGCTTTGACAACACCCCCTCCCTCTCCATTCAAATCATTAGTTACTGTCCCTTCCTCCTACCAATCAGCTCAACATTCAAAATATACCCCAAACCTGATGACTTGCCATCATCTCCATTGCCTTCCCTCTTGTCCAAGGCACCATCATCTCTCATCCAAACTACTAGAATCAACTCACAATTCCCTACTTCAAATCTTACCCCCTGTAGTCAATTGTCCACAAAGCTGGCAGAGGGACTAGCCTTGGCCCCAACTCCTCCAATCACTTCCCTTAACACTCAGAACCCATCCTTTATCAAAATGTACACAAGGCACTCCACGACTTGGTCCCTGTTATCTCTCCAACTTCATCTCCCAACACTCTCCTCTTCAATATTTTTGCTGTGGCCACACTTGCCATCTTGCCATTCCTCAAACACAACAAACTCCTTCCTTCTTTGAAGAGTTTGCATTTGCTTTTACCCCAGCTTCAAAAAACAGAGCTTAACATATAGTATACTCTCAATAGATAATCACTAAATAAATGAATTAGTATATCAATCATCTCAGTCCCTCCAGCATTTAGGTAGTTCCTGGTCCATTAAAACTCTGATGAATAAATGAACAGATTACTGGTCCTGTAGATATCTCTTTAGGAATGAATACAAAATTACTTATTAAATTCATTATATTTTTGAACTATTTCATTCACATTTTAAATAGTCATTTTATCTCCATTGTAATTATAATACAGCATTGAATTTTCTTGACCTACAGTGTCACATGTATCAAATAGTGTAACTCTCTAATGTGTCAATGTCACTTGAGATGCCTCCGTTTGCATCACATTCAAAAGCTGACGTAAATTTGGGGAGGCCCACTCAAATGGTTGTAGTTTTTATACACAGAGCATGCACCAGAGTAAGCCCAAGTTTGTCGGAGGGCTAGGAAGAGTAGTGGTAATAAGATGAAGGTGGAAAGGGTTACCTGTGTTTGTTACAAATGTACCTAAGAAACATTTCTGGGCCCTTCTTCCTACTCCCTTCCAGGGATGATTCAAGATGTCTTAACAACCTTTAGAGTTCTCAGAGTTTACCATGGAATATTCCTTTTCCCATCCTATTTGTACCCTATCATTAGCTTTGAGTTTTGTAACAGACCCCTTATTGGTAAAATATTCTTACCAATTAATGTTTTATATGCCATATGACATAAGGATAAGACTTCCAATTTGATTAGGTGACAGGTACACTAAAAGCCCTGACTTCACCACTATACAATTCATCCATGTAACAAAAAACCACTTGTACCCCCTAAATCTATTGAAATTAAAAAAAAAAATACTTCCAGTTTGAGTTTAGTTAGATTGTATGTTGAGTTAGATCGTGTGCGTGGTTTGTAGGTTTGAGTGCACGTGTGTGCAAAATAAGCAGATTCCAGCTGAAACCCGTTTATGATGTACCTGCTTCACCATTTCCATCACCCTCTGTATTAAAGTTTATTTTGCCTGTGGATCTTTCTTCCTTCACCCATCCTTCCTAGAGTTTCTCTGTCAAAAGCCATCGAATTTGGAAAATCACTTTAAGCCACTATTTGCAAACCCAGGCTGCCTATGCAGGAAATTAGCACAATTCATGGAAAAGAGGAAAATACAGTTACTCTATCAGCTGAGTGAGATGTAAAAGGAATTTGTTTTCACAAAAAGCTGAAAGTCGGTCCTAATTTTTTCCACCTAATTATATGGCACTCGGCCCAAGGTAGACTCAGTCACAATCTTAATGGCTGGGGGGCGGGGGTGGGGGCAGAGGGGAACCATGTCCAATCCACAGGGGGAGAAAGTAACATAAAAATAATAAAGAGTAAATTTTAAAAAACGTCCCAGGCCCATATAGGGTTGCGACATGGTTCTGCCCATTTAGGAAAATTTACTCAGGAGTTTCCCTTTTGGTCTTTCTAAAGACACTTGACAGTCGCTGAAGAATGGATGAGATTCATTTTTTGTGAGCCACAGGGAAACCTAAAGCAACCCTCATGGGGCTATGAAATAAATCACCAGGTTCCTAATCTTAGACAGAAATATAAAAGAAGTTATGAAAAAGAAAACTAGAATGGGCCAGTCGAATCACTCACTCTGTTCCTTCTAAATGCAATGATACTCCAACATCTCATGGGTACCCAATCCCCCAGCATCGCTTTTTGGGGCAAAGTGATGTATGTCTGATGCTTCTTCTGTATTCTGGGAGGCCACACTAAAGACACAATGACAGAAATCCTATGTGTAGTTCTTTCCACAGTCTACATTGTGATGCTTACAGGAGCAAGTTCACTGAGAGGCTTCAGGGGTGGAAGTTGCACACAGAAAGCTAAAATGTACTGTGGAGATGGTAAATTGTGAGCTGCTTCTCTTAGCAGTAAGAATAAAGGAATAATACAATAGAAGAGGGAGAAAGAAAAGTAAGTATCTGTGACCAGGGTAGCATAAGAAAACCATGCTCCCAGGGTTGGAAGCTGCATCTACCTCTACGACCCTCCTGCTGTCCGGCTTTACCTGACAACAAACCAAAGACTCGCACCAGTTGGGCCTCAGTGGTCAGGCTCCCTGTGAGCAAGACATTCAGGTCCACACAGCCTGCCTCCCTTCACTGTCCAGGCTAGGAAATGCTTCATATATTTTACTGCCTACCTGCCCATTGAAGTTGGGCTTCAGATAAACAGTATTTTATTTCTAGGATAGCTTTTTCAAAATCTTTCATCTCTCCCTCTTCTTGTGGGGTAAATAGCAAATTTAGCTCAGAGATGACTCAGTCCATAAGATGCCTGTTTTGGGATGCAGTTGTTCTATTCTACAAAGGCAGCGTGAAGGTGCACGACACACATAAGGTGGCTCAGCAAAGGGCAGGTAAGAAACCTCAGCAGAAACTGTCTCCCTCATTAATCCTGACCACAAGGTCCACAGGATCTATGGCGGTCCTACCCTCTGTGTAATTCAGGTTCTGATTTGGCTGAACATTTACTTTCCCATAAACAAAAATCTATGACAACTCTTGAGTTAGTTAGCAGAATCCAAACAGTTAATTTTCTGGGGATAACGCAGTCAGAAAAAATTCCATCATGAACTCAATAGGAGCCAACTCTGAGTCACAGAGTGGCCTGGCATTGTTCCTGAATACTCGGAAGTCCACCAGCTTTCTGGATGCACCCAATTTTCACAAAACAAAAGGACCTGGTTCATGTGTATTCACTTAGCACTTTGTCTTAGTTCACAGAACAGCTTTCATCCGTGGTGCTTGTCATTCCCCATCTCAGCATGAACTTCATTACAGCCATGTGTGATCCTACAAGCAGTGGGGTGGTATTCATTATGCAACTAGAATGCCACTGAAGTATATGCTAACAACAGTAACAAGAGCTATACACTTACATGGTTCTTTCTGTGATTCAGGCATATTTGAAGAGTTTTCATCCATCCATGCATTGCCTCCTCACAATGATCCTATAAGATGCTGTGATTTTCTTTTCAATTTTTATTTTTATTTTTTATGGATAAAAAGTAGTTGTACATATTTATTTCTGGGGCACATGTGCTATTTTGATACAAGCCTACAATGTGTAATGATCAAATCTGGGTAATTAGGATACCCATCATCTCAAACATTTATCATTAGTGTTGGGAACATTTCCAAATCAACTGTTCTAGTTATTTTGAAATATACAACAAATTATTATTAACAATAGACATCTTATTGTGCTACTGAACACAAGATCTTATTCCTTCTAACTGTATTTGTGTACCCATTAACCAACCTCTCTTTATCACAAGATGCTATAATATTATCTTCTCAATTTTACTGATGAAAAAACCAGGGTACAAAGATATTAATCAATTTTCCTAAGGTTAAAACACTTATGATGGAGTAAGTGGAGGCCGTGGAATAGTAAACAATATAAGCAGCATATAGGTATACAGCAAATAACAATGAAAAAGCCATTGTTAGGGCATACTAACCTTCTATAACAAATAGACCCCAACATGTAAGGGATTAACTCAATAGCAAGGTATTCCTCACTAATATTATGCTCCTGGGCAGGTATTCAGGTCAGTAGGGTTGCTTTCCTCTACATGGTCATTTAAGAACCCAGGCTCCTTCCATCTTGTGACTCTGCCATCCTCTAGGATCTCATGGTTATCTGCATCCACCCAGCCTCATGAAAAAGAACATGGAGAAACTTGAATGGGCCAGGCCTGGAAGTGACAGACATCATTTCCAGTCACACTCCATAGGAGGTAACTTACTCGCAAGACCACATCTCACTCAAAGTGGGAGAGCCCACTTATGTGCCCCAAAGAGAGAAGAATGGATTTTGATGGAAACTAGAAATTTCTGCCTGTATCAGACTCTCTGGCCACCAAATATCCTTGCACACTTTTTCCCACATGTAAAACAAACTCACCCTTTTCCCCAGAGGGACCACCCGGAGTCCCATTCTGCCACCTTAACTAGGTCAAAGACTGGCATCTATGAGTGAAGTACTGTCCTCTCCATTTTGTCCAGATGTGGCCCCTTCTGGTCCAATAAAACACAAATTATCTGCCCCATATGCACAGTCACCACTTGTACAATGGTGGAACAGGAATGGGGTAACCAAAATATTCAAACCCCTTCAGGAAGGGAAGAATGGGAGTCACAGAGTAATAATGGAATTCTGGTGACAATCTTGACCGTATCTCCTATTTGTGGAATCCAGAAACAACCAATTTTCCAACTCTATAAGGTCATTAAACTCTGTATTCTATCAATCTCTGCCTAAAACTCAACCAATTCAGTTCTTCCCTTTCTTGTAACACCTTGCTAAACACATAAAGTAACAATATATACTAACATTCTGTTATTTTCCAATCTTTTCACAGAGTAGTATGGACTCTAGGAACTAGGTTTACCTTCTAGGTTTCACAGACGATAGTTTTACAGAACGTTTTGCCACAGTTTAACATAGATCTTCATCTTTCCAACCTGCTCTGTTTTCTCACCATCTACCACCCAACAGCTAAGCCAACAGCACACCTTTTTTTTAGCGTTTTGTAATGATGGCGCCACTCTGCTAGATAAGCTAGGGTGCTGTAACAAATAGACCCAAATATATAATGGTTCAAACTATTAGAATCCTAATTTTTGATCATATAAGAGGCCTTGGCAGGTATTCAGGTTGGTGATATATTTCTGTCCCATGTGGTCATTCAGGGATCTTTTTTTTTTCCATCCTGTGACTCTGCCATCAGCTAGGGCTCTGTGGTGCTCTGTATCTAGATATTGGAAGATGGAAGGCTATGGAGAAGTGAGGGCAGAGAATGTGGAGTGGGCCAGGCCCACAAGTGGCATGCATCACTTCTGTCCACATTTCCTGGAGAAAACGTAGACTGTAGGCCACACATACCTGCAAGGAAGGCTGGCTATGTGCCCAAAGAAGGGACAAACAGATTTTAATGTGTACTTAGTAATCTTTGCCACAGCCACCAGATGGAAATTGCTTATATCAAGCATAATAGTCACAGATAATATAAACTGCCCTAGCACCATATTTAATGAACTATTTATTCAACTACAAATGACATACCTGTATTTCCCAAACTTGCCTCATCATAAAAAAAGCCTAGTTTTTAAAAATGCAGATTCTTAAGTCCATGCCAGGGCTGCTGAACCAGACCCATTGAGAGAAAGAGCTGTGAATATGAGTTTCAACAGCATCCTCAGCATTTCTTATTAGGTGGAACCTGTAACACTGCCATTTTATAATTCGAAACCATTTGAATATCTCAAATTCATATCACTTAAGCTAATGTAATTTAGCAAGTTCAGAAAACCCATCTTTATGCTGTAAAGGTGCCTATAAATCAAGCCAAAAGGAGCAATTCTGTAATCAACCATCAATCAGTAAAAAGCAATTTAGACACAGATACGCATGTAAAATTTCTTGACTTGGGAGTTTCTAACAGATTGTGTCCAACAGAAGAGGCCTTTAGAGGCTCTTAGAAATAGCTAGCAAATTCTTAAATGAGGAACCAGGGTGCTCTCAAAAAAGATCTGTACCCATGGCAGGGACATAGAGAGACTCTGGAAGAAGGAGAATACAGAAGGCTGCGAATCCGATAGTACTGGGAGAGGGCTGGTCCGGGGCAGAGAACCCCCAGAGATTCAGAACAGAGGCAGGTGGGAATTAGAAAGCGTAGCGGTAAGGAGTCTAACCAAGCAGGCTTGGGTGGACCGAGTACCAGCTGCTGGGAGAAAAACCTTGAGCTTGGGCACGATCTGCAGAGTTGCATATGTGTGAATCTCTCTGCCCATAAAATAATCAACAAGACTGTAAGACCTTTGGAGGGACCACTGAGGGAAATCAGAGAAGACCTAGTCTCATGGGAAGAAGCAAAGGAGTCTTAAAAAATAGGAAAGAGCCTGGGATCTTTGGGGTGCCTTTGGTGTAGTTCTGTCTTGGGAGCTATTATTGTTCCCCCATATCCATCCAGCCCTGGGATTACGAAATGACCAGTACACATCTGTTTCCCCTCTGCAAATCCTTCTGTTCTTCTTCATGCTTTGACCTAATATTTGGGGAAAAGGAGAAAAAAACAAAAACAGAAAACCTCCTACAAAATACAAGTTCCCTGGGTCCAAAAAGACCTCTGCTCAGGCTAGATTCCGGTTCCTGAGAGAGAACACATAAATTTTGGGAGGGGCATAAATTTTGTAACTGGAACTCAGCTGCCCTTATCTAGTTGACAGGCACGTCTGCTGGCAGGGACCAAGCCGTCCTTTGGAGTCTCTACAGCTGTTTTAATACAAATTGGTACATCATGCCTCAGAACGTGACTCTACTTGCCAACAAGAGAGAAGCAAGACTGTGTGGCCTGAGCAGAGTGTACTATAATGAACAAAGCTGGTTCCTGATCTTTTTGCAGGAATAGGTACCAAATTAGCCAGTATTAAGTAGCTGAGTATTTACTGCGGCCAGCCCTGTGTCACCTTTGTGATCTTGCCTAAGCCTCACATTATCTCTAGATCGTCGGTATCCTCATTTCACAGATGAGAAAATTGAAGCTCAGAGAAGTAATCTGCCCAGCATAACACCACTAGGAAGTGGCAGAGTTGAGATTCAAATCTATCAGTTCCAGTGTTACCTCCTCAGGGAGGTCAGACCACCCTGATTAAATCAGGGTCCCTTTCAAAACCTGTTTATTTCCTCTGTAGTTATTATCTTCTTTATTTGATTGTTCATTGATTTTCTCCTTCTAGAATGTATAATTTATGAAAGCAAGGTTCTCTCTGTCTTGTTTACTTTTATGTCCTCAATGCCTGGGAAGGAGCCAACAACACAATAGCCACCCAGAAATGTTTATTGGATGATTGAATGAATCAGTGAATGAATGACATCCAAGAGACTCTCAGTCTTAACCACTGTACTACCCTTAAGTAGCTCCTTATGTGAACAGTCAGGATAATTTTCTATGTTGAAATTATTTTATCCTCCTACATCCTAAAAGGATATATCCTAAGCATCATTGAACGTACATTCAAAAAGATTGTATCAGCTTTACTTAAAACTTGTAAAAAAAATTTTAGTTTTCTAGGAAAAAAATGCCAAAGGGTTTTGTTTCCAGCCAAATTTCAAGCATATGAGTTCTGAGTGATGTAGCTAGGCATAAAGTTGTTTTCCTAATCACACTACGGATTTCTGTTCTATCTCTATTTTTCTGATACTATATCTGAGAGGCAAAAGGCAAAACTTAATTACTTAAAGTATGTGCCATATAAAATGTTTTCAGATAATGAGATTAATTAAGGGGAAAATTAGTAAGCAAGTAGTTTCCTTAATATATGCTAGGTATAAACCTCCTAAGAATTATGAAGGATGGTTATAAAATGCAACTATTCATCTCCTAGAAAGTGTCCCAATTTTCAGCTGGGGTGCTTGCAAGAGACGCAATGAACATGTTCATATTCATTAATAATAGGACACTTTATACTTGTCAAAGTAAGAGTTATTAGGAGAAAAAAGGCTATGCTCTCTCTCAAGATTCCTTCTCTCTGCTCAGTGAATTAGCTTGCACTGGAAGTACTAAATGCTTTTTTCCTCAACTAAAATGAATTTCATATGACATTTGCAATAGTTCAAGCTGGTAAATAAGCCTTAAGAGTTTTCAATAGTAAACATGCTTTTAACCAAACTTTCCAAAAGAGACAGAGAGTGCATGCTAAATCTTAAGTGTCAATATTAGACATAAGCTTTGCTGTAGAGCTTCTGCTCTATTCGCTTTGTTCATTTATCCTCTTAATATTATAACTCTGCATACCAAGTTCTTTCTTTTGGATAAAGCAAATCTATCAGGCTGCAGGTCAAAGCCATTTTCTTTCCCTTGGGCTCAGTAAAGATGGAGAAAGGCTCATTA
This sequence comes from Varecia variegata, assembly GCA_028533085.1. Lineage (NCBI taxonomy): Eukaryota > Metazoa > Chordata > Mammalia > Primates > Lemuridae > Varecia > Varecia variegata. The sequence goes on along the minus strand of CM052442.1, from coordinate 30,188,211 downwards.
TCATCCTCAGAATAATTGCTCTTAATGTATTTGAAGACCAAGCAAGTTTTCATCCTTGTCATCCTCAGACAATACACCCAGATCCTTCCAACTCTCTTCATAGCTATTTGACCTATTTGTCGCCCCTTTTTTTAGTGGGTAGCTTCTTACGTATTCACTTCAAGTCAGTCATGAACAACTTGCATTTCAGATTCACAGCCAGCATGCAGTTGCTCTTGCAACTTTTTGGTAGCAATGAATATCTTGTCAACATAGCTAGGTACAGTCCTAACAGGTTGTATAAGCCTAAATAATCTTCTAGAACAGCAGTCCCTTTTTGGCACCAGGGGCCGTTTTCATGGAAAGCAATTTTTCCACAAACCGGTGAGGGGAGGGATGGTTTTGGGATGATTCAAATGCATTACATTTATTGTACACTTTATTTCTATTATTATTACATTGTGGTATATAATGAAATAATTGTACAACTCACCATAGCTGGGGACTCCTCTTCTAGATCACCTCTATCTTTTGTTTTTTACCCTTTGGTGTTCAAATTGATTTGGGTCAACCTAACTAAATGTAGAGACCTGAAGTCAACAATATGAGAGTACTACATTTCTCTTCCAACATTTTAGTAAATGCCCATTAAATTATCCACAGCTTTATCTACATTATAATATCATGTTAAGGCTTTCAAAAGATAGGGTTTCTTTGGATCCTAGAAGTCATATAATTACAGGATCTTCATATAAGTTCAAGGGGCTACATACAGCACATCGAAGAGCTACTCAATCTTGGCTCCTTAGGTCGACACACTTTTTCCGTAATATGGGAGACATTTTGGTCTCTGTGTTACCATGGATCTCTATGTTTTATAGTAATGATACTCTACTATTTTAATCAATATTCTAGTCTTACTAGATGTAGATTACAAATCATCCAGAGTTACTCTTATGCTTCATTCACTTCCCACAGATTAACACATTAAAAGCTTCTAAAGAGTATTTAGTCAGCCAAAGATCCTACTTAGCAACCTCACTAACTACTACAGATTGAATTCCAGCTTCACGGAAGATGTTTTATACCAGAGTGATCTAGAATTCAGTGCATTTATCTGGACAGGAAGAAAGCTTAGGCTCCAAGTAGTAAACAAACCCTGAGGCAACTACAAGAAACCATGAGTTATTTTGGATCCTACTCCATCACCAACTAACCTTAAGTATAGCAATATACATAGCAGGAGAAATTATTTCCCATTGTGTCCGTTTCTACATGTGGTTCCTCAAGTGATGTCCCAAAACTTTAACTGATGTCCAAGTGTTAGCACTTGCGGTAGTAGGGAAAGAGTGGAAGGGAGTTGGGAGTATAGATAAATAGACGCAGAGCTTTCAATGCATCCATGTGACATTTGGGGAAAACAAACATTTTATTTGCCTTCAATGTCGCAAGGAGCTAGTAAACTCACCACAGTTTTTCTTTCTGATGACATCACCAGCTCAGATTTCCTAACTTTCACCATGTCATAGAGCAGTTTGAAAGCCTGTTCCCTGTGAAATGAGGAAGAGAATTCTATTGTGTTGACAGGGGCACTTAGCTCCACTTTTATAGTCAATGTCTGGTTATTCCCACAAACCCTGCAATTAACTCAGAGCCCAGAGAAGAAGAGAACCAAGTAAAGCATTTTGAGAGTGAGAAGAATCAGCCACATCCATTGGTCCAGTAAAAGATGACAGCATTTTTCTATTTCTTTTAAATGGGCACTAACAACCTTTGAACAAAGAAACTCATAATGGTGACTTCAGAGGATTGAATCCGTGGTTCTTAAAATCGATAAACTGCTAATTAAGAAAACTTATATTTGTTCTTATTTAGTCTTGCTGTGTTCTCCCACTTCCTTTGGTACGGGCATTAAGAGTTTTCCTCCCCCTCTGAAGTACCTCTATTTGGTGAATTCTACATGGAGGGGAATACTCATCTTCTAAGAGAAAAGCAATGGTATATTAACTTGACAAGCAGCTCCCAAGCAGTCAAATTTCATGCTAATGCTATTTAGATGTTATCCTTTATTAAGGAATAAAAAGACAAAAATATTTTAATGGTATATGCAAGAATCATAGAAATTTAGTTAGGGAAATTATGCTGTGATTCAAGGGGAATGAAGGACTGCATATTTCTTCTCTGGTGAATTAATCAGAGAAATAATGCAAGTCTGCCCCTGAGCAATGTCTATCAAATCTATGGAAAGAGAAAGTTAAGTAAAAGTTTTCTCTGTGATTCTTCAAGGATAAGATTCTTTCAGCCCCAAACTCTTGGTATTTTTTTCCACCAGGATCCTTTCTTTGGTGCAGACAGTGATCTCCTCTATTACTCCCCAAACTTCTGCTCCTTTCTCATTTTAATATCAAGTCTCAGAAATGAGAAGATGCCACACGTTCTAGGGAGGAAGACAAGCACAGGAACTACCCAGCCCGCAGAATCCCTGGCTGGGTGACTCCATCCCACTGCCCAGGAGAGGTGCTTTTAAGAGCAGGATCTTCCTGGAACCCTGTTCCATTACATCACAGTAGACACTAACGTGAGAGAGCTGGATATTCTTAGAAAAGACCCAAGTGTTTCCTGAAATACAAAAGACTATAGCTTTAACTTGACTTCCCAAACTCCTTCCTCCATCTTACACACTACCTTCCAATGGCTAAAGATACATAAATTCAAAGAGCAAAAGTGTAATTGTTTTTACTGGAGAATCTGACATTATGCTCGGTCTCTAAATATCTATATTGCTGTGCTTGGTCTCTTGAGACAGTAAGACCCCCCACGCTTTCCTGCTTCTCCTTCTCTGTTGTCTCTAAGCTATGTGATACCCCCTTTACAACAGCTGCTTTTAGGAGGATTGCTTGAGCCCAGGAGTTTGAGGTTACAGTGAGGTATGATGACTCCACTACACTCTAGCCCAGGTGACAGAGTGAGACTCTGTCTCAAAACAAACAAATAAATAAACAAAAAAATGGTTGTTTTTATGCCCTCTGCCAGCCTGTTCCTCCTAATGAGGCAAGCCTCTTTCTTCCTGTCACACATGGGCTTACAGTAGGCACTTGGTAATAAAATCAGCATTATATCTGAATGCTGTCACCATTCTCTGGTGTTAGAGATATAACCAGCATTATATACGATTACAGAAATATAGACAGCATCATATATGAAAGGATATAGCACCTTTTCCAATGTCAGGAACATAATGGATGCCCCAGTGATGAGAACAGTGTTATATAATACATTTCCCATGGACATGCCCAAGGAGATCATCTTCACCTACAAATGAGGAATTTAAACTGGACAGGTTTAAATATGACATCGCTGTACAATTTCCAAAGTGGTTGTGGCATCTCCCTTCAGAGGCCCTGAGAAGATTTCGGTGTGAGTGGCTTCACTACATAAAGGGAGCAGCACGGCGTCCGGTGTTGGTTCTGAATGCTGAGAGAACAAAGACAGAAGAATGCAACTTTAAAAAAAGCAGTTTGTTTATTGCCCTCCTCAACTCTGTGTATCTGGAGAAGACAAAGGAGCCAGGGAAGGGGGAAGGAAGGACACAGAATAGCTCCTCCTGCTCTCAACTCACCTATCATTGCCGCATGACAAGTGACAAGAATGAGTCAGAGCAGAGTTTGGGGCTCCTAAACGAATCAGTAGACTTTGAATTTGTTTCTCACAGAATGCAGAAGTGTAAATCATTTGTGTTCTACCTAGGCACTTCCTCCAGGTTTTATCCATTCAGTTGGGTATGGCTGAAAAGTAAGAAATGGTGGTCAGCAATCTGGACTATTGGTTCTGGCAGGACCTAGGTCTAGGAAAGAGGTCCCATCACCCCCTGTCTCTAGAGCCCCACCCACCTTCTCTGTGCTGAACCCCCACATTGACAGATGGCTCTTCCTTAGTGTTACTGATCATGTGTCTCTCATCTTCATCCCAGTTCCCTTTATGTGACATGTTTAACAGTTACTCCGCTCTGCCATCATCTCAGGTGATCCCCAAAGAGGCACAGAAGAGGGGAGCACATTCAGTGAGTTGAGTATTGCCCAAAAATCTCATTCTACCACCTCCTATGTCAGTGTTTCTCTCACAAGGAGGTTACTATCTGCAGAGTTTCATGGAAAAGTTATGAAATGTTTACAGAAGCTAACTTCCATACCTATCTCATCAGTGCTAGAAAGGATGTTTTCAGTGTGAATATTCCAACTTTGAATTTCATGGACACCTCTGGAAGACTGAAATAAGTACAGTCCGATTCATTACTGTTCCTGACTGGTGGGGTGTGTGTGTGTGTGTGTGTGTGTGTGTGTGTGTGAGAGAGAGAGAGAGAGACAGAGACAGAGACAGAGAGACACAGAGACTTCAACTCTCTTGTTCAACTCTCTTGGTGGAACAAGAAGGAAGGTGATATATTAATATATTCCTCAGGCATTGTCCTCTAATGCCCCTATACCACACTGTTTTCCAGAGTAGGGTTCAACCTCATTCTTGAAAGATGATTTCAACATGTTTTAAATTTTTTTAAAAAGATGGTATTATCCATAAAAGCTCTTTAAAAGTTTTTATAGTCTCACTTTATAGTCCAATTTCACTCAACCCTGAGAACCTCTAAAAATATCTTGTTGAGAAAATTTATTACTACATTCTCTCTAATATATAATTTTACATTGAAACCAGGTATCTAAAAAATAACCTGTCTTCCTGATAAGGCAATGCTCCAGGGGTCCCCAGGCAACTAATCCGTATTAGCCAAACACCCCTAAGAGATCACAAATTATAGCATGCACATGAAAGCATTTTGTGTGCTGCAAAGCACTATACAATGTTATTATTTCTTGTTAGTAATAAATCACTTTATTTATTAAATGTGCCATGAGTTGTAGAATGACATAGAGGTAATTAGCCACAAGGTACGGCAAAATCATAAAACCAAAGACATCCTCTTTCCCCAACACTGCGTCTCTAAGAATGCATTAATCTTTATTTGTTTCTTCACACATGCATAAGCAATATGAATACATGAGTGCCAGAAATAGGGCTCAGCACTGGAGGTCTCTGTTTCATGTACTGTAACTCATGTGCACGGTCCTCTTGTTCCTTTTATGGGTAGAAATGCCTCCAAGCTGCTGGCATTATCTCAGCAGCGGTTGGGGGAGGGGGATCTCCACAGGCCAGATCCCTCTGCTGCAGTTGCAGAAGAATCACTGCTAATCAAGCATGTAAATCCACTTGTATGACCTTAGAAAAACTCACAATAAGAACATTTGGATATTAAAACACTCTATTCTAAAGACATAATTGTAATTGTGCTGTGTACTGTTGATACTGTACCTCAAACAATTCATTGCCTAGTGAAAAATTCGGGCCTGCTTTATGCCAAATTCACAGAGTAGTTAGTAAGTACTATTAGTCCCTCCTAGGATAGATCCAGAATTTAGTTATTTGGAAGATTTTGTTTGTTCCTTTCCTTATGTTCCCAGCATTCTCTGGCTTGTGAAGTTAACGCTCACTTTTATCCCTCCTCCCGGTTTGGGGGGCTCTTGCTAATCTCCAGCCACGTTCCTCAGCCCCACAACCACACCACAACTTTGGAAGTGACCACGTCAGTCTTTAAGGAAAGTCATTAAGTCTATCGCTTAATTAATGCTTCTCACGTACATGACTATCATTTCTGCATTTTTAAACTATAATTAGAAGTTATGGGGGGGAGAAAAATGTTCCCTTTGAGCAATATAAATTGCCACTCGCTTTCCAGGGAAAAGGTTATGTTTGCTATCAAAGAAAAGAAGAGAAAGTCACTTGTAAATAATCTCATCCCTATTCCCATAAATATTGAAAATCTTTCATTTCTCAAGTAATTTCAACACTTAAATGTCTATTGAATGTTTGTGAAAATCTATATTTACTTCTGTAAAAATAATAATATTTCATTGGGACTTCTGATATGACCATGATTGTATAAATCCAATTTTCTTCTCTTCTGTTCCTATAAACCATTCAAAAGAAATGGAAAACAAAAACGCAAACTATATTTTCAGTAAAACTGGGACATAGACTCTAAAGTGCTTTGAAAAGGATACCAAAAACCAGTAGAATTCACAGAAGAGACAATGGTAGGACGCAGGAAGACACTAAGGAGAACAAGGCCCATGGTGACAGGTCTCAGAAACTACCAACAAAAATATACTGTTTTGAAGGTGAGAGACACACCTGAAGGGAAAAAGAACTATATCCCATGTGCATGAAAGAGGTACAGAAAAGAGATTAATCTTGCAGGTATCAGAAGCCTCCATAGACCTGATTCACATCACAGAAACTAAGAGCTTCAGGGAGAATAATGCAGATAAAGCCACATTTACCAGAAGATGTCGGTTTTTGTAACAATTGGAAATACAATTTTCCATACAGTTTTTCCATTGTAAAAACTGGCCAGCCTGGAATACTACTTTGGCCCCGTCTCAACAACCATTTACAATAGCTTATACAGGGAAATTCACCTCTTTATATAATAATCAATTTTTTTTTGTCTGGAAACTGCTTTTTAATAAAAAAGTTATATGAAAATTTTGTACATGCACACACAGAGGTCTATATATCTTTTTTTTTTCTATTAGGTTATTATTTTTTTTTTTTTGCTTTTCTTTTTTTTTTTTTATTTCAGCTTATTATGGGAGTACAAAAGTTCTGGTTAGATATATTGCCCATGCCCCTCCCATCCCCCCGAGTCTGAGCTTTAATTTTTAAAAGACACTAGCATTGCACTTAAAGACACCCAAGGAAATGAAGAAGGGAAAGAGCAACCGATGAGACTCATTCTCAGGAAAAATAATGGCATATGGTGGATGGATATTGTGAACAAACATTTTGCTGTGACTTAGAAAAACTTAAATCACCTCTGTGAAGAAAGAATACAAAGCAAAAATGCAAGAAGTCAAGGAGAGATGACAAGACAGCTGGAGAAAGTGGAATGCGGGCTAGCAAAGCCCAGGAAAGAATTAGAGGAAAAATAAGACCATCAGACAAACGAAGATAAAATTGGAAAAATCACAGAAACAAAAAGACCCTGCAGAAACCACAGTAAGGGATATGAGGATAGAAATATGAGAAGTAAACAAGATATAATACAAATAGTCTTAAAGGACTAGAGAGAAAATAAAGGCAGAAAAACTACCCAGCTGAGCCCAGTCAACCCACAGAAATGTGAGAGATAATAAAATGATTGTTGTTTTAAGTCACTAAATTCTGGTGGAGTTTGTTATGCAGTAGTAGACAACTTAAACATATAGGCATTTTCTTGATATATCAATCAGTCCAAAAATCAGTATTATCTCAATAAAGAAAGGATAAAAGTATTCCCACTAAAGTCAGGAATAAGACAAGGGCTCACATATTACCACTATTATTTAACATTTATGGGAGGTACGAGATGATGAAATTAGATAAGAGAGAGATATTACAGGAATAAAAAAGTTTAAGGAAGAACTAAAAATTATCACTTTTTGCAGACAGTATACCTGGAAAAGTCACATAAAATGCTACTAAAAATGTTTAAATTAGGGAATATAAAACAAAATTTATAAGCATAAATCAATGTTTCATATATAAAAATCATTTAGAAAATATAATAAATTATTCCATTTATAATGGCAACAAAAAGGATTAGCTATCTGAAAATAATGTATAAGATCTTTATAAAGAAAACTTTATATATTTCTAAGGACACTAAAACAATTTGAACAAATGGAAATACATACCAATATAACAAAGATGTACTCCTCCCTAAGTATTTATATATTTAACACAGTCATAATAAAATTCTCGTTAAAGTTTACATAGAAAAACAAAGCAAACAAAGCAAACAAGAAAAATCTAAAGAACCAAAAAAAACAATAGCCCTACCAGACATGAAAAGAGATTATAAAATCTCTAATTAAAACAGTGTGGGGCTGACAAAGGAATAGACTGACAATTCAGAATGGTATAACATAGAAAGTTGAAACACAGACAAATACTAATGGGACTTTGGTGGAGGAAAAACAAATTATTCAACAAATACTTTTGAAAATACTGGATGTGACAACGATCCAAGATTAATAACACACTCAACTGGCAGGGATGTAGAGACATGAACACCCAAGGCAGATTTATGGGGAAGCTAATGGAGATTAAGTTTCAGGACCCCTCATTTGCAGGGACACCTTCCAAGGTCCAGGAAAGACTCTAGAAGGGTATTCATATGGCCATATGCTTTTGTAACATTTGCAGAGGATATTCTGTAAGCTATGTTAAGTGTTATTGGTAAAACAGCTCTTTTTCCACTCCAGCATAGTGTTCCTCTTATCCTTGGAAGTGGTGGGCATTTTGGGAATCCGGCTCGGAAAGGTGGGTTGCAGATTAATTAGTTTGGATTAAGTCATGTCTGTGCATGGTTTAGCACTTTCATGCAGTTATCACTAGTCTTCCCAGGATAGGAATGAAGGAGTATTCCAAGAATACTCCTAAGGTCCACATACCAACTCCCCTAGTGCTGTAAGACAAAGGTGAAGGGCCTCTATTGCCATATGAGCATGTCCAAGCACCTGGCACTAGAAGCATAAATTGTGGAGCTGATACAAAGCTTGATGTGTTATGATTTTTTCTTTCTCATTCTAAATAAAAATATGCTTTCATACTAATTTTGTAGTTCTAATTTTTTTATTATCTTTCTTAAAGAAGGCTTTTCCATTGACGGTGGGAATGTAAATTGAGAGTAGATTTATCAAAATTCCAAATGCATACCCGTTTGACCCAGCAATCCCTACTTCTAGGATTTTGTCCTATAGCTGTTCTTGTACACATGCAAAATGACTTATAAGCTTGTCCTTGGCAGTGTTGCTTATAAGAACAAATAATTGGAAATAATCCAACTAACGAAGACCAGGGACTGATTCAATAAAGTATGGCGCACCCATATAATGGAAGAGCATGCACTTGTCAAAAATAATGAGAAAGCACTTCAAGAATTAATACATAAAGATCTTAAGATAAATTGTCATTTGAAAAAAAATCAAGCTACAGAAAAATGTGTACAGTACACTTCCATGTATGTAAAAAAAGAGAGATTAAAACAGAATAGAAACATAATTGCAATGTATGCACACTTTAAAAATATGGAAAAATAAACAAAACACTAAGACACCAGTTTCTATTGGAGTTAGCAAACTGGATGAATGAGAAACATGGATGGAAAGTACACTAGTTGTTGTATGCATTTTGTACATTTATACATTTTAACTCATGAATGTCATTATATATTCAAAATTAAATAATTTTTAAAGGACCTCATGGCAGCATTATCTTCCAAGTTTCTTCCAAAGGCCTTTCAGAGCCCTCAGTGAGGGTTGCCTGCCCTTCTGACCTGTCAAAGCACCTACCATGCTGCATTATGATGGCCTATTTACTGAGGTGTCTCCACTGAAATAGAAGCTCCACAAGAAGAGGAACTATGTCTCCAAGCATCTGGCACAGCATCTGCTTCATACTAGGTGTACAAAGTCCTTGCCAAAAAAAGCCAATAGGAAATGAGTTGCTTCCTTTTAGAAGAAAAATGCTCAACAACAACGTGTGCTTAGACAGTATATCCACAAACTGAATCCAAATGATTTGCACCCAAATAACTGCTTTAAGCACAAAAGAGAGGGAAGAATGTTAGCTTAAATTTAACTTGTTTTAGTATTGTGCATTAGTTTTCTATTGCTGTAGGGCAAAACTATCACCATCTTAGTGGCTTAAAACAACACTCATTTATTAGCTTACAATTGTGTATATATCAGATGTCCAGCAGGCATGAATAGGCTCTCTGGGCATCATAAGGCCAAAATTAAGTTGTCAGCCAGACTGGCTCTTATCTGGAGGCTCTGGAGAAAAATCTGCTTCTAGGCTCATTCTTCTTTTTCACAAAACTCAGTTCCTTGTGGTTGTAGGACTGAGGTTCCTGTTACCTTGCTAGCCATCAGCCAATGGCTGTTCCCAGGTTCTAGAAGCCACTCACAGTCTTTGACACAGGGCCCCCTCCATCTGCAAAGCCAGCAATGAAGAACTACTTTCATATCAAATTCCTCTCATGTTTCAAATCTCTCACTTCCTCTTCTGCTATGAGCTGGAGAAAACTCTCTGCTTTTAAAGGGATCATGTGATTAAGTCAGCTCCACCCAGATAATCTCCTTATTTTAAGGGCAGCTGATTAGTAACCTTAATTACACGTGCAAAATCTCCTTTGCCAGGTAACAATAACATAATCAGGGGAGTAATACCAGGGGTTAGAGATCATGGGGGATAGAGCTTAGAACTCTCCACCCTACTGTGTCGACTCTTAGCATGTCAGCACTGATCATGCCCAGGAGACAGTTACCCAAAGATACTCTAGGCAGCAAAGAGTGTTCTCCTTTCTCCACGTATTTCTCCCTGCTTTCAATTCCTGGGATTTAATGACCTGAGAATACCAGCTGGTATTTCTCAAGATTGCTTCAATCACTGTGACAAAAAAACAGGGTGTAGGAGGGGAGAATGGGGGTAGAGACGGTGATGGAAGCAAAGGTATGTGTGTATAGACAAACCTAAAAATAGTCACAGGAAAGTGAACAACAAAGAAAGTTAAAAACAAAAAAAAAACTGGGGAGTGTAATTTATATAGGCATCCGAGATGAACCAAGATATAGAGGGAAATTCTCCTTACCTAAATAGTAAGGAGACCATACTGCCTGACAAATTGGAGGTGCATAAAAATTCCTTGGATAAGTGAAAACAGGGATTATTTGAATACTGTCAACATTACTAAAAAATCATCCTTTCACTTCAATATAAAATACCTGATATAAAAGAGATATGTTTTATTGGTATTAGTAATAGTAATGCCATTTTGTGGTCATTCAGATCTAAAGCCAATGGGTAAGAAATACACATACACACACATATAAATACATATACAAACACACGTAATTATATATACTTTCACTTTGAACATGAAAGCATTTTAAACAGATAAACCATTAACATGAGATAACAATTTTTCTCACTTCTGACTTTTCACATATATTTTTTCCAAAAATTATATATGAACTTGTACATATGAAAAAAAAGGTGAATTTCCCTGTCCCCACAGATCCCCATCTACGTTATTGTGCAGATAACTCTCTTTTTTTAACTACAATTTCTTGTGTAAGCCCCACACCAAAATTCCCAATCCTTTGCTAAACATATCCACTGAGGAATGATGACCTGTTAAAGAAATCAGTTCTCTTTCTTTTGATTTTAAAATATCTAAAATCCAGTAAACTCAGAAACATTGTGATCCCAAAATACTACTGTGTTTCCTGCCAAATTCCTTCTGTCTAATCTAAATCTCCTGGGGTTTCTATGTTAGTATGAAAGCACTTTGGTGACTATCCTTTTACTAATATATCAAACAAAGTTCTCAGCGTTCTTCTTTTGTGACTCTAAATTATCAAAAGGCATATCAAAGCTATTACTGCTTCCAGAATATAATGCATTCCAAAAGAAAACTTATCTGGACTCCAAAAAAAAGGCAATATCATAGGGAGAGGAAAAGGGGGAAGAGACTGTTCCAGGTTAAATGCTGTTTTAATCTGATTGGATCCTGATTTTTTTTAAGCTATTAAAGACATTTGCAGGCAATTAAGGACATTTTAATATGGAATCATTTAGATCAGTGGTCTACAACCTTTTTGGCACCAGGGACCAGTTTCATGGAAGAGAATTTTTCCACGGACCAGGGGTGGGGGAAGGTTTTGGGATGATTCAATGCATTACATTTATTGTGTGGTCAAATCTCTCTGCTAATGATAATCTCTATTTGCAGCTGCTCCCCAGCGCTAGCATCACCACCTCAGCTCCAACTCAGACCATCAGGCATTAGATTCTCATAAGGAGCGTGCAACCTAGATCCTTCACATGCACAGTTTACAGTAGGGTTCACGCTTCCATGAGAATCCAATGCTGCCTCCAATCTGACAGGAGGCAGAGCTCAGGCAGTGATGAGAATGATGTGGAGCAGCTGTAAATACAGATGAAGCTTCGCTGGCTCAACCGCTGCTCACCTCCTGCTGTGCAGCCTGGTTCCTGTCAGGCCATGGACCAGTACCAGTCCACAGCCCAGGGTTGGGGACCACAGATTTAGATTATATTAGGAAATAAATGTTAATTTTCTTGGGCATGATAATGCTGGTGGCTGTATTTTAAAAAGTCCTGATTCTTAGGAGATGCTGCCGAAGTATTTATGGGTAAAATGTTACATGTCTACAATTTACTTTCAGATAGTTCAGGGGGGAAAATTGCATGCATATAGAGAGAAAAAGAAAGCATTTGTGGCAAAATGTTAATATTGTTGAATCTAGGTGGGGGGGCGGTATATGGCATTCCTATCATTCTTTCAACTTTTCAGTATATTTCAAAAAAATTTTAATGCAAATTTAGAATAAAATCCTCTTTGAATATTTTTAAAAATAATAACCATTTCCTATGCTGCAACACACACTTTTTCAAATTGAGAAGGTCATTTGGTATTAGAAATAAAATTTGTTGTTGGTAATTGATAGTATAGAGATGCCAGTGTCTGTTTCTGATTAATAACTCTGGAACTGGGTTTAAATCAGAAAATTGAATTCCCTAATCCTCCTCTAGAACTTATCAAAAGACTTGAGGCCATAATTATTCTCTCCTAGAGAAGAAATATCAAAATGTAAGTTTGTAACTTTCTCTAATAAATGTGTTTTTGCTTGAACAAGTATTTCCCAGGAGAAAAATGTGCACATAGAAACACGTGGAAGAAATTCCCCTTCATAAATACATTTTTCCATTATTTCAATGTTTTAAAAGCTAAACATACCAATCACAAAAGTTTTAATTGTTTTTTGGTTTTCCCACATATATCAAATCTTCCCTTCTACAATCTCGCTTCTCACCCTAACCCTACAGAGCTTCTCATATGGCCAGAAACTCTGAGAGAGGCTACAGGTTCTAACAGAGGGATTTGTAAATCACGTGACATACTGCCTTTTCTTTGAACAAAGCCTCTTCAACAAAGCCTGCTGTGTGAATCAACTGTGGTGGTAGATGACCTAGCTGACTGCCTTCTGGAATAGTCTCTCTAAAGTCTGCATGGAACATGGAATGTTTCCTAGTAGCCAACAGGCAGTGAAGGGTCCAAAATTCTCTCTCAGCGGGAAGAGGTTTGAAAAACACACACACACACACACACACACACACACACACACAATCATGCAGCAGTATCCATGGGGGATTGGATCCAGGAGCCCCCACTGATAACAAAATCCACAGATGCTTAAGCCTCTTATATATAATGGCATAGTATTTGCATATAACCTTTGGACATCCTCCTGTATACTTTAAATCATCTCTAGATTACTTATAATACCTAATACAAAGTAAATAGTTGTTATACTGTATCGTTTGGGAAACAGTAACAAGAAAAAACAGTCTGAACATGCTCAGTACAGACACAACCATCCTCCTGCCCCTCCCTCTAATATTTTGGATCTGCAGTTGGTAGAATCCGCGCATGTGAGGGTCGACTGCATACTGTGGGGAACATTATTTCAAAGGATCTTGAGTAGACAAGAGAGGATGCTTCATGAGAGATAGCTTGCCTATAGAAATAAAAGAAGACATGAGCAAGAGAGAAAAAAAAAATCAGTTTCCTTGTTGTTTAAGAAAGAGTTTGGCCCTCGTAGGAAACAAGATGACATAACCTAGAAAGCATGACCTGACAGAACATTAACCAGCTCAGTTTAGCTCATGGGAAAAAACTTTAAAACTTACAAAGAATGATTTTCTTTAGTTTCCAAAGTACTCTGCACAACACTTGAAACAGTCTGAATGTCAGGTCAATTGCAGTTCCTGGAAGTTTTTAAATTTTAAACATTAAAAAGTGTCTGCGCTTAAGAGTCGTTATCATTTCTTAAATCCCCCTAATTTCCTTCATAGGACAATGACAGGAGAGTGGTGTGTGACATGCACTCTGTTAGCCATTAGTCAAAAACTCCAATTACACACTTGCAAAGTCCCAGTTTAACTTAAAACTTTACGGCTCCAAAGGGCAATTTCTTCTTCTGGTTTTCCAAATAATATCCAAATATGGTGGACACGAGAGAGAACTGCGAAATGCTGATGAAAACTTAGCTATACGTTTCTATAAGTTTGATTTTATTATGAATTTCTACTTATTCGAAGGTCAGATGGAATTAATTGATGTGTATCATCAGACTATCTCTGTCACACCTGGTCTTGTTATCACAGCACAGTGAGATAAAGGGATTCTTCACATGCTTCTCATTCTTTAGCAAGTACAACTTAGGTGTGAAAGGAATTTTTCTTGCCACTTCAGCCTGGCTGTTCTCCCGCCCTGCTGGTGCTGCCAAGCACTTGGCAAGCTTCAGGCTACATCACCACACTCTGGATTCATTCGAGTGAGTTCATCTCTTGGCCTTGGTTTCCACCAGCAAGAGATATCATGGCTTAACATGACTAATCTTTCATGTAGGGAAAAAATTTTTCTTGATATCTCCTAAGTGAGAGATAAGAAAAAACAAATTGTAGAGTTCAGGTATATTTAGAAAGCTGAAGTCAAATTCATTTTAAAAATACTTTTAGAGGTAAATCCTGTATTTAGCTTGCTTTCCTCAGGCATAAGAGAAAAATGTAGTTCAGACCAGACCACTGTTAGGAAGCTGGGTAAACTGTGGATGCAGCAGTCATTCATGGTCAGCTTGGTATAAAGCTGGTTTTTCAAAAATCCGGGTGAGAAGAAAGTCTTGAGCTATGCAATTTCAGTGATGCGTAAGACGATATACAGCCATCATGGAGATTACAGAGCTCTGTTCCTGCTTCAGAAACTGTGAGAGGGATCTTCATATTTATCGGTATATATTTCTGGGGATCCTGGGAGGTCACTGTGATTCCTCATTTCTGGAAATGAGGACAATGCAACACAATTCAGAAATGTGTCCCTGGTCCCATCAGGCATGAGGAAGCAGCAGAGTTGGAATCCCATCCCACACTCCCAAGCTGAAACCACACTGCTGTGTCACACGCTCAGCTGGGGCAGTAATTCCTGATTTCTCTAGGCTATTACACACTGCTGAGCATAACCTCTTCGAATGAATAACAAATCATTTTAAAGTGGAAATGAGAGTTCATGCAACAAATTTGACCCATATTACCAGGGAAACTTAAGGGGAGCCCCGTAGACTTCCTGTGGTTTCCATCATTCTACAAACGTTAGAAGTCGGGAGTCCACATGCTTTTACTGACTCCTTTGGGAAATTAAAAATGGCTTCAAGCTGTTTCTGAAAGTAGCTTTGACTAGAACCACTAACTTAGTTGTCAGGACCTGACTTAACTGACCTGCCTCACCTGACAAGGGCTTTGTCTGTATCTCACGGGTTAAGGAAGTCAAGTCACGGTGCCTTGGCTGTCATTTTTCTGATAGCCACTGCTATCTACTTGCAGGACAGAGGTACAGGAAAGCAGACTTCTCTTAAGACGATTAGAAGAAGGGAAAGAGAAGGTTCTTTACCAATCGATGTGTGATATTTTCTGAAAATTAACACATTAACTGCCATGTGAGTTGTATTTAACTCACGCTAGTTTTGAGCCCAGGGCCTTGTGAAGCATATGTAACTCACAGGTCTCTTTACCTTGATTCATGTGAACTATTTTTCAAGTTGCATATAACTCACTCACAGAAAACAATAAAAAATAACAAATTTTTCATTAAATTAGAAAGGATCATTTTGTTTTCAAAGTTTTTATTTTATTAATATTTTCATAATAAAACACCATGGCCCCAGGGAAAAAAAAATTTTTTTTCTAGTGTGGCAGTCAATGTGTTAAGGGCAGAGGAAAAGTGAGGTTATGGGGTTATGCTGGAAGTCTAGAGATGAAATTCTGAAGAATTGAAACAGAACCCATTGTGGATATCTGAATCTCACTATTTCCAATCCTCAGGAGTACTGGCCCTAAATTTCATTTCCTTTATAAAGTATCGCAGAATTTTAGGCTTTATTTCCTATGGTAAGTACTCTATAAATATGATAGAATGATAAAATGAATAATTCAAAACATTAAAAATAGGGCCTTTGAGAAAATCCTTAAAAAGTTGGATTTGGTTAATAGGAAGAAGGAAAGGCTGAGAGGTAACTCATAATTAAACAAAAACATTAAAAGTTCTAATAGTAAGAACATGTGAATACACTTTCTTTCTGGACTAGTGTAAGTATAGTTGTGTTTAAAAGAAAGAGGGTAAAGATCCCATCCTTTTCTAAGACATACATTTATTATTGTCATCGAAACCATTAAATGCTTTTTGGCATAAAATACTACCCTATTAGTTGCTATACAGAGCAATTTGGGCCAAAACCTTCCCCATTCCTTTAGGAATTGTAGCCTAATGCCTGCAGAGCCTGCAAAAGCACAATATAACAAATACTTGCTGGTTGATTGATCTAGAGAAGGCAAAAAAAAAAAGATATGGCTTAAAATGTGGAGTGTTCCAGGCAGCAGAAGAGGAATAGTGAAGAGAGATAGATACTAAAATATGTATATTGAATATGTGGTAGAAGCGGCGAGGGAAGAAGTGGATGATCAATGCCCAGAAGAAGCTGTCAATAAAAAAAAAAAAAAAAAAAAGCCCCAAACTGTAGGACCATTTATTTTATAACCCTGTTGCTAAGTCACACAGTAGATACTGCATAAATACCTATTAGCTTTACCGAACAAGTAAAGAATATAATGAAATCAAGTTATATCAGAATTTTCCCCACGAAATTAGCTTTTTCAAGGAAACTTATTCAACCCATTTAATGTAACAAATACCTACTAGCTTTACAGAACAAGTAAAGAATATAATGAAATCAAGTTATAGCAGAATTTTCCCCATGAAATTAGCTTTTTCAAGGAAAATTATTCAACTCATTTAATGTAACAAAGACATTTATAACAGAAGTCCACTGTAATTTTTTCCCTATTTTTGATAATGGTTCCATGAAATGGCAACTATAATTCACTAAGAATGTGTTCAACAGTGGATTAAGTATTGAAAGCTTTTGATTTCAAATTTAACCCACGGCAAGTCCTGGGAAGAAATCAATTTCTTCCCAGAAAGTTCATGAGAAATAATGACTAATATGGTATAAATGCCAGATAATGAAGATATTACCCAGAAAGTTCCTATGAGGTTATCATTAGTTCTAGAGTGGCTCATAAAATGCAACTCAGGGAAAAGTCAAGTGCAGTGAGAGGCCACACCATACATGCATTCATTCCATGGTCACGGGAAGTCTACTTTTTTTAAAATGTGGGTTTTAATCACAAGTCAAAAATGCAATGCCATCCTAATTGTACTCATCGTCTATCCTCTAAGTTTTCTTGGAAAGAAAGCATCAAAAGTCATTTGCATCCTCTCAAGTCTTTGCTACAGCCATAAATAAGCAAGAGGCACTCGAACAGGGAGAGAGGAAGAGATCACTAAGCCTATCAACAACTTGCCAGTTTTATTTTTATATTTTAAACAAATAACTTGTTCCCCTGTCTCTGGGCACACATTCAGAAGAATGACTTGCCAATAGTTTTTGCTGGCTTCAAGGGAAGGCTTGAGATTTATTGACACAGAGGAAAGGAAGTACAAGCAAAAGACACTCATATTAACTACCTTTATGTGCTTTCTGCAGTTTTGCAGATGACAGGGACATCGATACCCAGTTGACTGTGTAGAGCAGTTAGATATGGTATTAAGAGGTTAAGAGGAAAAAGTGCAGGCTGGCACCCAGGGCCAACTGGGAAGTCAGCCTGAGGCCTGCAGGGTATCTGCAGGAGCAAAGCCCCTGTTGGCACTGGTTGATTCAGTAGCTAAATGTCAAGCTAATTTACATTCAGGCAAGGAGATTCCATGGAAAAAAGATAAATGAATAAATGGTATGAGGATGCCATTTTTAAAGACTGTATTACTCTTTAATTCATTTAATTAAAGAGTCATGGGTGAAATCACCGGTGCCTTGAAATTTTCCACCAAATGTAGTCCTTTAGTGGAAAATGACTACAAAGTACATCCTTTGGTGATAAATCCAAGGCAAGTTGAGTGATTTGAACATGGTGGGAAGGGAAGAGGGAATGCGTGGGAGTGTACCCAGCAATGGCAAATACAAAATTTCTTTTTTTTTTTTTTTTTTAGAGAGATAGGGTCTTGCTCTGTCACCCAGGCTCGAGTGCAGTAACCCAATCACAGCTCACTGCAACCTTAAACTCCTGGGCTCAAGTGATCCTTCTGCTTCAGCCTCCCAAAATGCTGGGATTTCAGGCATGAGCCACCATGCTCAGCCCAAAATTTCTTTAAAATTCCATGTTTTGCCCTTAATATCCTTGTGAATTTGGCATTCTATCCCATAACACACCCTTGTTTAGTGTGAAAATGAAGCACTGTTATTTAGTTGCTGTTGCAGAAAGAAGCACCCCTTCTCTATGCCTCACTCCTCAAACCCAATTTGCAAAGCCTAGTTCTGATGGGACAGCACACATTAGCAATTGCCATAAGTTTCTTTGCCAAGATCCTCTTTAAATAAGCCATTCCCCACTTCCATGTTGTGAGAAAAATCCATAAGCTCTTATCCAAACCAAATACCACTGTCAACAGACCTATACAAGCAGTTATGTTAAGGGTGATAATTCAAAGATATAAAACAAAATGGCCACAATTTTTTCATACAAGCAGTATTTTTTATATTGATGAAAAACTCTGACAGATGATTCAAAAATAAAGGTTCCATTTCCTATTGAGTTTTATAGTTTAAATCAACATGTTGTGTCATCCACATCATCCAATACAAGGAACCCACTGGATTCCAGAGGGACTAGGAGCGTGTATGTATTGTGGGCACAGAAATATTCAAAATGAGAAAGTGGTCAAATGGAGAACTACAGTACTTGCACCTTCTCATTTTTTTTTTAATTGAAATCAAAAACAAATTGAGGCCAGGCACAGTGGCTCACACCTGTAATCCCAGCACTCTGGGAGGCCGAGGTGAGAGGATCGCTTGAGGTCAGGAGTTCAAGTTGAGCCTGAGCAACAAGACCCCATCTCTACAAAAAATAGAGAAATTAGCTGAGCGTGGTGGCACACACCTGTCGTCCCAGCTACTCAGGAGGCTGAGGCAGAAGGATTGCCTGAACCCTGGAGTTTGAGGTTGCAGTGAGCTATGATGACACCACTGCACTCCAGCCTCCCCATCCCCTATCTGTATAAGCTCTTCTAAAAACCAAGAGGAAAAAAAGTATTTCTCCTTTTCTGCCTTGAGGTAACCAAGCTGTCATCATTAACTGGCCTCTCAGTTGGAGTGACGGGCCCATGAGCACCAAGGCCAGCCCCATCGATGCCCCTGCTCTTTGGCATAGCACAATGACATAAAACTTGGTATTTCTGATGCACCAGGAATGATTGGACCCAAGGACCAGCATCCTATTTTGCCTAAATGGCAAGGGTATCCTGAAAAGTGTTGCCACGAAATGACTCCCCAGAAAGTGAGGAAGGCTTAGCTCATGACTCCTTTAAACATGATGTCAGAAACACAAGAACAGTAACTACTCTGACATGGTGATCTTTTTTTTGAATGAGGCTGTGAGAGTTCGTAAGCTCTCTTCCAAGGCAAGTAGCAGTCTTTTACATAGTCGTGCAAAAGGCACTGTCTCTGATGTGACACCAAAAGGGTAACATCATGAATAGCATATTTTATAGATGAACTTCTATAACTTACTAACATTAATTGATTAACAGTATATATTCATACTCAGAACAAGCACACCTTTCATTTCTGAAACAGAAAGTTCTATTCACTTCTAAGCTTCAGTCTCATCAGCTCTAAGATGGCGATGATTGAGATCTGATTACATAAGTTTGTTGGGAAGAACACGAAAGATACAACACGCTCAGAAAAAGTGCTTGGCAGTCGGCATATCACAAGAAGGCAATAAAGTTTAGCTGCTATAATTGCTATTACTGCTGTTCAACTATTAGGGACATTCTCAAGGTAATATTTGGTCAAAAATGATCAGCTTTGGAAATTAGTAATGGCTACCATTTTTGAACACCCATCAAATCTCAAGCATTACATTGGTGATATTTATATATACTATCCCTAACCCTTATGACAATAAGACAAAAGTATTAAAATGTGAATTTCAAAAACAAGGAAACTGAGACTCAAATACGTTAAATAATTTGCCCAAGGTCCTAGAACTACTTAAAAATTAATTTTCAACAAATAAATAAAGGAGTTTTCTGGTAAGCAAAGGCTTAGCTTTGATGTCATTATACCTGTCTCTGATTCTGTCCATGCACATGTGGGTATTTGTGTGTAGACGTGGGTGCTCACACGCTGCAAAAGCAGCACAGCATGTGGAAAACAGCGTGACCTTGGAGTTAGACACAGAGGAATTTAAATATAGTGTCCAGGATATTTACTGGCTGTGTGATCCTCTCTGTATATCAGTGCCCTTAACTATAAAAGTCCCTGAGTAACTAAAAACAAACATTTCCGCATCACCTCGATCACATTTTTGGAAATATTAAACCCAAAGTGTTTCCATCTCGTTCTAAAGAACTCTGTATGCGTCAAGGTATTGAAGCAACTTGAATTCTTTCAGTGCTGTTATTTTTGAGCATGACTTTGCCTTATCTTTGAGTTGTCACAGTACAAACTCAGTAATGGAAAAAAGACCAAGACTGGCTTGCTTCATTAAAAAGAATGTCAGAAAATACAACTGGCTACTTCAATACATAGGGCTTATTGCTTAGAAAAAAAAAAAATCTTTTAGCTGTACAAATCTGACCTAAGTATAGATACCAGTGTATAAATCTGGAACCGTGATCTCTTTGTGGGTAAATGCTTACAAACTGAAGGGTCTGGGACACATCTAAAATCCGCAGCTACCCATGAGAGGGACCTCATAGAAGTCTACAGGCACAGTGGCTCAGACCATTAGAGTCATCAAAAGAAGGGAGTGATTAAAGCCCAGATTTTGAACACAAACAGACCTGAATTCTAGCCCTGGTTCTGTCACCTATTATCCGTGTAACTAATTTATTGTTAGATGATTTATGATCTTTTCATAAACCCAAAGGAGACCCCACAGTGCAAGGATTCCTGATGTTTCAAAGACTGGGCTTAGGAGAGGCTCGCGATTCCCTCCCCCACCCCAGCTCTCTCCTGGCAACAGCCAAGGGAACTGGGCCAGGCTCCAGGGAAGGGCACAACCCCGTGTCTGCTTCCCATCACCTTCAAGTATGTCCTTTCTCCTTCTTCCTTCTCCTCATGTTCTTACCACTCACCACTCTTCTCCAACCCCCTACGTTTCACCTCAGTCTTCAAAACGTTTCTCTTTCAGTCTCAGGCAATCTCCTTCCTCTCCCACTTCATGTGTAAGTAAACAGCACAACCTGCAATAACAACAAAGTTAAAAATTAAAGTCTTGGTGTTTAGGGAAATTGGGTTTAATAATAATCCAGTGACATCAAAAGCCTTCTAGGTATCCAGAGATTCCTTCAGAATCTCTACAAATACCACATGGTAGGAAAAGCCTGGGCTTTGAAACCAGACAAACCTGTTTCTATGCCCAGCTCAAAATCTTACCACTTGTGTGTTCTCGGAAAAATTACAAAACAGAAGACTCCTTTTTCCTTAACTGTTAAAGTGAGAAATTAAATAATTCACATAAAGCAATTAGCACAGTACCTGCATGGCAAGTATGCAGTGAATGGTAGCCATTATTCATATTGCTCTCTCTCTCCTATTTCTTGCACCTTGCTTTTCTTTGACCAATGGGATTCAAGACGTTGGCTTCACACTGCACTGTGGTAGCCCAGCCTAAGAACCTACACACTGAGGTGGGAAGGGTGGACAAAGAAATGGATTCCAAGTTCCAAATGCAGCTTGACAAACTAGATCACAAGCTGCTTACAGGTCTATGAGAGAAGGCTTTAGAGTCAGCCCCAAGTGGAAAAAGGGCTTTAGTTCATCGATTCATTCATTTTAAGTGTTCCCTGGGTCCCTACCCAGCTCCATTTTATAGGTTTTGAGATGGAACTGGAAGGGAATGCAGAACAAGTCTGGAATCAGCAAGAACTGGAACTAGTCAGGGAGGCTTCTAGGAGACCTAGGAACCTTGGCTTCTATCTCCGGTGAAGAATGGAGTAGCCAGATCAAAGACTAAGCAAAAGTGGGTAGAATTGTGTTGCAATAATACACAGGTTTTCTCAGGGTAGACACTCAGTATTATGTAGGCTCCATAGACCTTCAACAAGTCTCTTAAGCAGTGGACTGGGAAGGGCACAGTTCTAGAGCAGCATCTCCAGTGGTGGTTACCTGCTCACCAAACATACCTGAGTTTTCAAAGCATGAAATTCGAAATTAAAACCTTTCCCCTTTGCAGACTCTACCTTCCTCTTCCCTGTAGCCCTAGAATCTAGTGTGTTCTAGTGAGTAGGTGAAAAAAAATAAAAAAAATCAAGAAACTATAATCTTATAGGAAGAAATGATGAAAATTTTCATTATAAATTGTCTGAGAAAAAACTAATAAGCTTCTATTAAAAATGCAAACTATCCTTATTCCCATTTATAAAAGTGAATTGTTTCTCTCTCATATTTGAATTTGTTCTTGGGTAAAATAACGATAGAGGTTTCATCATGACTTCTTTATTTTGCCTTCTTCTCACCTATTTGTTATGTGTGAAATAAGATAGACTCCTTATATAATGTACAACCTCCAATAAAGTATCATATTAATAAATTATGATACGGATCTTTAACTAGGTATGTTAGTCTTGAGTAGTTTATCAAAACATGTATATATTTTCTCTCATGATCCACTGATTCTACAAATTCAAATATGGGCAAAATTTTGATAATTGATGTCAAGGTAAATGTGATTAAAAGAAGCAGAACATTTGTAGAACTAAGGAAATGATAAAATGCTTAAGTTTGGGAACTCACTGACTTACATGCCTTAAATCTGAGTCAGACTTCCCTCGATACTAGTGTTACGGAAAAAGAATTTGCTCCCTCCCCTCCGTGCCGGTGTCAGATCTATTATTTATTGCAGCTCTTTTCCATCTTAGCTCCCTTTGTCATTCTAAGGTATTCAGGAGGGAATTCCATATTTTACTATTTTTAGTAGATTTCAGAGTCAGAAAAATTACAGGAGTTTGGTCCTACAATTATATAAAGTCAATACTGATTTAAACTTGCTAACATTGCTCTCTTTCCTCTGTTTACTATTCATTCATTTAACAAACATTTACTGGCGTGCTAGAGCCACGGCATGACCAGGCAGACACAGCCCCTATGCCATTGCAAGTTACAGGAGTCCTCCTAGCTCCAGATGAAGCTTCATACGTTATTCACATGACATCTTTCAGCCCTGCGTTTTCAGGATTGGCTCCATTCTTGGACAGATTTCTTTTCACAGGTCCAAGATGGCTGCAAGCAGCCCCTGGAGATGCTCCTCATGTCCACTAAAGTTCCTGTCCTTACAGAGCTAAAAGCCTCTGAAGAGCTGGCAGGTTGATGGGAACTCATCAACCCAACACATACATGAATCATTTCTGATAGATGAGGGCTAACAAGTGTGTGTGGTCCTGGGAATCTTCCCACAGCAACAGGATACGGGCCGAGCGTTCTGTTAAAAACCAGCACTGAGCAGCCACCATATGCTCAAAACTGTGGCCTCTGGCAGCGATTTAGAGGTGAAACCTTTCGTGTCCAATTAGCTGACACTTTGACTCATGCAGTGCCTCAGAACTCACCTTTATTTATAAAGTTCAGGATTTCAGATAAATTTGCAAGAGCTGCTGAAAGTTAAGCATTTGCAAGGATGTTAGTTTCCTTGGTTAATCATAATTTAATTTTCCCCACGTAGAGCTGGTTAGAGAAAAATGAAAATAGTCAGCTCCGTTCAAACCTCATGTTAGTAGAAATATTCCTTCTCCACCTTGATTTCCACCTTGAATGCTGGATTTAATTCTAACCTCACATACCTCATCATCAATCTAATGCTCAATGTCAGTGGTTCTAAACCTTGGCCACACAATGGAATCACTTGAAGAGCTTTAGAAAAGACCAATACCCAAGTCTCAACCCCAAAATATCAATGGTTAGGTCTCAAAAGATTCTGTTGTCATTGGTCCAGGGTACAGCCAAGCTCAAGAACCACTGCTCTAAGTAGAACCATATTAGAGATGAAGATATGTCTCCTAGGAAACACGCTCAATTTGTGCAAGCAACTAATTTAAATTGCTATAGCCAATCAGTTAGGAAACAGTTAAAGTTGACCTAAGAGTAAATCAAATTCAGAAATAGGGAGAAATGTTCCCCACATCAACAACAAGCCACCCATCTGTAGGTGCTTCTGCCCCACCATAGACACATCTCCCACCTCTCCCACATCTCCCACATCTCCACTGCCACCACCTGGTCTAAGCCACCATCATCATGTCCCTGGGCCACTGCAATAAGTTCTCAAGCTGTGCAAGCTCTCCAGGCCATTGCCTGCTCACTCCTCCTCATTCACTATCCTCCAGCCACATTGACCTTCCTTTTCCTCCACATCTTTCCCACCTCAGGGCCTCTGTATGCATTGCTCCCTCTACCCAGAATGTTCTACACACACACCTCCCTGACTTCTTCCCACTATACACACAAACACTCTTGGCCTTGCACACTCTACTTATTGCCCAGCTTCAATGTCCCTTCCTCAGAGATGTTATCTCTGACCCCTAATCTAAAATGAGCCTCCTGTTTTACATACTCTTAGTGGCTGTGTTTTATATTTTCCTAGTGAGGGGTTATTTGTACAATATCCGGCTCCAGCTTCAAACTATAAGCTACCTGAAGACAAGGATAATGCTGCTCACCCATGTATGCCCTAGCACTCAGCCTTACCCTGGCCCATAGTAGATGCTCAATAAATAATTATTCAGTGTAAATAAAAGAACTGTGTTTTACTCTACCATTTCCTTAAACTGAGGGGTACTGTAAGAAATAGTTTATGAAGCATATAGCCATATTTACTCAAAATGATGTTTAGAACCCTGGTCACTACATTATATAAGTGTTCTCTTTACAAAACCCATAGAAAAGAGTTTTGACGATTTCAGTTCTAAGAGTAGTTATGGTTTTCCTGAGAGAGAAACCTTTTACCTCTAAGCTTCAACAAGCTCTCTGCAGACAGAGCCAAAGAGAAAGGGGCAGGGGCTGAGCGATGCACACCTAGTTACCGCTCCCAAATTTACCAACCAGATCATTCTCTCCACTCCCATGGGGCAGTCATGCCAAGCATGTTAACTAAGTGATGCCCTCACATGGAAACATTAAGTCAAGGGAAAATGTTCTCTGCCCTCAAACATCACTGATTTAAGAATATTCATTTCATTTAGTAAGCATTTTATATTGTAACATAAAGACACTGTATTAGCTTCCCATTGCTGCTGTAACAAATCACCACAAACTTATTATCTTACAATTCTGGAGTCAGAAGTTGGAAATGTGTTTCACTAGGCTGAAACAAGGTACCGGCAGAGCTGCATTCCTATGGGCTCTAGGGGAGAATCCATTCCTTGCCTTTTCCAGCTGCTAGAGTCTGCCCACATTCCTTGGCTCCTGGCCCCCTCCACATCACTTCAACCTCTGCTTCTGTTCTGACATCTCCTTCTCTGACTCTGAGACTCCTGCCTCCCTCTTTCCTTTATATGGACTCTTGTGATTAAATCCGGCCTGCCAGCTAATCCAGGATAATCTCCCAAACTCAAAGTTCTTAACTTGATCACACCTACAAGGTCCTAGGAATTAGGACATGGACATCTTTGGAGAATCATTAGTCCACCTACCATAGTTACCTAAATAATTAGAGGTCTGTGGACATGCCAAGGTATGAATTTGAGATATGGTTAAAACCATATCAAAGAACAAAATCCAGTATCCAGTGCCATCCATTCAAACCAGTTCATGAATTCAAACATTTCAGCCCTAAGATATGATATAACATACTGTTAACCCTGAAAAAGTAGCCCAGGGCTATTTCCAAAAGTTGATTTTAAAGATAAAAGAAGGTGATTTTAACCCTAAGAAATACATCACTGATTTCTAATCAATAGTCCTCTAGCATGCATCTGTGATGACAGCTCTTTTGTTATTCCTCCTGCCTGGAATGCACCACCCTCAGTGGTACCCCAATGTCTCCCCCTCCTCTCACTCCTGGCCATCTCCCTACCTTCTCCCTTCACTCCTCCATGCTCACCCAAAAATGCAAGAACACCAGAACAGAGACATGAAGATGAGCTATGAAGCCACTCTTAAGAAGAGGAACATGAAGATGAGATAATATCTAACAGACAAATTAGGAAATTCCCCATAACTACTTAGGAAGGGATTTGCTGGATTTTTAGACAATTTTCTAGCTCTCCCTCTAGCTCTAGATTTTTATATATATATTAATTGTTTATTCTTCTTGCCCTTCCTTTCTTTCTCATAACCTCTTAAATGTCAAAGCCTCTATCATTCTCAAGGTCATGCAAAGGGTCATTCGGGGCATTCAACAGACACATGTCTGTTATTAATCATGAGTACCAGGCTGCCATTTGCCCATGCCAATTCATAATTCCCCCATCTGCTAAAAGTATGCATCCCTGAATACTTTGAAAGCATTTAGGTTTTAAATAATATTTTAAGTCATTTGCTTAGTATTTTCTTCTACTCATTTAGGCCCCTTCCCCCTTCTTGCCTATCTCTGCTTTTCTCCAGCCATTTCTGTTTTAGGTGAGATCAGCACTCATTGATTTTTCAGGCTTCTCTCTTCTTACTGTTTCTGAGATCATACAACAAAAACAACCAGTTGCAAATGCCATATCTCGTGAGGGGTTAGAGGACCTGATCCTTGATCACAGTCAAAAAGAGAAAACTTTTTACTGACTGTTGAAGGGTCAACCAATGTGATAGTTAAAAACACACAGTTTGAATTTGTCTCAAAAGCTATGGTTAATTTCCATTTATTTGCACTAATTTTTTTTTTTTTTTTGAAGTCTGTAACAATTAGCAGGTGTGCTCTGCTACTTTTCTCTCTGCTTCTTGGCTGGGAGTCAGATTTGGAAGCAGAGTCTCAGCAGCTCTAGCCCTGTCCCCATGGTGCTCCCGGGCAGCATGGACACCATGGTGGCTGGAGCAATGATGGAGCCAGCCCCTTGCAGAGGCTGGGGTCAAGGGCTTGGGCTGCTACCCTCAAGTCCTGAAATTGATACCTTCAATGCTGCCTTATGTCATGCAAGACCGGATCAGAGTTGTCTGGGCTGTCAGTGCTGGGAACCGGCCAAACATTCCATCACTGTCTATCTTGGAGTGAGCCCAAGCCATGGGCTCAATAGCTTTCCTTGTTTTCTAGAATTGATCAGTTTCAATTCAACAACTGTGACTCCTGGCATCCACACCAGAAAGTATCACCAGGGCCTTCTGCTGTGATTTCCTGAGTGCTGGGAAGTCTGCAAGATTCTACAAAGTCCCCTCCAGTCTACCAGATGCTCCTGAGATCCCTCTTAGAGCTCTATCAGTTTGATGTGACCCCCTTTGAAATGTGTGCCCTCCTGGTGGAGGGGGGCGTTTGAGCTATGCATTCATTCAGCAAATACCGGTTCATCAAATACCCTTTACTTGCAAGGCACTGTACTGGGCTCTAGAAGTTTCTCTTTCTCTGTAAGGAGTTCACAGTGCAGCCAGTTATTAACCATTTGTAGTATCTCGGTGTGTGGAAAAAAGAAACCAGGGTCGAGTTTGGTAAAGGGGAAGGGAAAAGCAGTACACCAATCACCAGGGCCAGAGAGGGGCAGTGGGGAGAGGGGAGTCACCCAGGGAAGATAAACTTGTCTGACTTCCCCAGCTGCTTCCAAAGCCACATCCACATAGGCCACCAAGGTGGACGGAGGGACCGATGGACAGACAGGTCCAGAAGCACACCTTTAGAATTAGGTCACAGAACTTCAAAAAGACACTTGAAGTCCTCGTATAGAAGAAAACACATTGGGTTTTTACAGTGATCCAAGCTGCCGGTACAATCTACTGAAATACTGAAATAAACAACAGAAAAGTAGCCCTTTTCACGGCCTGCTTAGCCCACAACTCTTGCCTCCCTTCCTTTACTCATGCTCTCAAATTTCGAGGCCATCGTCCCCTCAGAGATGACCCAGGGGAGTGAGACAAAATTTTCCAAGCCCCAAGATTACTTCTTTGTAATTTCATCTCTTTCATCTCTTTTTGGCCACAGTCCCTTCCACGCCTCAAATCCCCACCGAGGAGACCAGCAGCCCCCTGGGGAAGTGCCCCCCACGGCAGCCCCTGTGGCCTCTGCAGGGCTGTCTCGGGACCACACCCCTACCCTCTTAGTGTCTAAAGACCAGCCTCCTTTCTGCATTTCCTCTGTGGAATACGCTTCGTACATACCTGTCAACCACCTGAGGGGCTCAGAGAAGCCACATTTAAGGGAAGGATGAGAGACTTGTCACCTGAAGTATGGCCTGCAGATCAGTAGCAAGGGCACCACCCAGAAGCTTGTTAGAACTGTAGATCCTCAGGCCCCACCAGACCAACTGAATCAGAACCTGCACATTAACAAGAACCACCACCCCCACCCGACTCGTGTCCCCCAGCCGCACCCTCCCCCCATGCCCCTGCTATCTTTTCCATCTCCGTTTTGGAACCACATTGCTTAAAGCTTGAAGCAGCAGCTCTTGCCTTGAATGCCTCCTCCACCATTAATGGAAGGCTGCTCTGTGTCATCGGCAACCAAGGTGTTTGCAAATCATCTCGTCACCTTTATCCTACATTCATCACCCTATTGCTTCTATAGCTCATGCCCTGTGTCACTTGCTCCCTGTGCTATACACCAGCTAGGGGCTGGCATCGGCTCTCACCTAACAAGCTCTGTGACTAAAAATATTCTTTATTTATTATCCATCTGTTGAATCCCTACAGTGAGCCAAATACCCTGCTAGACATTTGTCCTCTAGGTAAGAGCTGGTGGATCAGACTGCTCTGTCCTACCATAGAGCCCTCACTGGAGGTTTGTGGTTGGAGGGGAGAGAGAGGCACACACTTCGCAAGGCAGGGAGCCAGGGCGACAGGTAACAGGTGCATTATGGCAGCCGTCCTGACCACACCAACACCTGGCTCTTCCGTAATGTCCTTTGTCTAACTTTGTCCCTTTACCAGTGTCCTCTGGGAGGACAGGGCCCAGTAATGTAAGAGTCCACCCAGAAAGAACAGGCCAAACTAAGAGACAAGAGTCTCTTTATCGGCTCTCCCCTTCCCAGTCCCAGCACCCCTAACCGCTACCCAGTGGAGAGCCAACCCCAGGCCCAGGCCCAGACGCCCTTCCAGCCATAGCCAACTTAAATGAAGAGTTTGAGAATCCTCCAGAATTCATTTGGGTTTTCCTAGCTGAAAGGTAATAGGTCAAGACTGAGGGAAGTACAGAGAGGCCACAAGTCAAAGAGCTGTTGGGTGACCAAGTCAGTTTAGCGCGACAATGAAGATTTCATGGACTCTATAAGCCAGGCCCAAACAGCCTAGAAAACTGGATTAAACCAGCTCCTTGAACCTGCCCAGGAGTGGGGCCCACACCAGGCTTCCAAAGATTGATTCAGATTAGAGTAACCCACCCCCTCTCCATGTCCCTCTTCCTTCCTCTCCATCTTCTTTGCCCACCCCATCCCCATCCTTCTCCCCCAAAAATTTGACTTTTTTTCTCCTTGAATATTTCACAAGGCTGTCATTTCTCTGTAGTTACTGGCAAAGCCACTGAATACCACCCATCCCCAGCCTCACTGCCATGCCGGCCCCTGAATGCCTTGCTTCTCAAGGACAAGGTGGGAGACAATTTCACACCCCTGCACACCAGGGAAGTCCCCATCACTCATCCACGTGGGTCCACAGGCACAACCTCATTTTGGCTCTAACCCATTAGTGACTGACTCCAAGAGGGCCATTATCTTATTCTAATTCCCTTTTCCACTTTGAGTCTTCAACCTCTGTTCCAGGGGAGATTGCAGTTCCAGCCACCCATGCTGGCCTTGACAATGTAGTAATTTAGACTTCTGAGTGCCTAGGTGTTCCAAGAGAAAGACCTAGGTTAGTATAATAAGAGAGTTTAGCAACTGACCCCTAGACCTATAGGGGTGAGGGGAAACCTTGTATTATAAACGTTTTGGGAATACAAGAAAGAGTATTAAACTTTAAAAGTTTATCATCTTTCCCCTCCTCCTTCCACCGAGGAGAGAAAGTACCTGTGGCCACTCACATTTCCTGTCCCCAGAACCGAAAGAAGAGCATGGGAGTTGGCACCAGCCCACACCCTGAGCTTTCTTGTGTTGCCAGAAAGGAAATTAAAACATTCACAGAAGGTGGACTGGTGAGGAACAGAGGAGAAGGCCAAGCCTCAAGGCTGTGGCAGGCTATGAGAAATGCCAAGAAGATGGTTTGAAGAAGCAGTGCTGTGATTTGAATCCCCCTTTAATGTCTTCATCTTTCAGGAAAGTTCAGAATGGTTTACAAGCACTTTTGGCTGGTGGTGCTGTGTTTCCTTGAATGTGAAACCACCTTGAGACTGTACTACATGGTTCCCCACTTATATTTGAGTTACATATGTTTTCCTTTTTTATTTTTAATAGATTTAGGGGGTATATGCTGAATTCTGTTATATGTATACATTGTATAGTGGAGGAGTCTGGCCTTTTGGTGTACCCATCACCTGAGTAGGGTACATTATACCTATAGGTAATTTTTCATTCCTCACCCCCCACCTCTCCCCTTGTGAGTCTCCGATGACAATTTTACCACTCTGTGTACCCTTGTGTAGCCATAGTTTAGCCCTCACTTACAAGCAAGAACATGTGGCATTTATTTTTCTGTTCCTGAGTTACTTCACTTAGGATAATGGCCTCCAGTTCCATCCAAGTTGCTGCGAAAGACATTATTTCATTCTTTCTTATCGTTCTGTAGTACTCCATGTGAGTTACATTTTTTAAATGCCTTTAAATGCACAGAAACTCTAGCGGATTAATTGTACCTTACCTAAGCCTGACAAAAAAGCACTGGCAAAACCAAGAATAACAAGTAAAGCCTCAGATTACTAATCCATTAACTCAGTCCACCCCAGATGCCAAACATTGCACAGGTGTCTTTCTAGCTTTGCGTGACAATGCATACCATAGGTTCTGATGGGAGACAACATCAAGTGCATCTCTTTACTGGCTTTGAACCTGTCCTTAATAGGACTGACTAGCCATGCACTTTATGTTGCTTATAAGAATCCCCAAAATTATAATTTTTAAATGGTTTGAGGGAAAACAGTTAGGAAAAATATGTGAACAAGAACATAAAAGTGGTAGATGTTGTTACCTTACACAAACTCTGAGAAAATAGTTAAATAAAGTTACAAGTGAAAGATGGCCTCATATATATTTATTGCAGGAAGGATCCATGAACTGTTTTATCTCAAACTGTACACACACACACATACACACACACACAGATCCTCCTTTGATCATAACTTGCCATCAAATGTTAATCAGCAGATATTTATATTTTTTTACAGATATTAAAAGTAAAAAATAAAGCTACCTTATTTTTACCTGTAAAGATCCCATAGTCTAGCTGGGGATATCAAGTAAAGTTAAGTGAAATAAATAAAGGAAAATAAAAAACAAATACATAAAATTCTAGGACTCTGAATAACAAAGAGGCAGACACGTAAATATAATCTTAGGACAACCACCATGCACAAAAGTAGAAAACAGAAAAATCGCTTCATGTTCTCCAAACTATCTGGTAATAGTTTGGAAAATAAGTGACTGAGAGCAGAAGCACACTCTCTGAATATTCACTTGGCTAGTTTGTCTCACTATGCCTAGACATTGCCAATAAAGGGCTATATTTAGAACCAATTTACTATTGTTGCCTTTACAGCTCATATACTTCTTTTGGTTTACAACTAATACATTTTGGCAGATTCCAGCACTCTCAAACGCACAATATTTTCCTGGTACCTTCAAAAAGCAAGTAGAAGTAGAGCATCAGTGGTTCATCATAATTCTTTGAAAAAGACGAGTTGCTCCGCAATACACACTTTATAAACCTCCACTGCAGCAGACCTATTCATCACACGTTCTATTGGTAAAATTATAAGCTTCATCCTACAGCCTAAAATAAATCTGGATAAGCCTAAGACAAAAGCTTCCAAGAGTGAACCTAGGAGAAATAATAGAATTTAAGTAATGGGAGGTAACTCAGATGATGTTTAATCTAGTCTGTACATAGAGTAATAACAATAGCACAATAACCACAATTGTTGAGCACCCAAATGCTATTTCTTCTGATTGTTTTACATAGTCACAGAAGCAAAGTGTGGGAAAATAAAGCATTTTCTATGTATATTTTAGAGATGCATTGTAGAATTTTATCTCCTACTATCTAGATATATTTTCAATATTTACCCAATTCGTCATTATTTTTTAAAAGGTTCCATCATGAGAGTGATCTGTCATGTTGAGGCCCAACACCCAGTTGTTAAGTGTTTAGGTTGTTTCCAACCATCAGCTGTTACAAATTCTTTGGTGATGACTATTCTTATATGTATATATTTTTGTGCACGTGTATGGTTATTTTGGGGGATACACTGCAGAAACAGGATTGATGAGTCAGAGGTGAAAAAAATGTTTCATGTTTAGGCTTTTGACCTATATTGCCAAATGGTTTTCTAGAAAACTTGAGCAATAAATTTGCATTTCCTCCAGCAGTATATGAGGGCCCACATCTTTATGCACTCGCCAGCACCGGGTGTCTCATTCTCTTCATCACTGGCCAATTTGATAGACCAAAGATTGTGTCTTTGTTTGAATTTTTTTGACTCCAATATTCATTGGCTTTTTATATTTATTTCTTCATAAATTACATTCTTTCCTTATTTTCTTTTGGGTTAATCATTATTGATTAGAAAGTACATTTATGTATCAAAGATATAACTTTCTTTAACCATTATAGATTATGATCATTTTTCCTAGTACATTTACTGTCCTTTTTTTTAACATTAAATACGTCAATCTCTTTCTTTACAGTTTTCTTCTTTTGCTTTTCTATTCTCAAGGTCCTTTTTTGTTTCCAAATATTAACCAACTGGCTAAATACAATATATTAAATACATCCTTGTTTCCTGCTGATTTGAAGAGCCATTTGTCAATACTGAAACCTTACGTTATGTGGCATAGGCACAGGCTGAGAATCCTGTTCTGTTTCCTTGATTCTCGTGCTGGAGTTATGCTGCTTTAATTTGCATGACTTTATAATACACATTCACATGTATATTATGCCATATAACATTTGTTAACATATATATTGTGTCATTATTTTTTAATTATTAGCTATTCTCACCAGTTGAAGTTTTCATATGGCCACTAATCATTTTGTCATGCTCACAACTCAAAAATACTATTGAAATCTCTTCCAACTTATTCAACTGGGGAGGTCTGTCATCTTTACAATATGGTTTCCCGCCCAAGAACATTAGCTATTTCTCCACTTGTCTTCTTTTATGTATCTCAGCAAAGTGTCGAGTTTTTTTTTTTCATAAAAGGTCTTGCACATTCCTGGACACTTTATAGCTTTTGTTGTTATTGTGAAAAGGATATTTTCCATCACATTTTCCAACGAGGTACAGCTGGCAGCTAATAGAATTTTGATGAGCTTGATAATTCTTTTTTTTTTTTTTTTTTTTTTGAGACAGAGTCTCGCTTTGTTGCCCGGGCTAGAGTGAGTGCCGTGGAGTCAGCCTAGCTCACAGCAACCTCACACTCCTAGGCTTAAGGGATCCTACTGCCTCAGCCTCCCGGGTAGCTGGGACTACAGGCATGCGCCACCATGCCCGGCTAATTTTTTTTTCTATATGTATTTTTAGTTGGCCAGATAATTTCTTTCTATTTTTAGTAGAGACGAGGTCTCGCTCTTGCTCAGGCTGGTCTCGAACTCCTGACTTCGAGCCATCCGCCCGCCTCGGCCTCTCAGAGTGCTAGGATTACAGGCGTGAGCCACCGCACCCAGCCGAGCTTGGTAATTCTTTGAAAACTCTTGACAGGAGTGCACTATTCCACTTTTATCATCCCCTCAGTGTTTGAATTTCCTTAGCGACTATTTGTAGACAAGGAGAGGAGAGTACTGTCCCATACAGACTGCCTTGTTCCTGTGTTGTGTGTCGCATGTGATCAAAAGTATCACGTCTATATATGTAGCACTTTATGCATTTTAAGTTTTTCCCCTTATATTACCTCATCTAATTTTCACACAACTTTTCTAAAGTGGACAGGAAATTCTAGCATAAAACAGTTATTATTCTTCTCATCTTAAAGATGAGGGAACGGAGGTTCAGGTCTACATCACTGGCCTGGAGAGCTTGGTAAAAATGTGGACTTCTTGGCCCCACCCAGACCTATTTCCTCAGAATCTTAGGGGCAGGGTGTGACACCAGGGAAACTGTGTTTTTACCTAGCTCCCCCTGGTGACTGCTAGGAAACATTTAGATCACCAAAGTCAAGGCTAAAATAGAAAGTTTCTGCCTCTAAATTAGGTATTTATTCCACCACACCTCAATGACAACTTTGTGATTGTGAGTTTCCAGCAATGTATGAGTGTGACTAAAGGAGCTGTCACGTCTTTTTAAAGTATCTCTTTATCCAGAGGCTCCTACAAAAAGTACACTCTGGTGTGTGGGGCCCGGCCTCACTGTACAGATTTCACTTCACTTATAACTCGGTCACTTCTTCCTGAAGTCATACTTAGAAAACAAGTTCCCTGTACTCTGTGGCTAATGTCAGGCTGACCTGGCTTCACTGGGAACCTCGGACATCTTGGCAGTGGTCCTGCCCCCGGCCCAGAGTCTGGCAGCCCTCTCGCTGGAGAAAGGTGACTCAGAAAGTGGAGGAGTGTCACAAGCACAGATTCCACCCAGCAGAGCTACTGTCCTCGGCATCCCCTCCCAGCAGGTGGGCTAGCTCTAGTGTGGGACATCATTGCAGGTGACCCAGTCTGCCACTGAGTGTCCAGAAAAGCTCATGGGCGACCCTTTGGGAAATGCCAAAGTCTCATCTGGAGAAAACAGACAACTCAAAGAAAACCGACAACTCAAAGAAAACCTTCAATTCAGCTGGAGTATAATGTACTTTTCAGTCTCCCAACCAATATTTATGGAGCCACGTGCTCAGTCTATGTCAAACCCTGGGGCGTGAGAATAAATAATACATGACCTCTTATCACCCGAGGGATGGGTAAGCACAGAAACAGGCTTAAGATATTTGGGGGCATCAAGAAGGGATCATGAAAGTGAGTTTCCCAGGTTGTGGGAGTTTTCCAGGCTGACAAATATGGGGAAAGCATTCCAGGATTTCTTTTCCAGAATTCCAGAGGGAACAGTTTAAGCAAAGGCATCGTGAGTACAACAGACTGGGTTGCAGGAGGGTAAAACAGAAAAGGGAGCTGGGAAGGTAAACCAGGGGCCAGATTACAAGGACTCTGCGTGCTCTCAGAAGGCATTTGAATTTTCTCCTGGAGATGGTTGGGAGCCACAGCTGCACTATCTCTGGTTAAGGAGAAGGAAGCACGGAAGACGGAGCGTGGAAAAGGGGATGTGGATTAGGCGGCTTTTGCAATAGATGTGGTGGGGCCGTGGGCTGTGTGGGGGCAGCTAAGAGGATGGTAAAGAAGAGTCCAATGCTACAGACACTTAGCAGGTAGAATTGGCAGGATGTGGAGATCAAATGAGTGTGAGGACAGAAGGGCAAGGCCATGCAAGACTGAAATTCCAGGATGTGAATGTCTTGGAACTGTGGCTCTGTCTTTGATTTGGCTTCATCCCCAGTCTGCTCCAAGAATCCTGGAACTGAGTAAGGTCCTCCCACTCCTCCTCCTTGTCCTCCTCCTTCTCCTCTTCCTTCTCCTCTGTCATCAAACAAGTGCTAATAAGGGCAGATCTTTCCTGAACATCCACCTACCACCCCAGAACCAGGGCAACTTCATTCCAGGATGCTCTGGTACCAGAGGTATCGTTAATTAAGAATCCATTTGCTCAGTGATTCCACCGTACATTATGTAAGCTTTGGTGTACAAAATCCTCATATTCACGATCTCCTTTGCTGCTCAAATAAACCTCATTTTGCCAATAAGAAAACTGAGGCCTAGAGAAGTTGTGGCTTGCTGTAGGTCCAGGGGTCATTCACAGTGAGTCTGGGGCTCCAGCCAGGTCTTCTGCTTTAAACTCCAGGGAGGCCACAAATTGGTGCAATTACAAACCAAATCACTGGCCACCAATGGCACACCTAAAGGAGATAAACATGAGCAGGGCTGGAAGATGTATGGCAGCTGCACGTTACCCTCATCAAACAGGACTTTCATTATTGTAGGCTGAATATAAGGACCTAAGAAAACAAAGCCCTCAGCTCAGAATCCTAATAGACTCTCGGGAAACCTGTTTGGTTTTTCTGCTCAGTCTTTGTTTCTACAGAAACAGGACCTCATGTCAGCACATCAAATAAGAGACTTACACACACACACACACACACACACACACACACACGAATCTTGGGATTCATCATATATTCATAGGGTATAGATGGGTGTAAAGCAATTCTAACAGCATTAAGAAGAATACATATGTTGGAAGGATGAAACCCCACCAGGAAGGAACTTACCACCACTCATATTTATGAAAATTTATTGTTTGTTTTTAGCTTCCCTACTAACTGCTTCTGACTTATTTTGATTTGGGGGTGGAATTTAATCCCTGGTGCTTCTGAGTTTATTCCTTATAAAATGTGCATGCGTCTCTGTGAGGCTTAAAACAGGTCTCAAACACACACAAGCTGCCCTTGGAGCGGACACTGGAGCTGGTAAGTCACTGTCCCAGACAGGATCTTACAGAACACAGAAAAGAGAGTGAGCAGGGCAGGAGGATCAGTTCAGACGGGAAAGGGACAGGGGATGCTGCAGGAGATACCAGGCAGCATGATGAGCGTCAGAGCTGCAAATTCCCATTTAAATTCCCCATTTCTTGCAGCACTCTATACACGGACAGCCAGTTGGGTTGATTACTCCTGGTTATGCCTTTTTAGGATACACACGATTTGTTCATTTTCCTGGCAAGACAGAAGTCCAGTGACTACTTGCCCAACATTTTGCCAAATGAGCAGCAAAACGGACTTGAATTCAGGCATTAAAAAACCATTCAGAAGTTGGATATAAGGCCAAGAGCATTCAACATGTCCTTTCAATGTCATCCTGGCAGTGTTCAACACCCCTTCCCCCAAGGATTAAGTATCCAGAGGAATGTACCTTTGTTTTATCCTGCTATTAACTAAAAGCTTAGACTTTATGAAGTACAGATTAACTTGTAAGTCTTGTTGGGTAGAAAATAGTTCCTGTTTAGTAGAAAAGAGAATATCAACGATTATCTTTTCCATAGGACAATGACTAGTTTTCTATTGAACTTAGCCATCCTACACTAACATTGCTTTTTAAGTACCTATAAATGCCTAGTTCCTCAAAATGCTCTTTGAATAAGATTTACCATCTTACTGGTTCCTCATTAATGAGTTAATAAATCTTTGACATGTGCTTATACTATATTTGCATGACAGCCCTGTTTTTTAACTTTTTTAAAATTCTATTTCTTGCTATGTCTATAATCTAGTGTTTCTTCCTCCAAAAATAGCACCTTTGTGGCACTATATATACCACATAGTCAGGCATGCCTCATCCTACCCACCAAATACAGTACGCTGGACATAAGTGAAACAGATACTGGCCATGTGCTAGCTAGTTTGCCCATAACTGACCTGGCATTTCCACCGTTAGAGTTCTCTCGGGATTCATCATATATTCATCGTATTGACTTTGAACGACGCTCTTGGCAGCTGAGATGGCCAGCCCACCATCCAACAAGACAGGGGCTTTGAACCGGCTTTCCTGTGGGGCTGATGGGCTGGACTGACCACCTTAAACTGGCTTACAGGGCGTGACCAACACTTCCTCACTCAGGTTTGCAAATGATAGACCGTTTTACGAGATGATTGAAATGCTGAAGGAAGTAGGCTTAGGTCCTGCCTGGAATATTTTTTCTCTAGGTGAAACTAACTGATCCTCAAGAGAGGAAGCCCATGACTCAGACTTCATTAGCATCTCACACCAACTCACAAAATTCACTCCAAGAAGAAATAGGAGGCAAAGAGTTTAATGGGTTTGGGGAAGAAGCCCTTCATTTTACATACTGAACAGGTCACTGACAACTTTTCACACCTTACAGAGAGAATCATCTGAGCCATTAGCGGGTCATTTGACCCACTTTCTTTAAAACCTCTCTAAACTCAAAAAACAACTCTAATAGCTCCAAGAATAGAAGGTGATGTGGGATTTTAGCCTGACCACTGACTGCCAGGCAGATTTGCTGGCTACAGGCACTTCCCAGCAGTTAGTCTCTTGCCAGGGAGCTTCAAGATGCAGCTCTGCACATTTTGAAGAACTTTCTTCTGCCCCTGGTGAGTTGCCCCTGGTACACCATTTTCCTACTGTGTATTCAGCATCTACTATGTATGCCAGGAGTTGGGCTGTGTACTGTGGGGTATATTGGATATGGACATTCTGCCCTAAGCGGCCTTCCTGTCTAGTGGGGGATGAAGACAGATCTAAATAGCTTTCATATAGGGTAGAAAGTGACTGGTAATTCACAAATATTAATATCCCACTACGTGCCAATTAATGTGCACTGGGTATTCAGTGGAGAGCAAGACAGACTAGTCCTTGTCCTTAGAATGGGTTCATTAACTGAAAAAAAAAATAATGAGGTTTATATTATAATTTGGAAAAGGAGAGCTTTCAGGAAAAAGAGAGTTTTCAGGCTACAGGGGCCATTCCAGCAGGCAGGGAAACAGCTCCCGCTACAAGCCAGGAACACGTGCCTTGGAGGGTGGGGGGAGACAAAAGAAACAGGATTTTATACTGAGTCAGGTGGCTAAATATACATATTTAACAAGCTATAGGGGGAGTCATGAATATTTATGAAAAGGAAACTCTGCGCCTGTGCAATGGGGCTTTCTGGCCTTTCATGGGGTCCCTCTTTAAAAATGGCAGCCCTCTGTGTCAAAAAGGTGAATCAAGGACACGAAAAGCCTCTCAGCATGTGTTCTGTGGGACGTTAAAACCTCTTCATTGTTGGTCTTTTATCAGGAAAGAATGTTGGTCTGGCCTGCAGGAAATAAAGCCTGATGGCCGTTGGCAAGGGAGGGGTAAAACTGCGAGTCTGACCTCCCATCCTGTCATGGCTGGGAACTCAGTTTTAAGGTTTTTCTGGGGTTCTGTTGGCTGAGAGGGGTCCAGTTCAGTCGGTGGGGGGCTTAGGGTTGTATGTTTGGTTCACAGGCTCACTGAGCATTTGCTGAAAGAGGGAAAATAACAATTGTTCAGCACCCACCAGAGGCCAAGCTATGTGCCAGGCATTTTCTCATTTAATTTCCTCCTCATGAGGACTCTCTGTGGTAGGTGTTGTTATCCTCATTTCTAACAGATAAGGAAAGAGGGGCTCAGAGATGGTAGGTGACTTTCCCAAGGTCACTCAAATGGTAAATAGCAAAGATGGAATTCAAATGCTGAACTATCTGACTTGAAAGATCCTGCTCTTTCAACTTCACTACAGTTACCATTAGCATTTTATGGCAATACCTTCCTTCTGTGCAGTTGTGACTGATTTGTTTCCAAATTGAGGTGCCTCATAGGACACAGGTGGGCAAGCAATGAGTAATCCACTGCTAGTTCAAGATAAGGACTCACAAAGCCATGACTTATATAACCCACAATGTTTGATTGACACATGGATTTGTCTCTGGCTGGCCCTTGATGTCCTCCGGCATAAACTGTGTGATCCACCTATCTTCTTGCCAATAGAATGACAGAACAAAAGGATAGAGAAGAGGAAATATAGCCACTTCCAGAGTTAGGGACCAAGCTCTGCCCGCTCCTTTAGGATTTCTCCAGCAGGGCTGGCCCCACACACAGAGCAGACAGCCACTACAGGGCAAAGCTGAAATTCCAACATGGCTTCCACACCAAAAATGATAGCCTCCCTCCCCCCACCATTTTTCTTAACCCAAGGAAATTATTTTAATTCCTTCTCTTTTGCTCTTTTGGGGGAACAGAATTCAAGACTTCCATAGTTTAACAGAGCCCTCCGAATGAAGTTAGTGAGCCCGGGCAGCCCTACCCTGTGTGCCCACCTCTTCAGCACCATCTCCCCCAGTGCAGCTGTTTGTTCCTCCCCCTGTGCACCCTGGGCAATTCCTGGCCATCCTCAGGGACTCAGTTCAGACAGCTCCTCCTCCAGGAAGCCCTCTCTGACCGAGCTCCAGCAGTGCATGTGCCCAGCGCATGCCTATGCAGTAGTGCTGCTGTGCGTCCCCACCCCTCCACGCTGCCCAGCATAGCATCTGCTACACGGCACTGTGCCCAGGCTTTGCCAATAAACCGCTTGTCTCCATGCTCCACAGCAGGAGGAGTTGTGTCTGGTCTTTCTACTCCTGATACTGAGTCCAGCCCAGGAACCCAATAGACCTTGAAGAAGAGAAGAACAGAGAGAAGAGTAGGCTATGCCCAGACTCTCAGCCCAGCACTTAACCTTGCTGAGCTCACCCTCACCTCAGACCTGGTGAAATTCCCTGGAGTCAAAGCTGTTAAGGGAAAAAAGGGTGAGGCCTGAGGAAAAGCAGGCTAGAGGGAATTACGGTTCTCTGGGAAAACAGGGAAAATCTGAGCAGGTGCTTCAGGGCTCCAGTGACAAAGTTCAGAGCCACTG
This sequence comes from Varecia variegata, assembly GCA_028533085.1. Taxonomy (NCBI): domain Eukaryota; kingdom Metazoa; phylum Chordata; class Mammalia; order Primates; family Lemuridae; genus Varecia; species Varecia variegata. The sequence goes on along the minus strand of CM052442.1, from coordinate 30,147,222 downwards.
CTTAGGAACATTTGCCCTGCCCCATGCGGCAGTCAGGATGAGTTGGCTTCTAGTGCTCGCTCCACAGATGGCCCCCAGCCTGTGTGTCATGGAGCAGTCTAAGGGGTCTCGGGAACAGCTGCTCCTGACCTGCATGTACTGGGCTTGCTAGAGGCAGGAAATTCCATGTTGTAATAGCTGGATTTCTTCCCTTCATTCCTAATCCATGACAAGGTAGTGAATTGGTCATTAACGAAACCATTTAGGCGGATTTCAGGAACATCTGACTGGGCTCTCTTCTGCCAGCGTGCATGAAGAGAAAAAGAAAACAGGACCAAAACTCTGGGTCACACAGTCTCACCTTCATTTCCATTGCTAGCTTGATTTATAAAAGAAGTAAAAAATGTTTAAATGCACTTCTTCTGTCAGTATCGTAATCGAGCATGGATGGAGCTGGGTTCACTATTTAAAAACAAACATTTAAAAGCTCACTTGAGTGGCTGCGGCCACGTTATCAAGCTGAACACATGTTGATCTGAGTAGATTAGAAAAATAGTATCTGGGGCGGGGGTGCTTTTAAACAAGTGCTTGCCAAAGAGTGAGCTATCAAGAAGCACTTTGCATACGTGTAGCCCATGAACCTGAAGACAAATAAAAGTCAAGTCAATACCACGTCAGTAACTCCGAGCAGCAGGCTACAGAATGTGGCTGGCATAAGTTAGAGATATGGTTATAAAAGGTTGTTATTCAGTGTATCTTTCACTTCCTTCACAGCTAATGAGAGAAAGAATCAAAAACTATCTTTACATTGCATTTGCACATTTTTTAATCAACTAGGGGGAAACTCACACTTTTCTTCATAATTTATTTACATTTTCCAAAAAGAGATTCAATATTTTTTTTTTTTGGAAATGTAAATTTGCTTTTTCCATTCACCGAGAGAATTCTATGACTCCTGCATTCAATCTGTTCAATCTCGGTTTAGTTTCAAGTTGGGATTTTATTTCATTTCCAGACACGTACAGAGTGGTTGATATCCCTGTATTACTTCTCACTTCCGGGCGCAATTGCTCGGCAAGGCAGTCAGCCTGCTGGGTACATCAAACTGGCTACTTGGCACTCTCTATACACCCTTTAGGTACGTGAAACCGAATCCATACGGCATCTCCTTCTGCAACTGAGGCTCAAAATCCTAATGAATCAGTTGAGCACAGGAATATTTAATTTTAAAAAAAAAGTTTTAAAAATAAATGCTAAGTCCTTATTTAATTACTTGCTATGCTTCCTAGACTATAAAATATGCAGGCGGATTAATATTCTTTGTTTTCAAGGGTTTATTAACATTTCAAAGACAGATAAAAGTAGGGAGATTTCTCACAAAGAAATTGCTTCCACAATGCTGTACTCTGAAAGGTGGTTCAAACCAAAGAAAAGAAGACAATAAGCTAACAAGAAAAGGGTCCAGCATCCTTTTCCTTCAGAAGCTTGGTATTCTAGAGCCTAATATGGCTCAATGGGCAGCCCGCAGAGTGTCCTAGTGGCACCAGTAATATTCATCTCTGTTGAGAAATTTGGACTTGGCTCAGACCATCTGCTGTCACTGCAGCCCAAGGTTACCTTTCATTTGGAAATCAGGCTGTCAACTTGGTTTAGAATATACATGGGCGAGGCATATGCTTCTCCTTGCTGCCTAAGGAGACGTTGGCATAGAGAAATGTTAAGCCTCCTGATTGAAGCTTGTGTTTATAAACTCTGTTCTCTTCTCTTCTCCCCCAGTTACTGTGACAGTGGGTGGCAAGCAACACTTGCTCGGACTGTATGATACCGCAGGACAGGTACATTTTTATTATCTTGATTCATTAAGGTGTGGGGAGGTATAGGGGGAAGAATGATCTATTTGACTAGGCACGTGGGGACTAACAGCACAGATATTACCCATTCTGATCATTTGGGGCCAATTTATTATACACCTGAATGACAACTAAAAGCATATTCTTGGTATTTTAAAAACACTTATTACTGCAGAAAACTATTTTGTTATCTTATTCAAGGTATTTACAGGTAAATAATGATCCACTCATTGACCGATGACCATCAATAACCAAAATAACATTTGACCATGAGTTTCAATTTCCTCCTACAGAAACCTATTCCAGATCCAGCATTAATGGGTCAATTTCATAAATTTTAGTTCCACCCCCACTTTTTTCATGTTATTTTCTTTGCCCACCTTTTATTTGAGCTGTGAAAAGGTCCAAAAAGAAATTGGTGAGGGGGAAGGGAGGAGGTAGGGAGAAGATGGATTAAGTGTTGGAGGGAAGAAAAGCCAGCATCCTAGATGTTTTCCAAAACTGAGTGACCCTGAACAATTGGAGGTTGACTCTAAATTCTCTAGGATTCTTGAAATATTGTCAGAAATGTTTCAAGTTGAAGAACCTGGCCAACCAATAATGTAAGGCAATGGACTAGAACCCTCAATACTTAATCAGTTAACACATGCTCTAGTTGGGTGAAAATACCACCTTATCTGTCTTTCGTAGTTGCCCACACGTTGCTGTAAAAAGTTTCTAATGTTACAAGTTCACAGATTGGTGGAGGGGAAGTGGTTAAGCAATTTATGGCTGTGGCCCAATTTCTTGGATAGCGCTTTTGTTACCATATGTCTTGAGTCATTTATTTAGGTCAAAATCAGCAGGTTGTTCAGTCTGTCCAAATTCATACATCTTAAGTCCTTTGGAGTGAACATTTACCATGCTATTTCCCACCGTGAGTTTCCCGGTAATCGTTATTTGTAGTTATGCTCATGTCTAGGCCTTTTTTCACAATTATCTGGAGGTATGTCATTTTGCTCAACTTGAAAGCTCTTTACTAGAAAATAAATAAATGGAATCCTCCTTGGGGATTTCTGTGCACATCTGCCAGGACCACTGTACAGCTGTATGTGGAACATCGAAGACTGGTGTCGGGCAGGCTAGGACGGGGAACCTGGAATATCTAGCACCCTACTCAAGGCTCCTGAAACCATCCAGTTTTCCCTCACTGGCAGACAGCTACTTGGCAAGCTACTGTCAGGAACTAGGGAGTGAAGGAGACCTCTCACAACCATAGCAAGACATGTGGCCAGGAAAGAATGCCCCCTCCCCGACCCCTACTTCGTGCCCAAATGGAAAAACCAGTGTGGCTCCTCTGAGCTAGGGTGCAAGGGCCTCAGTACACAGAGCTCACACCCTCCAACAGAAAGCATTCCAGCATTCGAAGTACACTGCTTTGGGGGCTAAAGTTGCCTACTCTAATTCAAGCTCACAATCATTGGGGTGTCCCAATGCATCAGAAACTCACAGCCGGTAAGAGAGGAGTTTACACCCTCCTCCCTCATAGTCAGATTTTATGAATATAATCCAGTTTGAAAATTTCAATACAGCAATGACTATTTCATGCTTCTGAAACCTCTCTGTGTTTCCCTTGTCTTCTAAAAAAGCTCTCCACGCCCCCATTCAGTTCTCCGCTCTTCCGTGGCAATCCACGACCATTGCTGGCTCCTGTGCACCAACTGCCCCAGGAACAGCCTCCACAGGCCTCTATTTAATTTCAAATCCAATAAAACGGTTTAAAAGCTCTTGTAGAGTTTAATTATTCTTTCCCACTGCTCTGCCCCTTTTCAAAAATTTTTAAATAATACTAGTGTAAGAGTTGATGCTATAAGCCAGTGTAAAAATATCTTTAAACTCCAAACCAAAGGAAGCAGAATGGCCCAAACCTCTGACACAGAAGTGACAAATACTGACAAAAATCTTACAACAAATGGGTTACAGATATTTCTTCAACTAACTTTCACTTTAATGCTTTCTACTACTCAGAGGTGAACAAGGTTTATAAAGCAGCATAAAGCATGGGGGAAAGGAATCAGAATCTATTTTAAGGTTCCTTCTAGGCCTAAAATTCTATGACTAGGACCTTTAAAGGATAACTTTAAGAAAGCCTGATAGAACTGGAGTAATTAGGCAAAAGGATCTGGGGCTAGACCCACGAGAGAACTTCCAGCAGTAAAAGATTGTTAAATATTGAAATGTATTAAATTAAGGATAACCTGTAACTCATTTTCCAGAACAGTGATTCTCAAACTTGAGCATGCACTGCAATCACCTGTGGGGCTTGTTAAAACTCAGCCACTGGGCAGGCCCCAGTCTCAGAATTTCTGATTCTGCAAGTCTGACATCAGGCCAAAGAATTTGCATTTCTAACAGGTTTTCTGGTGATGCTGCTGCTGGTCCATACTCCATACTTTGAGAACCACTGTTCTAGAACACTGCCACTCCAAGTGTGGTCCACGGACCAGCAGCATTGGCATCACCAGGGGCCGTGTTAGAAATGCAGCACCTCAGGCCCCATCTCCAGCCTCCTGAACGTGACAGTTCATTTTAAGAAGATCCCCAGGTGACTCATGTGCACATTCAATGTTGAAAAGCACTACTCTGGAAGTTTTTGGTGGTTGGAGCAGTGTTCCCAAAGTTAGGAGGATGCAATGGAAAATAAACATTCCCCCAATTGATTCCCATGTTTTTACAATTCAGCCAATTGTAACAAATTTAATTTAGAAGCATTGTCCCAGTATTTCTACTCCCAGTCCTAGGTAGGATAACCCACTCCTCCGCAGCTATATTCTAGTTGCTGAGGTCACATGGGTAAGGAACATCTATAACTAATTCAAAAATACTCAACTGGCCAGTTACTAAGAAGGAAAGAGAGATGACCTCAAAACCGATTAATTAATCCCTGAACCACAAAAAGGAAATAAGTCTGTGAATCTGGCTAGAGAGTTTCATCTTGCTTAAATAATCAGATTTTCATACATGAATAAACCAAGAAGCAGTGCCCTCATCTTTGTCTTGAGCTAACCGTAGGTCAGAGTTTACAAAAAACAACCTCAATAAGCAAGTATGTTCTCAAAGGCACAAGCCATAGGAACTCATTCTCTCTGCCCCCAACATCAGCCCTGAAAGGAATCATTTGACCCTGTTCTCCTCTACCGTGAGGCACCCAGTCTGCCCTGGACCTGGCTGCAGCCCCACCCGCCCCTCCACAGCTCAGCCAAGCATTTGCCAAAGACAGTTCATAACGAAGTCACATTGTGCACGTACACTGCCAACACGTGGCAGCTGCTATTAAACACTAGCTCCCTCCCCCAAACCCCTGAAACAAATGAACATTTGGACTTTGGTGGAGTCCTTTGAAGATAGAGTCTTCAGAACTCTGGCTCCTCTGTTAGGTAGAATTCCAACCATTAGGTTAGGCAAGGAAGTGAGGAATTTTTCTCAGGGTGACTGCATGTTACTCCTCAGATCACACGAGGGAGGCAATAAGGCCAACCAGTCCTGTAAGCCAAATCCATTTAGCTTGTGCCAACTCAACCTGTATGGCACATGTCCCTAGTAGGGCGTTACTGAAAGTCTCTCTTAAAGGGATTTCTAGAGTTCAGGTCTTTGACTCAGCTAGGAAAGAGTCCCAGAGCTAACTTTTCCATGACATCCTTGCAGGCCAGTTTGTTCAGAGAGTGACAAGAGAGAACGAGTGGGCAGCAGGGTGCTGGGGTGGGGATCCTACAGCCAACCCTGGGCATCCACCAGCTGAGGACCCCCGGACTGGGAGAGGGGTCTTTCCCAGGTCATGGCTCAGAGCCAGGTGTCCTCCCTTCCCACTGCCAGCCATCTAAGATGGAGCCAGCCATGCCAGCTACGGTACTAAGACATCTTACCTCCTTCTCTCAGTGGGCAAAGCCCTGCTCAGATTGTGGCCTCTCTGGCCAAACTCAGGACGGACGCATCTCAAAGACAACATTTGCACAAATGGCAGTTAGCAGCACTGCTGGGAGGAATAAGCATCTCCTGGTGTCACGAGCCAGGTGCAACCCGCTAGTCAGCCTGGCCAGGCACCTGATTTCTCAGAAGGGTAGACCCACGAGTTCCCGATAGAACCGGGGGCTGTCACTGAGAAACCACAGCCCAGAGCAGCTCAAATGTCAACAGGGACCATGGGAGTGTGGAAGCAAGGAAAGCCCTGAGCCGAGTCCCTCACTCACCCAGGGCTGCAGGCTGCACATCTTCACTGGGCGCTGATTGCTGAAGCCTCAATTTCCCCAAGGGCTGAAGAAGCATACAGCCAGGCAGGGAGGCGGTGCAGCTGGGGTTCATTAATGGCAACCCAAGGTTCACTTGGAAGGACACACGCAAGCCTTCCTCTTTGCTACTGGCTGACCCAATGGGACCATCTGGAGCACAGGACCTGGCATCAACCCTCTATGGAAAGTTTGCCTAAAACTCAGAACAAATGTTTTCCCCCAAACAGCAACTCAAACTTTCTTGATCACATGCACCTTAATGTTTTTTCTTTCAGGAGTATGCAATTCAGAGGATTAGGGAGAAATCTGTGTGATAAGTTGTTGGTAAAAGTAGCCTTAGGACACAAGCTTACTTCTCCCCAAACTATGAAAAATAGAGCTGTTGGAACATTGAGAGATGCAATCAGAGTTTGCAAACATTTGGGTTTCATTACTCAGAAAAAGTTAATTTCAGTTTCAGCCCTTGTATTCTATGAGGGTAGGGAAACTGTTCCAGGACCGGCAGCTGTCGTCGACATGGGATGAAGGACGGACCTTTTACTGGATCACTAACGTACTCACTATGTTCGGAACAGTGTTCTAAGTGGTCTACAAACACTAACACATTTTACTCTCATAACAGCCCTATGAGGCCAACACTATTAACTTCAATTTACAGTTAAGGAAACTGAGGCAGGGAGAACTTACCCAAGATCACACCATAGTCAGGGCCAGAGTGGGGACTGGAGCCTAGAGAATTGGTATGTACAGCCCATTCTCTTAAGCACTATACATGGTACCTACATTTTCCAAACCAAGCCTGACTTACAGGAGAATATGAAAACAAGACTTGCACTGGAAAATCTGGTATGTCACCAAACCCAGGAAGATGTGGAAGCAGAATTCTATTTCCAATTTAATTTAATTGGGGGGGGGGGCAGGGCTCAATGCCATTCTCCTTGCTACTCAAGGTGTGGTCCCTGGACTTAGCAGCGTCCATGTCACCTGGGAACTTGTTAGAAATGCAGATTCTCAGGCTTCACTGCAGACCTGCTTCTGAATAAGAATGAGCACTTTACCAAGGTCCCCAAGTGACTCAAATGTATATAAAGTGTAACAAGTGCTGGTCTAATGGTTTCACTTGCCTGCCACCTGTATCATCATGATGCAGCTGTTCCCAAACATATTTAGGACCCAAGTGTTGGCCCATTTGATGCTAAGGCTTTCTCTGAACTTGTCTTTTTAAATAATCCCCCATAGTCACCCCAGAGCATGAGATCTGCCTTCAGGGTGAGGTTGGTGGAAAGCACTCAACAGCATATCTTGCCCCAATCTCTCCTACCCCCACCCCAGCCCCTTTGTCTACCTTGCGCTCCAAAGCCCCACTCCAGCCGCCCTTTTAGATTAAAACACTGTCTCTTTAAGAAGCACACAAGCACTGTCTTTCAATTTCAACATTAGAAGGGGCCTGAAATACCGCCAGACCATGCATCCACTCCTCGTAGCCGCTTCACATCATCTCCACATGAGATCATCCAGCCTACAGTCAAAGCACGCTCCACTGCAAACGCCGTTTAAGTTCCCAGCCAGTACAAATCCAAATCCCCCACACACACCCCTCCCAGGCCCCCGTCCCAAGGGGACAGTTCCTGTTATTAATCCAGACCCCCTGCCATGTTTCATGGCTGCAGTCAATGGTGAGCCCCCAACACCCCAGGCATGGGTCTTCTTGAAAGGTATTTTTGCTCTGTCATCCCAGTTAAATCACTCAATCTGTCTAGACCTTGATTTCTTAAAACTATAAAATTGGCTGGGGGGAGAGGGAAGAAGAGTAACATGTGGTTCTGGAATTGAGCTGATCAGAATCACCTGGAGGGCAGCGCCGCCCCCAGAGCCTGCCTTCAGGAGAGCTGCGTGGCACCTGAGAACGTGCATGTCCAACAGGCTCCCAGGTGATGCCAGTGATGCTGGTGCAGGGACCGTACTTTGGAAACCACTGCACCGACTGATCTCTAAGGCCTCTTCCAACCTTGAAATCGCATTTTCCCAATTCAGATAAATAGTCCACGTTATTCTATTATCAGATTAGCTAACAACAAGCAAGAGAAACTTCACCTGTCTCACTTCTACATAAATCTAATCGTCTCAAGTATTTTCATTTTCTTTCCTCAAATGGATTGCCAATTCTTGTTCACCTTCTATAGTTCATACAACATCCTTAACAGTGCTATATATTCAGTAGGCATTAAATCCTTCGAAATGGAGTTACACAGCAGGACTAAGGTAGCCACAGAAGACAGATCCAGAATCCCGAGGGTACGGCGAAGCCCAGTGACTGACACCACACGAAATCCCTGACGAGAGGGAAAATGGTCAGAAACGCAAAACTTCTCTCACCTCCCCGCCTGCAGTCAGACCGGCAACCCGTGGTCTTCCTAATTTTTCCATAATGTAAACAGAAATCCTTTGATGACTGCTGGGTAAAGAATCAAATAAACACAATCCTTTCAGAATACCAGTTATTTGTTCCTACTTTCCCTACGTGTGACATTTCTCCAGATTGGGTTTTGTTGTGGTTTTTGGCTTTGAGGTTTTAAATATACAGTGTCTGCTGCCATCTGGTGGTAATTTTAAGCAAATGCAGGCCATCAAATAGTAACACACCCCGTGGTCTAAACAGTTCTTAGATTCCAGGATACTTGAGTTTTTCAGAAAGTGCTTAATCTGTCACTTAAAATTCCCTAGCTGCAGCAAATAGCATGGTCACAATTAAGAGCTATAGCTGGATTAGGGCTAAACGGCCTATCCTGGTATTTACTAACTGTGGCATTGGTCCATTATGGAACTTCTCTAAACCTTAACTTCCTCTTCTATGAAATGCGGATGTTGATGGTACTGTCTTTCCAGTGCCATTGTCAGGATTCTATGAGAATGCACGTAAATGCATGAAACAATGCCTGACCTTTAGGAATAAGCCCTCAGACACACCCTCAGTTCATTAACTGGTAAATGACTAAAGGATAGATTACTGCATGCCCACCAACCAGAGATGACCACACTTAACATCCTAAGGGACTTCCTTCCATCACAGTGGTGACGGTAATGTAAATCAGTTGCTCTCAACTCCAAGCCCGCGCCAGACCAATAAAATCAGAATTCCCAGATACCCAGGCACACTCTGCAGAGATTCTGATTTAACTGGTCCCAGAGTAGGGAGGCAGGCAGGACAGGTAGTTGATTAGCAGGCCCTCAGAATGTTGTATGAGCTCCCCCTGGTGATTCCAGTGAAAGCCACTGCAGTAAATGGCCCACAGAAGAGCCATGTGTTCATTTGCACGTCGCTGTGGAGTCCATGTCTTCCAGCCAGTCAACAGCATTTGTTGAATATTTGCTGTGGAAAGAGTACAAGTAGGGGATGAAGAAAAAATCAGCAGGGTCCCTGCTCCATTTATGACAATCCAGAAGGGAGGACGCAGTGGCAGAGGGCAGGTGGTGTCAAGAACAGTTGTAGATTACAGCCTGGGAAGGTGATTTCTTGGCTCACGGGCCTTATAGTTGCTCTTTGAGGGAACACTCCAGAGAGAAAGGAGAGGTGAAGAGGCCACGGGAGAGAAGGTTTGGTTATCAGGGCCAGCTGTGTAGAGGGCGAGGGTGGTGCCAAGAGATGAGCTATCCCCTTCCTCACTGCCTCCCCCTACACACACACACACACACACACACACACACACACACACAGGCACAGGCACAACCCGGCTGAGATGCAACCAGTAGGCCTGGCCCAACTTCCCAGTATAACCAATGTTTATTCAGTTATGCACCCAGCTCCCAATTATTTGCTTTAATAGAAATGTGGGTAAATGAACCACAATAGTATTTTTTAGTTTTCTAGTTTACTTTTTAGCATTCTACTTTTCAGCATCCTTGCCATCTTGCATTACATTTTGCTTAGGCACCAAAAACCTTTGCTTAAGTTTTAATAGTAGTAGCAGCAGTAACAGTAGCAACCATGGACGGTGAGCCCTGTGTTCTGGGTACTCTGAGTAGCTAACAGATGGACCACTGCATGCCCCAACCAGAGATGACCACACTTAACATTCTAAGGGACTTCCCTCTAGTCACTTGTGTATACATGTATGTGCATGTGTGTGTACTCACTTCTTATAAAGATCAGTAGAAAGATAGCAAGGTTGATATTAATATTAAAAATATATCCATGACATATGAAGTTTTAAAAAAGCAGCATAACAATATGAACTATATAATCAATTCATGTTTTTAAGCTAAACTTGTATATATTATATCCATAAATAAATATAAAATGTTTTGAAGGACAATGTTAAGCAGTAGCTTCCTCCAGAGAGAGAAAAAAACAATTAGAGATCACATCAGGGATGAAAACAAACGTTCACTTGTGTGCTTCTGTAATGTTTGCATTTTTGCAATGAGCACGTATGTGTTTCATAATTTTTTGAAATGTTAGGAAGAGTAGTCATGGCCCTAATAAATGATATATCGCCTATCTCTATGAACACGTGTATGTGACAATTCTGAACATGTAAGTTTGGTTGCACATATAGTATATGCACAAATGTAGTGTGTGTACATATATGAATTATGTATGGTATGTGTGCACACATATATCATGCTGTGATAGTGAAGTATGTATAAATATGGTGTGTGTGCATGCACACACATACACAAAGTTACTTTTGGCTTATATGTTACTAAATTCTCTGAAGACATATAAAATTTTCTATTGAAATAGCAGATTTTACCTTGGAATCTCCTAAAATATTTGATATACTTTGCGTAGCTAACAGACGGATCAACGCATGCCCCCCCACCCAGAGATGACCGGTGTCTCTGGGGAGGTATCTGCTGACATTTTCCCAAAGTTGATACGATGCAATATCTTACTTTGTTTGATCACCTCCCACTAAAACAGCAGATACATAAATATCTCACATAACCCGAAACTCTTCAACCAGAGCATATTCTGATCTGAAAAGTCTTTGGGAAGAAAATAATCTGGATTTTATTTATTTGGCCACACTGTGGCCTTTAGGTAAACTTAGAAACAAATTCCAAATTCTTTGCTCTAAACTCTGACCCAATAAATTTCTTCAAACATTGCGGTGTCAGATTGGGCAGGACTCTTTGTTCCCTGTGTGTGTTAGCTTACTCTAAATTAAGTTTGGATACAACTTTTTTAATTATATAAGGGGGGCATTTCTGTGCCTTGGCCAATGGCCCACTAATTTAAATATAGTGTACTCAATACAACACTATTCCAATATAACAGAAGGATTTCAATAATCCTTATTGAATTATTCACTTTAAATGGGTGAACTTTTGAATACATAAAAATGGAGGCAGAACAGCTGTTACCAGGAGGGGCGAGGGGCAGGAAATGGGGAAATGTTGGGCGAGGGTACAGTTGCCGTTACACAGGATGAGTGAGTCTAGAGGTCTGCTGTACAGCATGATGACTGTAGTTAATAATACTGTATTATATACTGGAAATTTGCTAACAGAGTAGATTTCTGGTGTTCTCATCATAAAATTTTTTTTTAAAAAGAGCTATGTGTGCAATCTCTGTGGAAAGCAATATGGAGTTACCTTAAAAACATACAAGCAGATCTACCATTTGATCCAGCAATCCCATTACTGGGCATCTACCCGAAAGAACAAAAGACATTCTGTAAAAAAGACACCTGCACTAGAATGTTTATAGCAGCACAATTCACAATTGCAAAGATGTGGAAACAACCCAAGTGCCCATCAATACATGAGTGGACTAATAAAATGTGGTATATGTATACCATGGAGTACTATTCCGCTATAAGAAACAATGATGATATAGCACTTCTCATATTCTCCTGGATAGAGCTGGAACCCATTCTACTAACTGAAGTATCCCAAGAATGGGAAAATAAGCACCACATGTACTCACCATCAGATTGGTTTCACTGATCATCACCTAAGAGCACATACAGGAATAACATTAATCGGGTGTCGGGCAGGTGCGGGGGGTGGGGGAGGAGGGGATGGGTATATACACACATAATGAGTGCGTTGCGCACCGCCTGGGGGATGGACACGCTTGAAGCTCTGGGGGGGGGGGGACAAGGGCAATATACCTAACCTAAACATTTGTACCCCCATAATATGCTGAAATTAAAAAAAGAGCTACGTGAGGAGAAGGATATGCTACTTTGCTTGACTGTAGTATGTATATCAAAACATCATGTTGCACACCTTAAATATATACAATAAAAAATAAAAATAAATGCTACTTTATAATAAATAAAATGCTAAAAATAAATAAATGAACTTTACGGTATGTAAAGTACATCTCAATAAAGCTATTAAAAATTTTTTTTAAGTTCATCTTAAGAGGGGGCAATATGTAATCTCTATCCACCACAAAAAGGTTTTCCTAACTGGAAGCCCTTTTGTTTCTAGTATGCAGAGCAGCACGGATTCCGGCGCAGGGCAGGAGCCGGCTCACAGCGCACTGCCGCGGCCTGGCACCCGCGATCTTACCCTGGAGCCACAAGGTCCCCCTTACCCAGGCTGTACAAACTCTGGTCTGCTCTTCCCGCAGGAGGACTACAACCAGCTGAGGCCGCTGTCCTACCCCAACACCGATGTGTTTTTGATCTGCTTCTCCGTCGTAAATCCTGCCTCTTACCACAACGTCCAGGAGGAATGGGTCCCCGAGCTCAAGGACTGCATGCCTCACGTGCCTTACGTCCTCATAGGGACCCAGGTTAAACTGTGGGCGATGGCAGGGCGGGGTGGGCTGCGAAAAAGGAAAGACCCTTTAGGTACCTCGCGAACATCGTATATTGCCCAACACTATGGCAAAGTGTCTCAGACAGATCAATCCTAGGGACGGAAGTTCTGAAGGTGTGCGTGATCATTTAGCGCATAGTTTCAAAGACAATAGAGCTATTTAATATGAAGCAAGAAGTTTTGATATGGCCTTTAAAAGTTAACCTCTCAGCTTTTTTTTAAATGACAAAGTGGATGAGTGTAGTGGTACAGGCCTATACCTACAGTCCCAGCTGTTTGAGAGGCTGAGGATCCCTAGAGCACAGGAGTTCAAGTCCAGCCTGGGCAAGATAGTGAGACTCCCATCTCGAAAGAAAGAAAGGAAAGAGAAAGAAAGAAAGAGAGAGAGAGAAAGGAAGGAAGGAAGAAAAAGAAAGAAAGAGAGAGAGAGAGAGAGAGAAGGAGGGAGGAAGGGAGGGAAAGAAAGAAAGGAGAAAAGAAAAGAAATAACAGTGACTTTTTTAAGTAGACACCCTTCTCCAGGCCTGAAGGAGAGTAATGAGGTGACGATGTCAATTGCACCCATTATCTAATATCTTTTATATCTGAAATCCACAGTTGTTTTAAAATCACAAAATAGGTGTGAGTGTCAAAACGACCCCAGCAACCAGAACGGGCATATGATGACAAGAACTCCTTAATAACACTTCTGGGGAAAGAAGACTCCAGAAGAAATTACTGTTCTCTATTCCCTTTAAAGCCCTTGGTCTCCGAGATCTTAGACAAGAGGTTAAAACAAGTATACCAGATAAACAAACCCGTGATCGTAAAAGACTTTATAGTGTTTTGAAAGCCAACAAAGTCCAATAGTTTGAATTTCCAACAGTAAGGCAATTGCACCAATGTATTAAAGATTGTTCTTATGTTTTATAGTTTTAAATAGGACTTGTTCTTAGTTATTTTAAAATCCAAACTACTATCCCAAAGACAAAGGAATGTAACGATACTGGAGGGCTTTATTGTTATCTGTTTCATATAATGTTTCTTTCTATGTTTAATTGACGTTCTGTTTGACAAAGAAAAAATTTTTTAAAACATAAAGAAAAATATTTCCTGAAAAAGATGTGGACAGATACATATATATGTATTTACTTAAACAAAGTAGAAGAACTCACATATCCATAAATCAGAGTATGCTTTCACTCTGAAAGATATTTGTTTGTGTAAATGAAGTCTTTTGCCTTAAATTCCAGATGATAATGTTTGCCCATATTTTTTTTTTTTTTTTGAGACAGAGTCTCGCTTTGTTGTCCGGGCTAGAGTGCCTAGCTCACAGCAACCTCAAACTCCTGGGCTTAAGCGATCCTCCTGCCTCAGCCTCCCAAGTAGCTGGGACTACAGGCATGCGCCACCATGCCCAGCTAATTTTTTGTGTGTATATTTATATATATATATATATATATATATTAGTTGGCCAGATAATTTCTTTCTATTTTTAGTAGAGACGGGCTCTCACTCTTGCTCAGGCTGGTCTGGAACTCCTGACCTCGAGCGATCCACCCGCCTCGGTCTCCCAGAGTGCTAGGATTACAGGCGTGAGCCACCGTGCCTGGCCTGTTTGCCCATATTGATGGAGCCTGAATCCCTGCTGCCCAATGTGTGACAGGACATTCAGTCACCTTTGTGAGTGATTTGAGCTGATTTTATAACAGCTGTGCACTACATTGAACAGTTAGGGCAAAACACACAGATGAGTAGAGCTGGGCAACATGATTGTCAATGGAACCCTAACATATAGATATACTTGTCTTTCTTTAAGACATCGGCCCCTGTGTGCCCACGTTCATGCCCGTTTTTATACGCATGTGTTCATGTACACAGGGAGATTTTAAAGCAACCACAATATTTAATTATCCAACCTAATCCAGATATATATGCTCTCTTCAAAATAATTCCTACCTTTGAAAAGATTGATGCTTATTCCTTGACAAACCCTTTGAAAATTTCTCTTTGCTAAGAACCTGGTGAGGTCCTCAGAAAAAAAGAAAAATTTAAATTAAAAAAAGAAAGAAAGAAAGAAAATTTCTCTTTGGGACTTGCCTTCCAGAGCTTGCAACACTTTGTTAGAATATCCTCACAGGTAGCAAATCATCTTTATTCCTTTGAGGATGAAGATTTTATTTGGAAAAGGAAAAAAAAAAGGTGAATTCAGAGCTAGGAAATAAACTATTAAATAATGAGTAATATAATTTGGGACCCAATAAGCTATCATAGAAAGTAATAAGACTGGTTATCTTGTATGCCCTGTAAGAGGAACTTAGAAATGAATAGAAAATTTCAAAAGCATCTGAGACAGAAACGGCATCACTGGAGTGAGTCTTCGGCTCCCAGGGTAACTGCTTTGAAGGGGAAAATGAAAGGAAAGCCTGGTGTATACGTTTACAAAGAAGTCACTTTACATTTTTAGACATAACATGGGCGGGTATGTGTACTTCCTTAAAATTCAACAACTTCAAAGACGTTAATGGGAAAAAAGACTCTATTCTCTCACAGTTTAAAATACCTGGTAAGGCCTGAAAAAATAAATGAGTTTTTCATATGTGTGTTTTTTGCCAGATCGATCTCCGTGATGACCCCAAAACTTTGGCCCGTCTGCTGTATATGAAAGAGAAACCTCTCACTTACGAGCACGGGGTGAAGCTTGCAAAAGCGGTACAGTCCGATTTGAATTTAATTTTAAATGCGTGCTGAGAGAACAGGGTGTTGTATGCTTTGGAATGGGCACCCAACGTAGGGTTTGTTTTAAAGTGCAATGTGTCTCTGTCTGCTCTATGCCCTCTCCTCTGCTCTGGTCGGGCTGGCAGGGCCATTTGGTTTGCCTTCTTGGCAGCCAGCATCGTCTGGTTTTCATTAAGAAAGAAACTGGGTGAATTGGAACAGCTAAAGCACTTATCATTTGATTTAGCAACCTCTGCAACATCTACTTGCCATATTTATTGTGAATAAAGGGGGTCATTGGAGGCGTATTTGTAAATCTCACTACTGATTATCAATGTAACTCATTTCAATGACCCCGTAAAAGGCATTTTTGTGATTTTCTTGAGACAGACTTAGATTAGCATCTGGCAGGGTTATATTTGTTCAGTATTTCTTGCCATATAATGAATAGCGCTTACAGAGCCTGGATTGTGTCACAAACAGCATCTGGAGAAATAACATACACCAAAAAGTAACTTTACTCAGAGCTGGAACCAATTTTGTGGACCTTCTTTTTTTTTTTTTAAATTGAGACAAGGCCTTGCTCTGTTGCCCGGGCTAGAGTGCAGTGGCATCATCATAGCTCACTGCAACCTCAAACTCCTGGGCTCAAGTGATCCTCCTGCCTTAGCCTCCCAAGTAGCTGGGACTACAGGCACATGTCACCACACCCGGCTAATTTTTCTATTTTCTGTAGAGACAGAGGGTCTCACTATGTTGCTCAGGCTGGCCTCAAGCAATCATCCCAACTCGGCCTCCCAGTGAGCCACAGCACCTGGCCCTTCCTTCATTCTTCAGAGCTTAACATGAATAGTTATTTCATTAGGGAAATGCTTTAGAAAGTATTTGCCAGATACCAAATCTCTGCTTCCCCATAACCAAGATGTGTGCAAAACAGCCGCTAAAATGGACACAAGAGGATGGAAGTATTTTATGCCAGAGGAAGCTTATAAATCACATTTCCATAACTTGAATCTGATTCCTTATTGATTTAGTCACAAATCCATTGACCCAGGCCAGAGATTTTAAAAATTTCCATTTTCTTTCTAAGTAACTAACCCAGCAAAATGCATGCCCTAGACAGAGTTAGAAGTCACCCTCTTTAAGCTAGTCAAGAATATATTAACTACGAGTTCTTCATTTACAAAAACATGTGCACTTCTCTTACTAAAATTTGCTTATAAAGCCAGGTACAGTGCCTCATGCCTGTAATCCCAACACTCAGAAGCCCAGGTGGGAGGATCACTTGAGGTCAGGAGTTCGAGACCAGCCTGGGTAGCATAGCAAGACTCCATCTTTACAAAAAATAAAAATAAAAAAAATTAGCTAGGCATGGTGACATGTGTCTATAGTCCTAGCTACATGGGAGGCTGAAGCAGGATGATCACTTGAGCCCAGAACTTCAAGGCTACAATGAGCTATAATTGAGCCACGGCACTCCAGCCTGGGCAACAGAGCCAGACCCCGTCTCTATTTAAAAAAAAAAAAAAACTTGCTTATAGACACCAAAACTAAGTATGATACACTTAACTAAAAATTAATTCAATAAGATTATGTTTTTTACAGATGCCATGCATGAGAACATCTCACAAATATTTGATTGAGATACTGAACTCTTCCTACTTCTGTGCACAGCGAAGTCAATACTAATTAGTACCAGACATTCACGGAGTTCTTAGGATGCTAAACATTTGACAGCCTCAGGATAATCCTCTTAAGCAGATAGTGTTTGTCACCCTTACAGATGAGGAAACAGAGTCTTAGGGAGACAAGCACATTTGATTCACACAGCTCACAATAACAAAGTCAAAAACTCTAATCCCCCTCCGTGGACATCACCACCACCAGCACCTGACCACTGTGCAAACTAGCTCTTCTCCAACCGTGTATTTTTCGTCTGGGAAAATGGGTACATGTCTATAGGTTAGGCTACCTTCTCCTCAAATGCTTTCATTAAGATACATAAATATGTAGCTCCATAAACAACTGTATGTGATTCCCAGCTACACACTTGCACAACCGGGAGGTCCCCATTGGCCCACACCGGCTTTTTTCCGAGTCTTGTTTTCTGTGTCCCTTGCCGCTAAGCCTATCTCCCACGTGCATGTGGTCAGCTTCCTACCTTCACTTCTCACTTGGGAAGCTGTTTTTTCCCTCCGCAGAGAAGTCATTCCGAAGCTTCTCATCTCATTTCAGACTTATTTTAGGAACAATGGCTGAGTTCACCACTTTGTTGCCTTTTGCCAGTTTCTCCTAGCAACTGCTCTCAGATACAGAGAGAAACATGTTTAGCTTACAAAATCCAATTTAGAAGAAAATCAAGCAAGATTTTAACTTGTTTTTGTCACAATTCCTGTAATTATAGAGATGCTTTAAGTTTCACTACTCTCTGACTTTTCTGTCAAGTAGTTTATAATAACAACTAGCATTTATGGAGTGTTTATAACGTGCTAGGCTAGGTGCCAAGCACTTACACTCCTCGTCTTAATTAATCCTCACAGCAACCCCCTGAGGTGTGCATATTGTTCTCTTTACTTTCCTAGAGGAAACTGAGGCTCAGAGGTGAAGGTCACACAGCTAGGAAGTGGCAGAGCTTGGATACAAACTGCCTTAACCACCCCCTCTTCTACCTCCCTCCCATGATCTGAAAAGAAACCCTTAGGTTTGGGGCTTCTTTTTTTTACATGCTGAAGACTCGTATTTTAATGTGCAAATTCTCCCCATCACTTAAAAGGCTTTGCAAGTTCAGATTTTTCATATCTGATTCCTTTTGTCCAATACTTTTCAATTTCCAAAGCATTGTTTAATCTACCTTCTTTTTGGGCTCAAAGGGCATTTTATTTTTAAAGGACATTTTCATATCACATGTATTTACAATTCTTTATACTCCAAAGTCAACCACATTTACATAAACATTTTGCATTAATTTATAACAAATATTCATTGTTATCCCTTTACTTGTTTTATGCTCCCCTTTCTTTCCATTATTGTGTTTTTTAATCCTCAGCCTACTTTTCCCATTCTTTACACATTTGTAAATGTCCATATTCTCACTAGATGTATTTGACGGTAGTTGATTAAACACCTAATTGTGTGCCAGGTGCTATGCTGGATGTTACACTTTAGCTCTAATATTATATTAATAATTCTTTGTGCATTCTCTTTCCCAATTCCATCTGGTACAACCTAAACACGATCTTGTAGGTTCAGACTTCCTAAGGTATTTTTGGATATAATGCTTTAGCATTTTTCTTTTTTCACTCTTTGGCCTCTTTCTGCCCTCTCCTGCCATCTTCTGAACGCTGTGCCTTTTGTTGTTGTTGTCACTCTTTAACTTAGCATTTGCTAAGTTTCCCGCTGGGTTTTTAACATGCACAGATGGGATGTAAAGCAGTAAAATTACTGCAAAAATCCTGTAATCAATGTTCAGTCATGTTAATCAACTAGAGTCTTTAATACCCTCCTCCTGACTGAAAGAGTCACTGGTACCTGCCTTGTTTTGTGCGCTGGTCATTTCCTTTTTCTCCCATGGTCACTGAAAGTCAGTCACGTCACCGCTGGCATCTGGGTTACAAAGACCCTCAGGCCAGAGGAGGGGGGAGACAGGTAGACAAAAGCAAGCCACCCAAATGAGCACAGAAACAGGCATCTGGGCAACGTACCAAGGTATCAGAGAAGGGGAGAGACTAACACATTCAGGGAAGGAGGATTGAGAAGATTTCTTGAAGTAGTTGACACCTGAGTCAGGTTTGAAGGCCAAGGATGAGTTTGTCAGGTGGAGAAAGTTAAGGGACCGGGGACAAAGATTCCGGACAGGGAGACCAGTATGTGCAAAGACATCCTTTAAGGCACGGGAAGCAAACTGCACACTGATAGGCCACATTTTACCCACAAATGTTTTGTTCAGTCTATACATGCATTTTTAATTCCATTTAGTGGCCAACATTGAACACTTTGCATAAATATACACATTTCTGGCTTCTAAAAAATTTCAGAAGGTCTAGCCACTCGAGGCCAGCATTTCCTCGTCAGGTGAAACTTGGAAACAGACTTTCAGATGCGCTGTGTATCCTTCAGTCTGCCACAGTCCCCACCACCCCACACCATCCTGTCCTCAAACAGCACCTTCCGTTGCCCACACTGGAGCTGGCATCTCTGCTTGACCGGCCTCCGATCAGCAGCACGTCCGTCCAGCCCGGACGCGCCTTTCCTCTCTCAGAAATTCCATCATCATGCTGATTTGTCGAGAGAGAATTTCTCTCACAAGCCATCTGGTTCTTTTCCCTTTTCTTAGCTCACTGGTTGCCCTCTCTGCGTGCCTCTCCTCATTCTCAAGTGAGGAATAAAGAACTTCCCGACTACCGGCCGTCTGCTTAGATGCCCGCCGACTGTTCATTCCGCCAACATCTTCTCATTGACAGGAAATGCCTGCCTTTTCCTTCCCTTCTCTCATCACCATCACTATGTCCATAGCAGCTTGTCCCATGTGTTCATTCGTTTGCTCTTTCAGCCGCATTTTTGTTTGTTTGTTACATTTTCTAGAGACAGCCCGGCAGAGTGGTTCAACCGCAGGTCAGGAGAAAAACAAATTTGAATCTCTGCCATTTTCTTAGTTGTGTAGCATAGAGAGGTGACTTCAGTTTCGTGAGCTGTATAGTGAGGATGGTGATGGACTTTCCTCATGAGGTTCCTGTGACGATGAAACAAGCTAGGTGCCACAAGGCCCGGCTCACTGACCTACGGCTGCTGTTGAATTTCTGTGCCGTCTCGGACACGTCCACAGCCGGAAGCCCTCTCTGCCTTTATTCTTTCTGGTCGCTTTCTCTCTTGTTCCGTAACGTCCTGCCACCACTAAGACAACCTGGAAGAAGTACCAGGTTTTCTTCCACGTGATTAGTCATTGTGCGTTTGTTTATTTATTTGTTTTCTAATTTCTTCTTGTCAGAGCCTTATGTCTTCTGTACAGCTCTGATAAACTTCCCAGCTTTTGAGACAATAAGTTTTAACTATTATAAAATGGTCATAAAAGCATTCTCTCGGTTTACATCCTCAATTTCTGCTTTTTTCATGACAAGATGTCACGGGGAAAGCATGTTCTGTGTTGCTTACATACGTATCCAAACAAGAATCCTCAAATCCTGAGCTCCCACAGATGGATTCTAAATACTTGGCTGGGAAGGTCCTTTTATTCCAAGAGGCAGATGAAGTTGCTGCTAGAAGAAAAGCCATCTTTCCTTAAGACAGTTTTCCATTTCCCAGAGAGCACAGATGATTTCTTTTGCACAATTGCTCTAACATGGCTGTGCCTCTTCCCTGAACCAGAATAAATTCTTTTCTCAGAGCACTTGAAACATGGCAACAATACCTACCCTTAACTGTTGTTTCTCACACGTATTCCCCAAATCACACCCATAATCTGTTGGCTACTTTTCCTGGAGCTACTAGTTCAACATAATGTTATATTAACTCCGTTACACAATAATGCCTTTATCTGCTGTTTCGCTGTCTTCAAAATTGTCTGCATTGGGAGAGACAAGTTAGGGCTCCTCCAGCCCCATCAAAAGGCAAACCCTCACACACAGCACCGTCAGGGGAGAAGCAGGGGTGGGTGCCCTGCCCACCCTGCCGGACCCCAAGTGTGAGCGAGCTCAGCCCAGCTCTCCTGGAATTTCCAGAATCAGTCAGAGGCTGGCCATCGTTAGTGGGGCGTATTCCAGATACAACAGCACCACAGCACTTTCTAGGTATTTTTTCAGCATGACTGACAAGAGCCATCACATTACAATCAGTCAAGTCATTCAGACGGCACCTTCATTAGACTAGTGTGCTTTTCAAATGTGTTTGAATCGAGCATTGAACACAATCCCAAAATGCAACAGATGATGTCATGACATTTATTAGGAAAATTTCCTCTGCCCTTTCTTCCTCTCTTGTGTCTGTTTTTAATTTTATACATACACACACATATATATGTATATACATATAAAAAAATTATTTCCTAATCTAGAGGCCAAACCATGGTCAAAAAGAAAGCCATAAAATAGATTTTCAATATCCAAGATCTTTTCTTTTGGCATTTTCCTTTGGCTCATACAGTAACCATTCTTGTCAGGGGGGAAAAAAGTACATAATATCTGTTAGAGAAACTAGGAAATAGTTTCTAGGCCCAACCAACTCTATCTCATGCTAAGTTTTCATATCTGTGGCCAGTAGCTTATCCAAACGTTGGGCATACCTCAAATCAGTGAGCAACTCATTTCATTAATTGTCACCTTGGCCAGCTTCTTGCAGAGCTGAGTGATTGATAAGGGTCACAGTTAATGTCATGGAACAAGGAAAAGAACACATGTAAGAGACCCAGATTCTAGGTCTAGTTCTTTCATTTTCTCATTGAATGTCCTTAAACAATTCATTTTACCTTTCTGGGGCTGTTACCACTCTATTCTAAACTAAACCACAAGTTCCTTTAGTCTACACGTTGCAGACTGACCAGTTGCTGCCAAATAAATCCCCTCCCCACAGAGTATTTTAAAATTTGGTAAATATTAAATAAAAATCCAAATTTCCAACTCTTCTTGAAAAATACAAAAATGGGCAATAGTGAACCAACATTCCCACTTAGCAGCTGAGTAACACTGGCCACTCCAGAGGGAGGCATGTACTCTATGGTGCACCGCGGTCCCCACCTCTCCCTATTGTATTGCACTAACCCTGCTTTACTTATTTACATAAGCTTCCAGCCATAATAGGCATATGATTTGACTACCCTGTTTTAGCCATTTATCTGCTGGCTTCTAGCTCACCTCTAGCCAAACTCTTCCAAATCTGCTTTAATTTTTCAAAGTTATTCTTATGTTATGAAGCAAAAACTAGAATCATTTCTTCAGATGTCCTTAATAATAAAAGGCTCACATCATATTGTTGGCTCATACTGAGCTTGTGAGCAATTAAAACCCCAGATCTCCTTCACAAGAAGCTGACTGCCAAACCTGGTCTGTACAGCCTATGATTTTTTTTTTAATGAGAATCTATGGTTCTAGCCTGAATTTCTATATATCTCATAGGGATTTTGTGATTATCAAATCCACCGTAGTATCAAATCACCAAAAGCTTTGAAATAAAGCCCTAGGCAAGTACTAAATCTTTATCATTTAAATGTCCAGACTATACACTGACAAGGAGGCTATCGCTAGCAGTAAATGCATTTTGCAGTTTTTATTTTTATTTGTTTTGGAGTTTTTTTAACTATTTAAAATAGGCCTTTTATAGTATGTTAAAATTGAACTGAATTTCCTAATAATGACATAAAATGTCATCTGTTGCCTTTTGGGATTGGGTTCAATGTTTGATTCAACCATGTGAAAATACCAATTAGATAATACCTTGCTGAGAGATACCTTATCACAAGTGCATTTTAATACAGAATGACCTATAAAACCATATCATGCACTCTCTGTCTATATGCTTTATCAACCAAGCTGACACTTTGCCTTATCCCATACTGAAGGAGATACATTTCACTTGTATGTGATTTACATATTCTGAGTACAAATGAGAGGATACCAAAAACAACATCATGCAGCCCTGTTCCTCACAAAATATACTTCAACCATATCACTGGTTCTGAATTCTCTCCTAATTTTTTAGATTTTTATATTTTTTATATTCTTGTGTTAGGAATAAATGCCTATGGATGCACGTTCAGAATTTATTGTTTTCCAGAAGTGATCCGTAACCATTTATTGCTAATCTAAGAATGTAAAAAATACAAAAATACCAAAAAAATTAGGATAGCACATGCAAATTGAAATGCAAAAGACAGAACATAATCCAAACCAACCCACAGGCTATTTGTGGGACAAGAAGTAAGTACTTTGCTGGGCACGGGGTTGATACCCTTTGCTTCTCTCTTTTCTTTCTCTCAAAAGTTTCTTTTTTGTGTTTAAGATCGGAGCACAGTGCTACTTGGAATGCTCCGCCCTCACTCAGAAAGGTCTCAAAGCAGTTTTTGATGAAGCAATTCTCACCATTTTCCACCCCAAGAAAAAGAAGAAACGCTGCTCTGAGGGTCACAGCTGCTGTTCCATTATCTGAGGTTGCTTGAGACCCGCCTCCTCCCCACCTGAGGGTGAGAATGGCAGCCAATCTCGAGACCACGCTCCAGCCACAAAGGAGGGCATGAACGGAAAGGAAGTCCCTTCCTGCAGAGGCTTGCCCCGCCACCCCGCGAGCCCTCCCAAGGACAGCACACTAGCCAGCCAATTGCCACATATGTCCTCCCTGTCCGCTGGAAGCGTCCACACTGCAGACTCTCCGAGAATGCTGAGCCCGGATTTCAGACAGTGCCACTGCTGAACACGTTGGAAACAAAGTCAAAGGCCATCTTGCATTTTGTATCTCTCCTGCCCGTGAACATGAAGCTGATAGGAAATCATCACAGAAAAACTAAGAGAGGAACTAGGTTCCTATATTGGTGGCCTTACTTGATGTCTTTTACAAAACATGGGACTACAATACTAACCTTTTTTTTTCTGAATCTGCTGTTCCACCCATGTGTCTCACGTTCGTTTGTATTATGTCAAGAAATTGACTAATTCCAGTTACTCAGGCATGACAAATCCATACCAAATTAGCCTAAAGACAAGGCGTTTTATATCCATTTCTATTTTCAGCATGTTTCTACCAAAGCTATTAGAACCAACACATACCTCTGAATGCCTGATCACAAGAAGACACAGCAAACTAAACTTTAAGAAATTGACAGAGCCATGATTTTTTAACCTGGTTGAATGCAAACACCATCTGAATTGGTGCAGGTCCATGTTTTTTGCCAAAGATTCACACTCTACGAATGCTTAAATTGACAGGTAGCTTGATTTTCTTCCATATTATATTGCCACAGCAAACTAAAAATGCACTGTTTACAAAAGTAGTATTTCTGTTTTTCATCCAAATTGATTGGGGGAAGAATATAGCAGGACCCATCTTTTAAAATATTGTTCACTCAGCAAAGTGGACCTTCCTGCTTCCTCCCTTCACTGCATGCCCTTTTCCTCCCTTGATTTCACACTTTCTCCCATGCCCAGATCCTTTTGTTCTCCCCAGTTATCACCTAAACTAAAAGAAGGATCTGGCCATTGGGCATGAAAAAGCAAGTGTTTAAAAATATCTAAGGTCAAGAAAAGTGCCTCCATTGTTCTACTTGCTTCAAATGAAAGTGCTATCCAGCTTGCCCCACGTAAGCTCTCGCTCCATTTCCATGACATTTTCCAGTTACAACTGTTACTAAAATACTGCCTCTTTCCTTACTCATCCTCCCAAATGTCTATTTAGGGGCCAGATCTGTGGGTATCAAGCTCTGACTCTGTTTGTCCCCTGCCTTACAGAATGATGTGCTACATAGAACAGGGACTTTGGCCCTGTGGAAGTAAAAGCTCCCAGTAAGGAACCACGTGCCCAATCATGTGCGACAATTCCAAACATCCAGGAACTTTTGCATCATAGAGTGAGTTATTTCCTTTTAATGAGAGGCTATGAGAGCTTCTCATTAGTCTTATTTACTTATAAATGCCCTGGAATTACCCAGGTAGGCACTTAATTTTTCATTTTAATTGCATAAGCAACGTGCATCTTTGCAGTATGAAATTATACCAATTTTATTTTAAGACTTTTCAGACTCAAGCTCCCTCCATTGTCAAAAGCCAGTCTTTCCAGTACCTTCTGCTACTGGAGGAAGCACATAAGGAAAGAAGTGTGTGGCATGAGTCTTTTCTATTAAGACCTTCCATGATAACCCCTCAGTTTGGGGGAATTTGTTGGTTTGTTTGGAATTTCTGAAAGGTGTTTTCCCTTCTTGTACATTTCAAGTACTATTTCCCTTCTCTCCCATCTAATTGCTAAACATTTTTTTTAAATAGGCACACACATTTCACATAAGAGAAAACGGGAGTTTTGTAAGTCAAAGCTTGACATTTAGAGAAGAGGACTTTCTGCCTTTGTAAGTGGAAATCAACTGTGTTTAAACTGTAACTCTGCAGAGGTTATGAATTCACCCTTTACAAAAAATGATGAGCATTTAGCCCCATAATAAATGAAGTGCTATTAGCCAGTTTTGCTACATTATTGCAAAGTTATGTCTTGCTAAAGGGCCACTCCTCACTTCTCATTGATGTGGATGAAAAATGGAGAGCATTATGTTTCCAAATATGTGCACTCAACAGGCAAATAGCTCCCCAGGTCATTGCCTCCCTAATGGACCACAGGGATTAACTTGTTCATGGTGGGAAGATCATTCTTTCCCCTAGAACTGGATAGAGACTGTTAGTGTCTGGAAGGAGCAGACTCCCAGAGGTCCTAGGAGCTAATAACTGAATAAAACAATGTAGAACAAAGCAACCTAAATGAGTTATTTCATGCTGCCAAATTAATCATTTATTCCTTGTTTCATGGCAAGATCTAGCTCATTTCACTAAAAAGTGTTTTCTGACATAAGACTGAATAAAACTATGTTCTGAAACCAAAGACAAGAAGAGACATAGAAATTTGAAGGATCCCTTAATTAGCCACACCATCTTCCAAAGTCATGAAGTGGCAGCTGATCTCCATTTGAGAGTAGTGTCTTAACACTTCAGAGCTAGAAATGGCCTCAGAAATGATAGTCTGTGAAGAAAAGTTCTCTGAAAAGGAATTTGGAGGAAAGAGACGATTCCAGTGAACAGTTTGCCAACCAGGGAGATGCAGACTCTTGTGTAAAAGGAAGGAACAAAAGGAGGGTTTGAGTTTTATAGCAGAAGCTCCCACCCATGTTCCCAATCAGGTCCTTTTATGCAAATGAAGGATTGAAATTCACTTGATTCAGGTGAGCCCTGATTGGCTGAGGCAGGTGAGCTCTGATTGGTTGGCTCAGGTGAGCTCTGGAGTCCCAAAGTTGAACAGAGGTGTGAGTTTTGAGGGGGATTCAAAGTACATGGGTGTGACTTCTAGTCAGCAAATGGCCACATGGCTCTATTTAAAACTTAGGCCCAGTTAGCCACATCCATTTTGGAGGACTGGCTCTTTCAGGTTCACATTTGTTCACAAGTCCAATTCCTCATTGCACATATAAGAAATTCAGGCCTACATGGGTTAAGAAAGGTGTGTTGTGGCCGTGCTGGGACAGATCTCAGCTTTTCTGCTTCCCATGCAATGCCCTTCAATGCAATACTATAATTTATTCATTATCACACATACTAAGTTGGAGTTTTGTAGGGGTATTATTGGAGTTGCATCTGTTTATCCTATAGATTCCAGCTACATTTTAAACACATAATTTCATGTAGTTAGGCCACTATAAATAAAGTAATCCATCAAGCTAGTAATAAACTAGAGATGAGAATTTGACCTACGGACTAATATGCCTGGAATCGACAGTATACAGCAACATAATCCTAATCTATTGGCTCAATCCAGTAACTAGTTTGATAGATTTTTTTTTCCACTCAGATGATTGGTTGGAAGAATTAATGGAATCCCTGGGTTATTTTTGGAACACAAAAGGACTAAAACACAAGTCAAAGCCATGTCCACAGTAAGAAATCTGGGCTAATTTCTGCAAAGAAAAGTTATAGTCAAAGAACAATTACTGAAGAAAATAACCACAGTAACCCTACACCAGGAAGTACTAAGCCAGGAAGTCAAAAAATAAGTCATACACATATGACAAGGAGGGAGGTTTGGTCTTGAGACTTTGATAGAAATATATCCGAGCATGATATGCAAAGCACCATTTGGAAGATTTCTGATTTATCAGAGAAGTACTAAATGAAGTAGGTGTAACCATATACAATTTTCACAGGACCACCAGTAAGGAAATAGTATTACATAGTAGGTAAAAAAGCAATCACAACTACAACTCACAATTTTAGGAGAAAATAAATCTAAATCCAGACTTTGAAACCAACAAAAATGTCATTATTTAGGGTATAAGTTCCCATGAGCTGTACCTTGCAAAGTAGAGCATCTTCAAGAAGAAATATTTGACTTGAGGTAAGCCTTTCCAGATGCCATATTATTACATTCATAAAGACAAATGCATTCATGAGACCAAAGTCATGGAAGTTTAGAAACTGAGGTTTTGCTTTAAGGAATGTTTGACATCATGCTAGAGATTATTATATAAGTAGTTATGTGTTCGTTTTTAAATCCATCCCTGTTTTTAGCTGCCAAAATGCAAAACATGCATTCTCTCTCAACAGAGAGAACCACAGGTCACCGGCTACTCCCCTGAGAGTCTTTGAGTAGGCTGCCCACATACGAATAAGGAAACTCAACAAACTATTTTCATTTCAAGGACCATTAGAAACAGAAGGGAAAAGAGGTCAGGGAGACTTGGTTTCTAACAAAGGAAGTTAGGCTCTTTGAAAAAAGAAACATTTAGAGAATGGACAGGAAGCTAAAATCAAACACAAGGCAAAAACACACACCTGAAAATTCTCTCAGAGTGTTGCTAACTTCTGCCTGGTCCCTAGAAGCACAGGAAAGAAAAGAGGACCGTTAACAGGAAGAGGATTCCATGGTTCTGGGTATTGAAGCAGAGTCAGTCAACAGGGCTTATCGTGTGATAACCTAGATAATTCTATCTCATGATTCACTAAAAATGAGTGGAATCCTGGACAGTGTTCTTGGGTCTTAATAGCAATGTGGGGCACCACCCTCTCTGCTTACATAGAGCAGGCAGTCAATGGAAACTTACCGAGAAATATGAGTGAATAAATGATTTCGAAAGTTTCCTTGAGCGTGAACATGACTTTAGACCTGAAAAGGATGACTTTGGGATAGCTGGAAAGAAAATTACTCAAAAAGATGAATAATATTTATTCATCTTCAGTGGGATATTTCTAAATAGAAAGATTGCATTTAAATAACAGAACACAAAAATTGGAGATAGAGCAATAACTCATGGAGCTTTAATGGTCAACAAAGATCAGTAAAAAAAAAAAAGAATTTAAAGCACCCAGCTCTCTGCTGAACAGCACTTCAGCCATCAGCAGCTCAGCTCTGCTTGTTTAGAGCTCTCTTTGGGTTAAGGGAGGAATGAGTCAAAGAAGGTTTGGCTCATCTGTGAAATGGTGGGATGGAAGTTCGACAACAGTTCTTGGCTTTGAAATTCCACGACAGGAAATTAGAGTAAAAGCTGCATGATTAATCTTGGTCACAATCTATTTTTTTCCTCCTTAGGGGATATTATGTCAAAAACACTAGAGTTGATTTGGTGCGTATGTGTTTTAAACATGCTGTACTTTGGCAATTTCATTTTGTTCTGTGAGTTCTGTGGTGACTCAGAAGCTTTGTGATACTATAGCTGGAGTAATTTTGTTGTATTTTTAACCTCGTCCTCCACGCCTCCCAGTGTATCTGTAGTGATCTTTGCTGAACAGGATTTGATCAGTGTTATAGAGGGTACAAGGTCTGGGGTACTACAAGGAGAGGGTGCCCAGAGCCCACACCTGAGTCTTGCTTTGAAATAGCCTTAGCACACTTAGTCTCCCAGTGACACTGCACAAGTCAATCTTTTGATTTTATGTTAGTTCTTTAGGGAAAGAATACAAACACTTTCTGAGTAGGGAAGTATGTTTAGGGGCAGCATTGTAAATACACATCTCAAATTACCTCCATCTGCCATTTTTGAAATCAATTTTTTTTTAAGCAATCAGATTGTTTTCTCGTAGAGGAACCTTGGGAAAGAAAGTTAACAAATTCTACATTCTTCTCATCACCTGGTTTAATTTGTTTTTTTTGCTCTGAGTAAACAGTAATTACTGTCTAAGTACATCTCAGCAGAATTTTATCCCAACTGCAACCGTTCATGTTCCTCCCAACATAATCTCTACAGAGGAAATGATCGTCCAGGGAAGTGCGCTCACCTGCTCACGGAATGGTGTTTTACCAACCGCATCTTATGTAATGGCGATTCTGTATACCTTTTTCATAATTAATGGAATATTATTTCATGTACTCTTAAACCTTGCAATTTATTTTGTGCCATGTTCTGACTTTTGTGTCATTAAACGGTCTTTTTCCTACTGTTATTTCTGGGTCGTATGTGGGTGTCTCCATCTGCCACTCAAAATATCCTTGCTCAGGCCACTGTTAGAACAGGAAATTGTCTAGCCCCTTGCTACTCAAAGTGTGGCCCAAGGACCAGCAGCATCAGCATTACCTGGGAGCTAGGTAGAACTGTAGAATCTCAAGCCCAGTCCAGACCTACTGAATCAGAATTTACGTCTTAACAGGACCCCTCAAGTGACTTGTGGGCACATTAAAATTGGGGGAGTATTGGTCCATGAGACAACCAAATTTATCATCAGTCTTTATATCCAAACATATAGCTACCTGATGAAGAAACCATCACCTTAGCCAATCTTTCAGATGCTAGCTTTTGGGTATTCCTTAGACTGATATTTGAGTTGTTCACATTTACTAGAGGAATAAAAACACTCTCAGAAGTCTTTTTCCTGTCATGTGCTACCCAGCTGCAGTAAAGAAATATGCATATTTTAGAATCAAAAGCAGAAAAGCAGCATCTGGTTTGAAAGATCTACTAAATCTAAAGTACTTCTGTTCCGAAAGTCTTTTTGGTGTTTATGAGGAAGAGAAAAAAATGGCCCCCAAAATTATTTTCCATGAAGAAAGAGTCATATCACATGAGTTATAAGCTTACAAAATGAAGACAAAACAAATTTCTGAGGCATAAAACATCTGGCGAAGCTTCCATCTTCATTGCTTAAGACATGGAGCTCTAGATGGCAGAGTAAGGATTGTTTACAAACAACTTGTCCTCTAAACAGGATATAGATTCCCTCCACAGACTTATATTTTTATTGTCTTAAGCATAGACCAGAGTTTTATTCACTTTCTCAATGTTTTTTGGTAAACCTCACTGGGGACCATGTTAGTTCTTCCTGCCCACACCCCACCCTGTGTACAAAAGCCCTTAAAAAATTGTACAGACATGCACTAAAGCCTATCATCTCATTCAAGTCCCGTTGTTGCGGAAGGAGCTCTGAAGGCAAATCAAACCTACCTGCAAACAAATCAGAAAAGAGCACAAGGATCACCACCTCCTTTGTGCCTGCAAATGGCCTGGCTAATTTTCTGGCTAGGATGTCAGTGGTCTGTTCCCATCTCCAGGTGATGTCATTGTGCAAGTGCTGTCGTTAGGGGCCCACCCCCTCCAGGAAGGACCGACCACCTCCCTCCTCCTGCAGAGGGCTCCCTTTACACTGCAGGCACAGGTCTGACGTTAGGACTCTCAATCCGGGTCCTTCATGCTCTACGCAGCAGGAACCCCGCTGTGTCCCAAGAGAACTCTTCAACCGAAAGGCTTGTAAGCTGGGGCAGCTTTCACCTCTGGAAGCAGCCTGGCTAGCCAAAGCGGCTAACGTTCTTGGAAGGGTTTGATCAAATCCAAAAACAGAATCCGACCAAATGTAAGCTTTTTAAATCTGACATTCTTTCAAAATTTATTGCAAATGTATCCCTGATGTCTTGATTGGAACCACTCATGCAAGCTGCCAAAGGTACTCCTTCCACCAGAGACAGACAGCCTGTCTTCCTACAGCCTGCCACAGCCCGGCACCCCCACCCAGCCAACTTCCTTCCCCTGGCCACAAAGTAAAGTCTATTTCATCCTCTTCATAAGAAACTATTAATAATCGGAGGAGAAAAATGGCATCAACAATCATTTTCTGTTCAAGAATCCATTTGCTTGTAATTTTAAGATGTTTGATTCCCAGTGCCTTTACTGCAACAGTAAAATAAATTCCCAGTCTAAGCCAACTAAAGGCCTCTCTTTATTTGAATAAAAATGTTTCTACTGAATTAGGCACCTTGAAACAATCCAATGCTGAAGAAGAGAAACCCCCCTGATCAGAGCCCACTCACTTCTCCACTTGTCTGCAGCTTGCAGAGTAGAGGTTGACGTGGATAAACTTATGGTACATCAGTTCCTTTCTGCTTTGTCCTCAAGTTGGCTCAATGTTGTTAATGCTGAAATCTGCAGCCAATTTCAATTGCACTTTGTTTCTCATTAAGGGGTTGATGTTTCAATGGGGAGATGTTTCAGCATTAGTTTCTTGAGCTTGCTCAAGCAGGAGCCAAAAGCTGAACAAAATCTTCCTCTTAAAAACATTTCTAACATATTTTTAAATGCTGGATATTTTAATTCCACTCAGTAAAAGTGGTCCCCCAAAATATTTTAATTTTGATACGCAGATTCCAAGAGGAGATGGAATATGGAAGTTCAAAATAGCCTGGAAGCTTAGACTGTCTGAGTTTGATGGCCCACCTCTCCATGCCAGGTCATCTTAGGAATCTTTACATGAACAACATAGTAAAGCCAAGAAAGCATGATCTGTTCATATGTTTCATGTAGAAAGAACTTGCAATCTAACAGGATTAAATTTCTATTTTAAGTGCATAATTCTGCATGTATATTTCAAGATAATGACTAGTTGATAATTCATCAATACCCTTTATTGTGTATGTATACAGTTTATTTTCAGTAAGTAAATGTTCTTCCAAATGATTTTAATTTGTATTTGTAACTTGGGGATATTCATATTTATTCCTTACTTGTAATCCTATCTTGAATTTCTGAAAGAAAATTACCATTCTTGGTATTATTGATTTTCTCTGTTAAAGCAATTGGAGAACCATCTCTTTGTTTAGATTTGTGGGGAGCTGAGAGGGTTGTTTGTATTTTGGGCTTTGCTTGACTTTCCAAAAGCCCCAGTGGCTCACAATCAAGGGCAAAGCATATACCTTATCCTGTGTATCAGGAACTCTCTTTTTAAAAAAAATATTTAATATGCTAAAGAAATTGTACAGCCGGAGGAACTTAGGGTCAATATAAAGCCAAACACCTTAGAAGAGATTTACTTTATTTCTGATAATGAGGACCCAGAAAAGGGAATAGAATAATCCCTCTAAATTTCTTAACATCGGAGACAAGTCTCTGCCTTACATTGCCAATTACAGTGCTTCGCACCTGCTCCCCTTGTTTTCCCATCCCTTCCCTATTTCTTGTTCCAGAAATCACCTGCTCAGAGGGCTTCAGCACCCCCTCCAGACACTCCAGGATCACAAGCCACTGAGCCCTCTAGACTTCCCTGTAAACAGTTCCAAACAATCCCATTCATTAAACCAAAGGGAGATCACTATAAAAGAAATGACAGAAGACTCACCTTGCAAAAGAGGATAATTCTTCTAATCCAGCAAACTGTCTCACTAGTAGAAGTTGTTAACAGAAAATGAAATTTGCAGAATTTGCTAAAGAATGGCTTAAAAGTTTTCTTTTTTTATATATCAGAATATTATGGGGGTACAAACACTTCGGTTACAAGTAATGCCTTTGCCTCACCCTTCCCCCCATACAGTGCGCTCCGTCTCCATTAGTTGTGAGTTTACCCACCCCCACCCCCCACCTGACTGGCACCCAGTGAATATTACTAACATGTGAGCACCTCAGTGTTGATCAGTTAGTACCAATTTGATGGCGAGTACATGTGGTGCTTGTTGTTCCATTCTTGTGATACCTCACTTTGAAGGATGGGCTCAAGCTCTATCCAGGATAATATAAGAGGTGCTAGATCATTATTGTTTTTTGTAGTTGAGTAGTATTCCATGGTATACATATACCACATAATTTATGAAGAAGACCCCCAAAGCAATCACAGCAGCAACAAAAATAAATAAATGGGACCTGATCAAATTAAAAAGCTTCTGCACAGCCAAGGAAACTATCATTAGAGCAAATAGACAACCTTCAGAATGGGAGAAAATATTTGCTTTCTACATATCTAATAAGGGGCTGATAACAAGAATCTATATAGAACTTAAGAAAATCAACAAGAAAAAAAAACAACCCCATCAATAAATGGGCAAAGGACAGGAACAGCAACTTTTCAAAAGAAAACAGAATAATGGCCAGAAAACAAATAAAAAAGTGTTCAGCATCTCTAATCATTAGGGAAATGCAAATCAAAACCACAGTGAGATATCACCTAACTCCAGTGAGAATGGCCTTTATCAAAAAGTCCCAAAACAACAAATGCTGGTGTGGCTGTGGAGAGATAGGAACACTCTTACACTGCTGGTGGGACTGCAAACTAGTACAACGCCTGTGGAAAGGAATTTGGAGATACCTCAAAGTGCTAAAAATAGAAATACCATTTGATCTAGCAATACCACTACTAGGCATCTACCAAAGGAAAAAAAGACATTCTGTAAGACATCTGCACGCGAATGTTTATAGCCGCACAATTTACAATTTGCAAAGATATGGAAACAACCCAACTGACCATCAACACATGAGTGGATTAATAAAAAGTTATTTCTTAATAGTTTGCTTAATGTCTTGAAGAATGGAGCCAAAGAGGAGAAGGTGCACATTATTTTGAAGAAAACACCTCCTGAGGAAGAAGACAAGCCATCCTCTTGGAAAACTTTATGAAATACGATTTGTTTTATCAATGCTACATTATTTCAACTAGATGCATAGTTTATTTATTCTCGGAAATGATTTTATTACATTAAAAATCTAATTAATTTGAAGAGTTAATTGGGCCACTACAGAAGAATTTGGTATTATACTTTCCTAGTGGCTCATTCATTTCCTAACCAAGGAAGAAGAGAAGCACGAATCACTGTGTTTCAGTCAATAGATCTAATAAATCCAGAAGTGGAAGGAGCCGTTTAAGAAGTTATATTCTTCATTCAAAAATGTTCCCATGGAAAAATAAAATTCCAGGAAATTCCTCTGCTTCTTTCCTTTCATTAACTACAAAACAGACATGTCTCCAAGAGTAAGGACTTGCTGAGAGCTTGTGCACCAGTGTCAGTTCCCCTGGACCACTTTTCCATTGCCTAGGAAACAAGTTTACAGCATGCGGCCTTCATCTCCACAGCAGTCTCTCTGAATTTCCCTTTGAGGGTCTGCTTCTTTTCCCTCTCAGTCTCTTCTGTTGTAAGCTTTGATTTGAGTTGCAGCAAAACATTATCTTCCTAGAGGTTATATGTGAAACCAGAGAAAAATTCGAATCTCCATAAAACAACCTGACCTTGCATTGATTGAGCCACTTCCCAGAGAGACTGAAAATGCGAATCAACGGTGAGAGACAGTCTGACAATAAACTCAAAGACTTCCCCAAGCAGGAATGACTTGGAAGAAGCATTCCAAAAAGTCATCATACTCTAGTGGAAAAGGTTTGGTTCTGGTTCAGAGAAACTTGGCATGTGCAGTTTATTAGCTCTGTGACCTTGGGCAAGTTCCTTGACCTCTCAGAGCTTCGGTTTCATCATCTGTAAAATGGTAATGTTAAAATGACAATAACAATGCATACTAGCATGGTTGACACAAGAATTGAGAAGAATTAATATAAAGAGATCCATAAATGGTAATAATATTTATATCTTTATTTCCCAAACACAGTGCCTTGCACAAAATTAGTTAATATTTGTGGAAGGGAGGAAGGGAGGGAGGAAAAAGGAAGAGGGAGATTTGAATAAGATTCAAGTTTAGTGCTGGTATAAATGCTGAGAAATGGCTTCTTTTCCATCAATAACTTTTCTGACTATAATATATATGTATCCGAGAAATTTTTTGAATATCATGGACTATTAGCCAGCACCACAGATCCTGCACCTCAGAGCCCTCCGGTTGCCATTACAGCTTTGCTGCCTGTTAACAGCAATTATGTGCACCTTGCCTCTTATGGCTGCATGTCACCACCTGGTCGCTGCTATCCCTGACCCTACCACCTCTGCTGACACCATGATCCCAGTTCCATGGCAGCTTCCCCTGGCATCAACCTCAGCGTACAAAAGACAGCCACCATCGAGCTTTTCTATGATGCAGGTGCCTGTCACTAGTGCATTCCTTTTTGCTTTAGTGAAGGGAGTGTCCGTTAAACATAGCCAGCTGGTGAGTTCTCTGGTCTTCTGTAATAAATCCATTCTGGCGGGCCCACCTCTCTGAGCCTTTTGTTTCTCAGTACTCTGCCAGGACAGTTCTGGCATTTTTTTCTTCATTAATACAAGCCACCGCTTTCCCCAAGCTTGAAGGAGCCATCCCAACAGCACATTGGGATCAGATCCAGATGCCTTTATGATGACGTTAAATGTTGAGAATGCCCCCATATGGATAAACTCTTGTTACGTAGTCTTATATTCGACCCTCGTCCTTGCATCCAAGTCTGAAACCCTCAAGATCCATTGCCAAACACCTTCTGCCCATTCCTTCTGGTTTACATTGTCAAGCCCTGAAGCTTCTTGAGTGGAGAATCTCATTCCTCCCACAGGCAAGTCTTTTCCCAGCCAGATCATCCTGAGACTTGACCTTAATTATCTACCTAGAATAATAAAGTGTTGTGGGCATTATTTGAGGAGGGCAAGTATCATCATATAAAGTTCCCTCCTTGGCATAGTCCCCAAGCAAAGAAGTCCGCTTTTCTTGCAAGGAGGAGTAGGAAGGTCCCTTCTGCAGGGAAACCTCAAGGGCACCCACCTAATTGTTTCCATTCCAGGTCTCTGTGTCTCTCTTTTGCCCTGTTAAGACCTTGACTGATGTGTGGGAGACTTGCCAGGGTGGTAGAGTCAGCCTTTTGAATAATTCAGTTGCTCTCGCAACTAGTATTAGGCCTGATTTGCATCCCCCAGATGCATCAGAAGAGTCTCTTCCAATGCAGCTTTCATACCGTGCCCCGCGGGCTTTGATTGCACGTAACCGCCAACTAATCCCACAGTCCTTGTAATTACCAGTGTCCTCATATCTCCTAAATGGTATAGATTTTGTATTAGCCAGTGCATGCCTTCCCATGTGTAGCCCATACCAACTCATCACCAGGGAGTCTTAGGACAGGTATGCACCACATAATAGCATTTCAATCAATGATGGACAGCATGTACGATGTGGTTCCATAAGATTAAGATTACAATGGAAACTTTGTTATGTTTAGATGAATATGTACCGCTGTGTTCCAATTGCCTACAGTATTCAGTACAGTAACATGCTGCACAGGTTTGTAGCGTAGGAGCAATGGGCTATACAATATAGCCTAGCTGTGCAGTAAGCTGTACCTTCTGGGTTTGTGTAAGTACGACATTGCCTAATGATGCGTTTCTCAGAAGGTGTCCTTGTAGTTAAGCAACGCGTGACTGTAATTGTGATGCTATAGCATGTCCTATTGCCCTCACAGCCTACTGCATTATAGCTGAGCTTCCCAAAAGGTAGCTAAGCTGGATTTTATCCATTTATCCCCTAAGATCCACTCTCCACCTTCCTTCAACCTGCTGCATGAGAGGCCAACATTTACAGACTGAATCAACGGGTTTCCTCACTCTCTGCCTTCCCATTTGACTCCCCTCTGAGTTAACAGAAGGGTGGGGGAAGAGAGCGAGGCTGGGATGTTTGCTCCCACCCCCCCTGCCCCCACCCCCCCACCCCCACCCCGGCCACCGGGCCTCAGTTTGGTGATGGCTGCCTCCTCCGACCAAGGGCTGCGGCTCCTGTCAAGGGTCCCACTCCTACAGTTCTCTTTGGGGTCTGGTAACACCCCCTTTTCTTGTTCCTTCAGCCTAGGGTTGCCCATTGCTTCTAAGCCAGAAGTGTTTCACCTCCCCTTTGTGGTTTCCTTAATTCTACCCACATGTTTATATTAATAAATAGTCTCTTCATTAAACTCTCCTCAACATCGCACTACAGTGTCTCATCTGTGTCCTGCCCAGGACCCTTACTGATGCTGTGATCATCTTTTCTTACATTCCAGCAAGCCCTTAGTGCCTCAGAAAACCCCAAGGGAGCTTCTTAGGGCGGAGATGAAAACACTTCAGTGGTGCTACCCAGTATCACCCCTAATCACCCCCACCACCCCGCAGAGACCCCAGGCACTGAATTTCTTGTTATGTTAGAGTTACTTCCTTTCCTACCCACAGATCTGCTCGGGGTCAAGGTGGATTTTGCCCAGGCCCCTTCTCCCAAGATGTTCACCCAGCATCCCAGTGCGCGGCCATCAAGCCCAGCATTTGCTGTACTGTTTTTATGAGGACTTGTTGATTCCTCGTTCCTCCCAGCTGTGCTATGCCAGGAGTCTGTATGTGCAGATTGTGCCACCTTCGTGACACAAGCTACCCAGAGTCATCTGTCCGTGTCTCTTGCTAAACGTGGCATCCCAAATTAATGCTTAAGTGAAAATAACCTTGTAGTTTATTTTGTGTGCTTCTTACTGTTGTTCCAAGTGTATTAAAGACTAAAAAGACTTTTTTAAAAGTTTTCATGAATTCAAAAGACAGAAGACATGCTTTATTGGCATTAATATAGATGTTCCTGGCATATGATGGAAAA
Organism: Varecia variegata; assembly: GCA_028533085.1. Classification (NCBI taxonomy): domain Eukaryota; kingdom Metazoa; phylum Chordata; class Mammalia; order Primates; family Lemuridae; genus Varecia; species Varecia variegata. The sequence goes on along the minus strand of CM052442.1, from coordinate 30,109,237 downwards.
GGAACAAGGTTAAATTCAGCCCCAAAAATGCCAGAATTAAAGACATTTGCATAACATTAGAGTTTTTTAAAAAGTCACAGAATGAGCTGCTGTAAGACCTTAGAGAGGGCAAGAGCGACATAATCACAGACTTTTTTTCTCTGAGCCAGCAGTGCAGTTTTACCCCTAAAAACTTGTACAATTTCTGGGTTTAATAGATTATAATATAAATTTAAAATATGCTGAATGGGGAAGAATACTTGTGAGCGACCATTTTGCCATAGCATTGGGAGGGCTCTAAAAACAGGAGTTTAATTTCATCAGCTTTTAAGGCTAAATGATAGCTTCTAGTTACATACTTTATTTCTGAGGTTTTTTAATCACCAGGTAGCCTCTTTATTAAGGATCTTAAGGGAGTTCAGGGAATTTTGCTTGGAAAAAGAATTACCCAAATCCAAACATCTTTTAATTTGAGCTACTCTCTTTATAAATCTGAGCAGTGTCTATTTCTTGTGTAGATAATTGCTCAGTTAAAAGGGGAAGGGAACATTTTCTCTAAGGAAGCTTGCAGTTGGATTTCCTTTGGGGTAAGGAAAACTAGTACATTGGTTTTGTTAATTTCTAGCCCTTTAATCATAAGCCCAGTTGGAGATCAGCAGTTAACCAGAATGTGAGAATTTGAAGACTTCCCAGCCCTGTTTCCTAATTACATCCAATGCATTTAAATCACTGGCATATTATAAGTCCAAATTAGTGGAGGATTGTGATATATAAATTATGTTCCAAGACTCAAAGCAAAGAAAAATTAATTTGCACATGTATGAACCAGAAAAATTATTTTGGAGAAGGCACAAATATTGTTTTGCATTTTTAACATAAGTATGCTGCCTTTGGGCCTTGTGCCTGAGCTGGACCTAAGGGGAGACAGGTAACCTCCTCGACAGGTATGGTCAAAATTAAACAGTCTTGCATCCAAGGGGTAGAGCTGCTTGCGCTGCCTGCATAGGTAGGTCTGTGAGGCTCAGGGCCGCCAGCTGCGTTCTGCAGACTATGCCAGCCTCAGATGGTCTCACACTCCGTGGTGGCAGTGGAGCAGGCTCCGCAGTCACAGCGGACAGCCACGGGATAGGTGTAGAAGGGGTCGACTCCCGGGGCACAGTTGGGCAGCTTGACGGTCACCTGTTTGGTCTCGTTGTAGGTACAGACTCGATGATGGGCTTCAATGTAGGGGGGTTCCAGAATGGGCTTCTGTCCCCACAAGTAGAAAATGGAATTCGTTAGAACACACCATCCTGCTTCATTTTCTTGGCATCATTTATCACTAGCAGAAATTAACCTGTTATTCATTTGTGTATTTGTTGCTCTGTCTCCTCCCAGTAGGAAGCAAACTCCTGCAAGCAGGAAGCTGAATTCGTTCACTACCATATCCTGAGCTCCCAGAAGAGTCCATGGCATACAGCAAGTGCTCGATAAATATTCAGCAAATGAATACTATTGATCATTGCAAACACCTTCTATCTAGTCTCCCCTCTTCCACCGTTACTCCCTACACTCTATTTGCAACACAGCGGCCCGAGTGATCCTTTTAAAACATAGCGTCAGATCATGTTACCTCTCTGCTCAAAGCCCCAGTGATGTCCCATCTCACTCAGAGCAAAACTCAAAGCCATAAGCTCACCCTCAAGACCCCACTTCACCTTCCCTCACCTTTCCCTTCTGGTATGTCTACAGTGATCCCCACCTTTCTGACTTCCTCACTAGGCTGCAGCCACGGTGATCTCCTTATTGCTCCTCAAACCCACTAGGAACAGCTCCAGCTCAGGGGCTTTGCACTTGCTGTTCCTTCTGCCTGGAACATTCTTCTCCCGTACAATTCACTCCTTCACCAACCTTGGGTTTGGGTTCAGACGTCACCCTCTCAGGGAAGCATTTCCTCACTATCCCATGTAAAACTGCAACATCCCATCTCCACAACTGGAAACCTCCTGTCACTTTTCCTGCTTTATTTTTCTCCAAAGTGCTTGTCAGTACCACGTGACATATTTTATCTTTTATTCATTTGTGTGATATTTCTCCCACTCTAGAAAGTACGCTCCGTTAGCACAGGGATTTCGCCTGTGTGCTCACTGCTGTGCCTCCAGGACGCAGAATGGTACCCAAGAGGTTCTCAGTAACTATTTGTTGTTGAATCGATGAAAGAAAACAGAGCAAGGCAGGTTCCTGAATGGTCCATGCCCTGTTCTGATAATCACCTTCTATAAATCTTGAATTCAGAGACAATTTTGATAAACAGAGCACACAGATCAGAAAAAAATCAGCACAAGGTAGTCGTTAAAAGTCTCGACTGAGCTTGAGTCCCTGTCCTGCCACTTGCCGGAGTCCTTGGAAAATCCACTCAACTTCTTGGAGCCTCAGTTTCCTCATCTATAAAACAAATTATCTACCTCATAGCATTGCTTGGGAGATAAGGTAAGATGATATATACAAGGCACAATGCCTAGCACAAAGTAAGAGCTCAATAAATGTAAGACAATGTTCATATCAGAGCAATTATTATAAGGAAGTAATAGTGAAAACAGTAACAATGAGCTTTCAAAGGAACTGCCTTCACTTGTTCTGGGAAAAAAAAGAAATAAATCTGTATGTAATAATTATATATAATAAATATATGTACATATGCAAGCCCAAGATGAAGTTCTTGTGTAATGCCATGAAAATAGCAGCCATGCCTTTGACAAGGACCATGCAGAAGAGCTGACTCTGTCCTCGACTGTTTCTTCCTACCTTCCCCAGTTTGCTTCGTGTCCTGTGACCCTCGGGTACTCTGGGAACCTAGGCAGACCAGACACCCAATAAAATTTCAATTTCAGATAAATCATTTTTAGTATAAAGCTGTCTTATGCAATATTTGGGACACACACTAAAAAAAATTATTTGTTGTTCATCTGTAATTTGAATTTATCTGGGTGTCTGATTTTCTTGTTTTGTTTCAGTTTGGATTTTTTTTTTAGGGAGTCTTGAGTGGGGAGGGGGTTGGTTGTTTTGTTCTGTTTGTCCGCTAAATCTGGCCACTCTAAACCCAGGTCATGAGAAATAGCTATTTTCAGCAACAATTCCACCTTCAAAAGTAAATCCAGCCACTTTGTCATCATGAACATCCTTATTTTCAGACATGTTCCCTAGTTAAATTACAAAAAAAAAAAAAAAAA
>CM052442.1:30064225-30105949 GCA_028533085.1 Varecia variegata | reverse complement strand
GAATTGAGAGGAAACAGAAGTTTGAGAATTTGGCAGAGAAGGAGCTCCAAATAGCCCAGATACTGCCGGGCCAAGCCCTAAATAGGAAAATGTGCCAAAATTTTTTGAGTAAGCTAGCTGTCAGCTGACGGACAAGGTCTACTTAGCAAAACTGAATTTTCATTTGACTAGTAGGTCTCAAGCCTCTGAACGATGCAAAAATAAAACTAATTTAGTGAAGTAATTTCATTTAATTTGGACATTTCAACAGCCATAACCCAATTCCATTCATAGGGCCATAATCTTATCTAAGCAAGAGCAAGTTGCTCTCTGAGTCCCCAAAGAGAAGGACATTTTTGCTGTGGCAGTGTCTGCTCATGGTGCTCAGGTGCTTCTCAGTTGTCTTCCATTAGGGAAGAGGATATATGACTCCAGGGAGAGGTCAATCCCATTTAATCCAAAAAATATGTGTCGACTGCCTTGTTCGTACATGACACTTTGACAAAAGCTGTGAAAGTCACAAGACTGAACTTCTGCCCTCAAAAACTTAAAATCAGGTGTGTGGAGGGCAAGGAAGTAAGAGAAAAGGCAGAGCATAGTCAAGGGCCTATGAGTTAGAAGAGGCTCAGGGAAGGAGCTGGCCCTGAGATGAGCATCAAGGAACAATTATGCTAACGCAGGTGGAAATGACAAGGGATATGAGAAAAGGACCAAAATGAGATTTCATGAGGCTATTTAATAATAATAGCTTTAAAAGGCAGTTACCAAGGCCAGAGCTAAGGAAATGTGTCACCGAAAGCAGGCAGGTGCCCTGACGCTGGGACCTTGAAAGTCAGTTATTGAATCTGCAGTAGGAGGTGTCGTTAGAGGTTGCTGAGCCGGGAGTGACAAGATCAGAGCTGGCACTTCCTCGGTGACCAAGGTGGGCCTCGGGGAGAATAGTCAACTGCCACCGTGTGGTGTGACTCAACGGGGTGCTGGGTGGCCCTCTTCCTCCTCACCCTCAAACCCTCATCATAGCCCAATAGGATTGTAACTTTGTTTGAGATTTGTATCCCCATTTTAAATTAAATGCCTCTAAAAAGGCCAGATATAATTGAATATAAAGGGATTTAATGGATCTGTCAGTGAGAGTCCCCAAGAGCCCCGGGGACGTGAGGGGACAGGCTGTGGGAGAGGCACTGAAGAAGGGCCTGGGACAACCCCTCACTCATCCTCAGCTCAAGGCGTCTTCCTGGGTAACTGGCTGAGTTATCACAGATGAGGGGCTCCAGGGAGGAATTTTGGTCCCAGGCAAGAATCTACTCCCAGCTTTCCACTAGTCTCTGCACGACTCTGTGTCACTGTCCCTTGCATCCCTCCACGTCATTTGTAACAGGGGTAGGACAGTAGCAGCACCTCTTGGCCTCCCAGAGGTGATTCCCAGGCACACGGGCACCACGTACATCAAATTATGAATCTTACCAGTGCTTTGTTCAAGGGGCAACATTGTGTTTTCCAGATCATTTTTGAAAGATGCCAATCATGGTTTTATTTTGTTTGTTAAATTCACAGGAAAGGGCAGATGCCCTAGTTGTACCTTATATCATTAACAATGCGGACTCCTAAGAATCAGGCTCAAGCGCCTGGCCTGGAAGGCATTGCCATCTGCACCTGTCTTCCGACTCACCTCCCAGGTCTCACAGCGACCCCAGCAAGCATCCGTGGTGATGCGAAGGCCCCTGCAGCCTGGCTTCTTGGCCAGGAAAGTAAACTCCCTCACGGCACAGCCCACGAAGGTGCGCAGGTTCCCGTTGGAGGTGCTGAGGACACAGGCGCCACCGGCCAGGAGGAGGACGGCCACCGGGCCGAGGAAGAGGTACGCCAGCTTCATGCCGCTCCTCCACAGAGGGGAAGGAAAAAGAGTTTAACAGGTCCAGTGGCCCTCAGTGGCCACTGTTAAAAGAGACCTGGCCCTGACTGTCCCAGGGAAAATGAGCCAAGAAATTGTAAACGCCCACAGACTCCATCACAGGTGCCCAAGGTCTCCTGTAACTCGTCCCAGTGTGGTTTCCGTGGACCCCTCTAGACGTCCAACCCTCCAACTGCTTTCTCAGGCTTTTCCGTGTGGTGCCCAACTGCTGCAGGTGACTCATGTGTTAAAGAAGTTTGTCCCTGTGGTCACTTCAAAATGGACACAAACTATGAGCAATGCCAAAAGTAACACATATCCTAACATAATACGTGAATACACATAAATTATTTTTGTTCGAGTCTAGGGTATTTGGGTGCCATGTTATATATTTTACTCAAAATTATATTTTCAGTCTCATGGATGCGGAATGAATGAGTGGGTAGATAATACTGATAATAGTATTCCGTATATGTATTGTTATTAACCTGACCTGCCACAAAACGGATAAGCAGAAGATGTTATGAAACCTGGCACCTGACTCGGTGGCCATTTATAAAAATGTGTCCTTCTCGCTACAAACTGCCTCTGCTCTACGCTTCTGCTGTAATAAGCACCTAGTTGTGATTCAATTTAAATCCAAATGATGGGAAGCGTAGGGGGTATTTAAAACATAATCCCAATCTACTGTCAAGCCCGTTCTCTCTTGGTCTTGGTCAATCCCTGTGCTCTTCTGGGAACCAGAATCACCCCTTCATGCTTGGCCCACTGGAAAGATGCATTGGGTAATGAAGTAAGGGGGACATTGCCCTTATGGCTCCACCACCACCATTAAATTCACTATTGCTGCTAAGTTACTTATTTCCAAATCTGATCTCACAGTTCCTACTTCTGACCTGTCACCATGAGGCTCTCCGGGCTTCCCTCAGCTGGAGTGAAGTTATGAATATGGAGCAGCACTTACCTGTTCTTGCTGGACCTTCTTTTAGAGCTGCAACTTGCACCCAAGATTTCAGTAACTCACAAGGAGTGGTAGAGGTTTGCTCTGAGTAAATGTCTCTACCTTCTGTTACTGGGCTGCTTGACTGCTCAAATATATAGGAAAGGTCTTGTCAATCAAAACAAAAGAGAGGCAAATCCTTACAGGAACTACTCAACACATCAAAGCCATGGAATATAAAGCCAGTCTCTATTTTCCAAAACTGATTAACTTAAAGGGTGTTGTTTTGTTGCTTAACATCACCTACTGAAACAGAAAGTTACCTTGGTGGGAGACATAATCCTAGGGAAATAGTCAGAGGTAGTTCACCTGGTTCTAAGGAGAACAAATGCACTGGGGCAAGATGGATTAGATTTTCCTTCATGGTAACCACAAGTTTCCTTTGAAACAAGAGTAAGTCACCAGCAGCTCACGGCAAACTGTTTCCTTTAATTCATAATGTTTCAATACATTGAAAAGTAACAAAACAATAATTCTTATTGGAAAGAACACAGCATCACTAACTGAAAGAATGGAAATCACAGTGAGAAGAAACATGTCAAAAGTCTTAAAATTAGTTAAGTATTGGATAATATTAACAACACCTTAAAATTAATCATTTAGGAAAAAAATACCAAGATGTTCAAAGTGATTATCTTGCAGCATGGGAACTAAAAACAACTTTTCATTTCTTTTATGTAGCTTTCAATATTTTTCACATTTTCTACATTGGGCAGTCTTTTATCATAGAAATTCAATTAATATTAATATTGTTAAACCAATTGGTATGCATTTTTACTGAACCTAAGGACATTCAATGCTGCTGTAATGGAGATGATTCATTATATTTTTAGTCTTAAAAGGTTAAAATGAGGACAAAATAATATTTCTATGAGTATGGGACACAGTTAATATTCCAATCTGTAATAACAGCATACAAATAAATTAAAAACGTACTTGTTCATGGCATTTTTCTGTGTGCTCTAAAAAGTAAATGAAGCAGGCATCATCTTTGCCCTTAGGAGTTTACATATCATAGCAAATAATGACATAGCCAGAGATATAACATGCATGTTAAATAAGTAGTGAAACTAAAAAAAAGATAAAGTATTTCCATTTTCTGCAAGGAAAGGTGTTCTTTAAATAAATGCACTACTCATTAAAGATTTGATTTTTCAAAACATAGAGCAACATTCAGTGAATCCATCCATATACCGCCACAGCTCTAGAATTGGATTATTATATGTGTTTAATAGAAAATTGAACTAGGCTTGGAATAAAGGACATTCTTCACCCCTTCAGCCTGTGAGTAGCATAACTGGAACTGAGGTTCTCTGGGGACAGACTGCTTACCTGGTGTGATCTTCCTAACTTGCTGGGCCGAGAGCTAGCCAGTCGGCAGTGAGCTGCCCCCCTGAGCTGTTTTTCTGAAAAGGCCTGCTCAACCCTTTTTAGAGCTGAAACATACATACTTGCATCTGCAGTATCACAAAATAAAGACAGACAACAAAAGACCAAGAGCACCTATCTTTCACAATCTCCAACTTCCTCATGATGCAGAGCTGTGGCATCATGCCTTCCACCCCATCAGTGCTAACCTTATAATAATGGCATTTATACTCACTAAGCAACTACTGTGTACCAGGCACCAAGGAATCTGCTGGGTTCTTATAGGTGTTATCTCTAAGCCTTACAACAATTGTGTAAATCAATTATCATTTTCTCCTTTTTACACTGGGAGAAATGGAGGCTCTATCATTTTGTCACCTGCCTACTTCCAAAGCCTTCAACAACACTGGGAATTGCAAATGGGTCTATTTCATCCCTGTAACCAACTACAGTCAATTGGAAGTGTCTCCCTGGAGCTCTGTGTTAAGAAGGCAATGAAGCCAGTCCAAGTGCAAAGGGCAGTGGCCCATCAGCTTCAGCATGGGTGTAGGAAAGGGGAATGCTGTGTGGATGCCACGTTTTGCAGTCCCTGCACTATGCCATGTCACTTGCCTCTCTCTAGGCAGAGTGAGAGGTTGCAGCATGATTCCAAAGGCTAATTAGAGCCCTGATACCTGCAGAATACATCTGCATCACAGTCTATGTGTCTGCCACCTTCCCTTCAACCTTCATTGATGTTCCCACCATCAAAGTCACTGTCTTGAGGTAGCAAGTGAAGATGTGAGCAATGTCCCCAAGCACTGGCCCTGCAGAATCTTCTCTCATTTTGTTCTGTCATCTTCACATGGATTCATTGTCACCTAAGAGGATGAAGCACAAGATACAGATTTTCTAGGGGCAAGGAGAAGGGAGAAGAGATGTACATGAGCAATCCTCTTGAATTCTGGGGGGAGCATGACGCCAGAGGATTGAGCCAAGTGTCAGCACCTTGAAGGGGAGACTGAGCAACGGAGGCCTGTTGGGGAGGGAGCCCCAGGTGGGGAGGGCCTAGGGTGCACATTGTGCGTGTGCAGGAAATGGTGACTTCAGCAGAGCCTGGAGCATGCTCTTCCCTTGCTCAGCCATGTGCATTCTCAGCGACACAACTTCCTTTGTGATTACCTGGAGCAAGTCACTTCTCTCAGCCTCAGTTTCCTCATCTGTAACACAGGAGGTTGGACCCTATGACTCCTAAGGTCCTTTCCAGCTCCAGAGTTAAGGATTCACAAACTAATTCATGGACGGAACAAGCTGAGAACAAGTCAGATGGAGAATCCAGAGGGTCACACTACAATAAAGTCAGCCACGTTTGCATTCAAACCTTGACTCTGACACTTGCCAACTTGTGATCCTGGACAAGTCTCACAATTCCCTGAGTCTCAGCTTCCGATGAAATTTAAAATGTTGCCTAAATAGGGGTCACGTGAGGATTCTGCAAAATAATGTCTATAAATTGCACATCACAGTGCTTGGTACGTCATAGGCAGGCAAGAAATGTTGTTTCTCTTTCCTTCCCCCCAAATTGCATCATTATTGTGTGTACCACTAATAAATAAAAAGCTACCAATAAAAAATTATGTCACGCCAGCAACGATGAGGCATATCCTGATTTCAGAGTTATGAAATGTGAAAAAAAAAGAGTGAGCATGAGAAGAGAGGAGGCAAAGTCTTTGGGGACGATGAGACCTTAGCAGCATTCTGTGACCAGGACACATGGGTGGGCACCAACCTGTGCTTTGATCTGACATGACAATTAACAACATATTTTTCAGTAGCAGAAAAAGTCTGAAGTGTTAGCCTTAATTTTTGAGGTCTAAATCTCATATTTTGGGGGTACAAACTTTACCATAGTTGTAAAATCCACTATATTAATAAATCTTCATAAGTACTCTCAAATAATTTCAAATCTGATCGAAAATGGAGTCAAACTAACTAAGCCAAACAATGCTTAGTGAGCACCCACTCGGGTGCACAGGTACTAAACATGGGCCAGCAGGAACTAAGCCATTTGCTGCATCACTTAAAACGAGCTCTTAAGATTTCACGAAAGATGTGCTTGCTCCAGTATGTTTTTCCCCACCGTGCTCTCAAAACACACCATGCTCTGCCCAAGGGTCATATTAATTAGCATTATGCCTCCCGTAGGGGAATAAAAAAAGCCACAAACGAAGCTACGAGTTTGGAGGAACTAATAGAATTAATGACACAAGAAAGATCAGCCTTGGATCTTACAAAGTTGTATGTTGCTTTTAATATCTCTTATTTACGGGGCGGGGGGAATTCTGGGCTTACAAATGAAGATAAATGGTGAAGACTTGGAAGAAATTAATTTTGTTGAAAAGTCATTTCTTCCTCTCAAAGCACTGGGTATTTGTGGGTCAGCTCCTCGTGTTATTGACTTAAAGAGATAACATTTGCCCTAGATGATGGTGCAGTTGCTATGGTAACATTTTTTTAACAAGACTAAAAATAATGAAGCTTGTGTGTCTGATTTACTAGGACAAGTCAAGCCTTTCTCCACAACTGTCTGAAAGAAGTATCTGTCAGTTGTCACAGATTTATTTCAAATTAAGGGGCACATGGTTTAAGCGCTGAAGGGAAATGTTTTTATTTCTCCCTGACTCCTCCACTTTTGAATGTCATAGCTTTGCAGGGCACGGCAGACACATGCCTAATAGAGAGGAACAGAGCGGAGTCTAATGAGTCACAAAGAAGCATTCTTTATTTTAAGTGCATCTTGTATTCTCACTGGAATGAATCCACAAAGCTGCTGGGTCCCCAAACCCTTCGTTTGTAATTCCCCACTGTCACACGGACAAGGCCAAGGTGGTTGTGAGCTGAGCTTCGAAGCCACAGCCCCTCATTTGTTAGCTATTGACTTTGTTCTGGAAAAGATTCCCAGGACCCCAGAGTATGCACAAGTGTGCCCAGGCCTGTGCTCTGCCATGGGGCAGGGTGATGGGAAGATGGAGGGAGAGAGCTGTTCCACTCTCCAGAGATTCCACCACATCATTCAACAGATATTTATTAAGCAACTACTGTGTGCCAGGCACTGTCTCACACTGGGGTCCCTGGGTTCATTAAAAAAATTAAAATATAATGATGTTGGGAGGTATAGGGATGGGAATAGCTAACATATGACAGTAATAGATTTCTTTCGTCTTCTCTTTCCTTTTCTTTCACCCTTCCTCCTTCCTTCTTTCTGGGCTTCCATACTTTATTGAGTGTTTCACTGAGTGTTACCATATGTTGGACACATACCAAGCACAAATACAAATAGAGCTAAGAATCTGACCTCCAAGTGTCAATTGTGTAGTGAGGATAATAAATAAACCGACATATATGCAACCTAGAAATTGCATTCTTGGTCATTTATTCCAGAGAAATGAAAATTTGTGGTCACATAAAAATCTATACATGTTCAAAGAAGGCTTATTCATAGTAGCCCAAAACTGGAAACAACTCAAGCATCCTTCAGCAGGTAAATGGTTAAACAAACTGTGGTACACCCATAACATGCAATGTTACTCAGCAATAAAAGGGAATGAATGCACAACAAGGTAGATGAATCTCCAGAGAATTATGCTGAGTGAAAAAAGCCAGTCCTGAGAGGTGACAAACTACATGATTCCATTTATATAACATTCTCCAAATGACAAAGTTATAGAAATGGAGAACAGACCAGCACTTGCCAGGGGTTAAGGAGGGTCCAAGGTAGGAGGGAAGTCATGTGGTTATAAAAAGGAAAACACGAAGGGTTTTTGTGATGATAGAAATGTTCTATCTCTTAACTGTGGTGGTGGATACAAGAAGGAAACGTAATAAAATTGCGTAGAACACACGCAAATACACGTAAAATGGGAAATTTAAACAAGATCAGTGTGTCAGTGTCAATACCCTGGTTGTCACATTGTATTATAGTTTTGCAACAATGTTATGTTGATTTTTAAAAATCAAACCTTTTAAGGTTTGATTTTTAAAAATCAACATAACATTAAGCATGATAAGTGCTATGATAAAAATGAAAATAGGAAGTTATGGGAGCTTAGTCTATGGGATGTGGAGGACTGTTGCTAGGAGAGACTTCCTAGAGAGGTAATTTTCATCGGTTAGTGGAAGGAGAGACCGAGAGAGAATTCATTTCAGGCAGAGGAAACCACAGAGAGAGCAAGGTCTTTGTCTGTCTCATTTACTGCTCCTTCCCCAATGCTTAGAACACTGCCTGGTTCACAGTTCAATACCAAAAACTGTTTGCTAAATGAATAACTAAAGACATGAAAGAGGGTGCGGTGAGTTCTTAGTTCATCCTGGTTGAGCTTGGAGTGTGTTCAGCAAGAGAAACAGAGACTAGGGTAGTAGCAGCAGGTGGGGTGCAGGTCAAATACTCTGAAACACCCTGTGGGCATAGTGAGGAGACAGACTGGAGCAGAAACCAGCCGGGGAGGTTGCTGTGTTGATCCAGGTGAGCACTTTGCCTACAATGTGTGATGTTGGAAGCCCTTCCTGCTAAGTTCTATGTCTAAACCAGCGGTGTCCAATAGAGATAGAATTCAAGCCACATATGTAATGTTAAATTTTCTAGTGGTCGCGTTTAAAAAGTAAAAAGAAACAAGTGAAAATTAATTTAAATAATTAATCCCAGTGTGATATGTGCTAGAAATAAAATAGATTTTATTTAACCCAACATTATCTAACTTTTTTTTTTTTTTGTGAGACAAGGGCTCACTCTCTCGCCTGGGCTAGACTGCAGTGGCATCATCATAGCTCACTGCAGCCTCAAACTCCTGGGCTCAAGCAATCCTCCTGTCTTAGCTTCCCGAGTAGCTGGGACTACAGGTGCTCACCACCACACCCGGCTAATTTTTTAATTTTTTGTAGAGATGGGGTCTCGATATACTGATCAGGCTGGTCTCCAACTCTTGGCCTCAAGTGATCCTCCCACCTTGGCCTCCCAAAGTGCTGGGATTACAGGCATGAGGCACTGTGCCTGGCCAACATCTTTCTTTTATACTAAGTCTTTAAAGTCTGATCTTCATTGATAGCACATATAATTGGCAGCACATTTCATTCAAAATAGCCACATTTCAAGTGTTCAAAAGCTACATGGAATGGCTACCATACTGGACAGTGCCACTGCTCCTCAGAGGCAAACAGTAACTAAACTCTTTCTAGAACCTTTTTATGTGACATATCTATTAATTTCAGCAACAACAACAATTCTGTGAAGTATTATTATTATACCTACACTTTATGATGAGGAAACTGAGACCCAAAGAAGTTAAATGAATTAACCATGTCCTTCCAGCTAATCAGTGATGGAGCTAGGATTGGAATTCCGCTCTGATTTTTACTGTATCAGCCTGCTTTAGCCACTCTGTTAGGCTGTTCCAGTGAGAAACCTTGGCCCATGTGAGGGGATCATTAGATCAACCTTATAGAAATAGCTGAGCCTTCACCAGCTGAGCCCACGCAGTTGATGCCTGTGAAATTTCAAAGCTTAAAGCAGCAAGGAGTCCATAAAAGAGAATTTTTCCCTAGAACTTATCAAAATGCTTATTTATCCAGGGCCACAATTTCTGATCTGCTGAGCCTAATTACTTGATTTTGAGAGTCTTGATCTTTGGAAATGTACCTGTTTGCCTGAATTAATCACTGCTTCTTATCTGAACACTGCTGAAGAGCCGGCATCAAAATGAATTACCCAGGAAAATTTCTTCTAAGTAGAGACGACCCTGACATTCAGTGAATGATGAAGCCAGAAACAGTACTCACGTCCAGAGAAGGGAAACCAATATAATCAAAGAGAAGAAGGAATTTAATAATAAAGAATAAAACTGGGGGAAAAAAATCACCAAGCCAGGCTGCACAGGCAAAGGCTGAGGGGAAGGAAAACGCAATAAAGATCTTGTAGCCCTGACAGCCGTGAGTGTATTAAACCACACCATTTTTAAGACATATAAGACCCAGTTCTGTCTGCAGCTGTGGCTCCTGGGACCTGACTGTCTCTCGGAATCAGGGGCTCACCCTCGCAAGACACCCGCCAAAGATTAGAGATGTAGTTTGAGACTTAAGAGCTGAGTAAAGTAAAAACCTCAAAATCATGATTCTGAGTTAACGAACCATGGATAGAAAACAAACCGGGCCCAGCACAGAAAGCTGAAACAGCCTGGATCGTCGGCATATAAACACCTCATGCCGTGCATTGATTTCCTCACTAGCTGCTTGATCTCCTTGTTTGATGTCACAGAAACATCCCAATCTCATTATGTCCCAAAGTTCGTTATCATTCTCTCCAGGCTCTTTCCCGCCCCCTTCACCTGTGTGTCCCATCTCTGTAGATGACACCACCTGAGATCCTATGTCCCGTATCCCACCCCCCCCCACACACAATTCTGTCAGTTTTCTCTCCCAGACACCTGTGCCTTCCAAATTCAGAGCCCTAGAAGACTCTTCCTACTGATGCCTCTGACTCCTTCCTCTCTGTTCACCGGAGCGGGAAAGGTCTTTTGTAAAAATGTAAACCTAAGCCTGACTTGTACATTCCGGTTGAAACTCCTCACTGCTCCCCATGGCACTCAGGAGAAAATACAAACCCCTTGGCCAAGCCCCCTTCCCAGCCCCAAACCTCTCTCTCCTCCCAGCCCTCTGCATTCTCACCATCCTCTCCCCTCTGGCCTCCACGCGTGCCCTTCCCTCTCCCCGGCTCCCACCTCTGCTTCACCCCATACTCATCCTCTCGGACCTGGCCTCGCTGCCGCCTCCTTCAGGAAGTCCTCCCTGATCCTGCCTCTCCGAGTCTCAGGTGCGTGCCCCTGCCATGTGCTCCCACCATGCCAGGTCCCTCCCCTGCGGCAGTTTCTTCCACATGGCATCGTCATCGGCAGTTCACTTGTCTCTAGCTGCTTCTAGGTCGCTGGCTCCAAGAAGCCGTGTCGTAACTCTCCGGCCCACCCTCACATGCCCAGTACCTGCACATGGTAGGCAATAAACAAGTAAATGACTTCACGATTGAGGAGAACACTAAATATCACTTATTCCCATTTTCTCCTGACTCAAAGTTTTGTCAGTCCCCATTAAAGTTTGGCAAATATTTCCAGAAGAGCAAACGGTCAATCCAAAAAAAGACTGGCCTTCCCACACCTAAGTGAGAGCTCAGTGGTGGCGCAGGCGTCATCGTGAAATGCCGAGAGGTTTGTGTGGGTGGAGGGTGGGGCCCACACGAGGGCTGTGAATTCGCCCAGGCAGCAGGGTCAGCACCCATCTCCCCATTATCTGCTTTCCCATCACGGGACATGAAACCTGACCCCTGACACCCCTGCCACCCCTGCCAATTCGAACAAATTCCTCCAAGTGAATGGTCAACGTACACATCTGCTTCTTGGTACTCCTTGGCACTTTGCTCTGTTGGATTGAGTTTTATGATACTAACTTCAATTACTTGGCGGGCGGGAACCAAACAGCCAAAAATTTTCCTTCTTTGCAGCTTGAAATAGCTCATCCAAGAAATGTGGAGAGTATAGAAATTCGATTTGATTGACAGCCAGCTATTTGCTTCGATCACTTCAGCTATTCTGTAGCTTTCTTTGGAAAAAGGAGTTTGGGCTTTTCTGACAGTCTGATAGGCAATGACATGATTTTAATAATCCTCTCCCCTCAGGGGCAAAAATAAAGAAGGAAACTTCATAAATGAAATTACTGTGCCTCAAAGATGCAGTCACTAGATTCAGCCTTTTTGCATTGTTCATGTCCAGGGCCCTGGAAATAAGACGTGTATTTCAGGCATGCCTAACACTTGTTCATGCTCTATTTTCTGAACTGCCTTGAAGATAGATGCGGCCTGCAGCAGACAGGGCCAAAAGCATGGAGCTTTAGAAATATGATTAGAATACACACACACACACACACTCAGCTCAACTCCGTCCATCACATAAAATTATGGATTCAATTCCTCAATTAAAACAATTACAAAACCCTTTCATTTTTAGATTCCAGTCTAACCTTTCTCTTCCAATGCTATGCTTGGGGTTGGTAGGAGGCAGGGTTGCTGATATCCCAGTCTCACTTTCCCACGGCACGCAAGAAGGAGACACCTCAATGGAATACTTGTGGCCTCTGTCTCTCTACCCCACGCTCCTACCCCCAGTCTCTTATCTGATTGGTGAGATTGGAAAATAAACATAGTGACTCAACATCCTGGAGATTCAGAGTTCAGGTAGATTTATCAGTCAGGATGGTTCTGGCTGCAAGTTACAAGTGCAAGCCACTGAGGTGGCATAAACTTACTTAAGTGTAAGTAACAGGAAGCCCAGGGTCCGGGAGATCTGGCGTTGGTGTTGCTGCTCAACAATGTCACCAAGGACCCATGTGCTTCCCCTTTGCCTGCTCTGCCATCCTCAGCACGCTGCATGTCTCCCCAGCTCCAAACTTACTGTCCCGAAGCAAACATGTTTAAAAACAAAAAAAGTGGGGGCAGGGGGGAAATCAAGAAAGGAGGGTAACTTGTCCCAAGCATCTCTCTTTGAAGAGAGGGAAAGTCTTACAGAAGTTTCTTGCAGAGTTCCTCTTTAATCACATTGGCCAGAATTGGGTCGCATGATCATGTCACTGTGAGAAAGGCTGAAAACGAGAGTCCCAGGCATTTTCAGCCTCTATAGCTGGAGAGCAGCCCTGCTGGCGAGGGACAAAAAAGCAGGGAATGGCTGCAGGGCAGATAACCACCAGTGTCGGTCAAATGTGTAGCTTCAATTCAGGGCAAAGGCCATTTGAGTACATAACAAGCAGTACTCTAATTTAACGTCAATACGAAAGTCAATATTTTTATCTCCTACTGTCAGATTCATGCATCTTATTTTTCAATTAGTTCCAAGCTCAGAGCAAAGAGAGGGACATGATTACTTATCATCCCTAAACACTAACAATTACCACCAGCAGCATTGTTGACTGTAGGAAAATCCACCACCACCCGCCTCTGGGCTGCAATTTCATGACGTGGAAAGCAAGGGGGGCTGGGTGAGAGTCTCTCCAACACTCCTTCCAGCCCTGACAGCGTATGATCCCATGACTGTGCATTCAAATGTCTCCAAGCAGTGAATCAAATCACAAGTAGCCTAAAAAATGCTATGGAAGGAAGAAATTTGACTCACATTGACTCACATTGGCCTTGGGAATCAAAAATAGTAAATAACCATGAACTCTGAAGCCAGCATCAGTTTAATAAACATAAGAACTTGTCAATGTGCCCCAGGCAGATTATTGAAGGTAGCCATGTAATGGGCTTACACGAGTTTAGGAAAATTGCTGCTCCCTTGAAAATGAGTTCTGTAAGACAAGCAGACTAACAAGGCAAAAAATGGATTTCTCCTGCAACTCTGTGTTGGAATAATCTCTCCTGTCTACAGTGTACAGCCCAAACACCTTGACAGAGCTTCTATAAAGTCCTTCCCAGCCAAGCATCAGCCTATATCCACACATACTCAATAATAACAGCAGCTAATATTTTAATATTACTTTGTGCTGAATACATATGAAGCACTTGACGTTGCACTCTTTTAATCTTCACAACAATATTATTATAATATTATCTCCATTTTACAGACAAAGAAACTGAAGTTATTCAACTTGCCCAAGATCATATAGCTAAAAGTGGTGGAGCCAGAATTTGAACGTAGGCAGTCTGTGTCCAGAGCCCATGCTCTTAACCACTGTGTTATAGTATTATAACTCTGATAGTACTTACATATTATTTTTTAAATTTCTTTTTATATTTTTATTTCTACCACTAATCCATATGGAGACAATATCTTCATCCCCTAGTATTATATCTGATGGCTAATAGAAACTCATTAAGTAATGAATGAATAAATGAATGACTTTCTGTACAGACTTTTCACTCTTCTTTAAACAAACACTGCTTTAGTATACTGCCAAGCTCTAGCTTACACTGCTCATTCTACCCAGAAGAATGTGTTCAAATGCCATAGCCATACTGTGTTCTTCACATGGAAAACAAGTCACATACAAAGCAACTATTAATAGAATCAGAATGACATAGGACTTACTTATTAATCAGGATCAGCCAAAAACGACCCCAAAATCTCAATGACTTAAAACGATAAACTTACTCCCAGTCAGCAGAAGCAGCAGGCAGACCTCTGCAATCATTAGAACACAAAGGACTCATCTTGTGTGGTGTCACTATCTCCACGACGTGGCCTATAAGAACTCCATGGAAGGGGGAGAGAAGCCTGGAGAATTATGTACACTTGAAAGTACGCGCATCAAGTACCCACATTATGTTGGCCATAACTAAGCCTTATGGCCCTGACATCACTGCAAATAAGGCTGAGGAATAAAGTTGTCCTGCATACCAAAGAAGAGGATAAAATAACTTTGATGAACACACAGTATTCTTCTCATCCTAGCTTCTTCACAATAATAGGGAGCAATACCTTCAAAATTCTAATGAAAATGATTTTCATCTTCAAATTCTATAGCCAGCCAAACTTTCAATAAAGCATGAGAGTAGAATAAAGAAATAATCAGACATGCAAGATCTCAAAAATCATATACTCCACACACCCTTTTTCAGGAAGCTACCAAATAATGTAAATAAAGGAAGAAAAATGTCTAATCTAGGAATCAGGGATCCAATGCAGGAAAGAGTTGAAGAGAAGTCCAGAAATAATAGCTGTGTAGTGTGCCTGGCCAGCAACAAATCCAACTGGAGAGCAGGGAACTGCATGTGAAGGGTGGGGAAAGGGAAAATGGGCTGCTGGTCTGTTATATCACCAAGTCTTAGCTTATACTGCTTCCTCATCTACCACAATAGGAAGTCAATAAATAATGTCTAAAGTTTATAAACCTATAAACAGCAGTATAGGCCTATGACTTAGGTATGGAGAAATAAAGTACAAAAGAAATAGCTAAAAAGACCTGAAAATGGCTTCTCCAGGACAGCTGAACTTGGAGGTCGGGCTGGGGTACAGATGGGTACATTCTTCATTATAACTCTTGGTATAGTATGTGACTTTTTAACCAGGTGGTGTATTTTTTGGGTTTTTTTTGCTAAAAATGTTGCATGTTTTTAAATAAAGTTGAAAGAAGGAGAAAGAAGTTTTTATAATCTTTTCCTTTGTCCTACCCAAAGGTCTCATCTCAAAAAGTCAAGGAGAGAAGAAGGGGACAGGGCAAATTTGCTCATACATGACATCTTTTTTGAAACCCCAAGCAGAATATTTTCTCCTTCATCCAATTCTTTTAAAAAATACTTGTCAATGGCCCCACCTTCCTAAAGGTCAAAGGAAAAGAAAGGGCTGGGCTGGGAACAATAGATCAGGCCACAAACAGAGCCCCAGGAATATCAGTAGTGACCGCCACATGTGTTGGACCTCTCCTCCATTGTGCAAAAAAAAAAAAAAAAAGTATAGTAAGACATTTTATGCATTTTTCTGAAATCAAGATGTACTATATCCTTCTCATCTAGGGGCTTCATAAACCTCTCAAAAAAATTTTTTTTAGTTCAACGTGACTTTTTGGTGAGCTCATGTTGATCGCCAATGAATACTGACTCCCTAAGTGCTCAGACACCTATCAAGCTTACCTTTCTAATTTCCATAATTCATCTTTTGATTTTTTTTAAACTTGGGCAACATCTGTTGACATCTTGGCTCTCTTGCTGCCCTCCATGCTTCTGAAAGTTCACCAGCAATAGTTCTGCTGTCATTTCTGTAAGATCTATTAGAATGTCATTTGCTTGGTCCTAGATAATTGACCACATTCATTGAATGTGAAGGTTTCATTGCCTCTTTCAACAACATTCATCCTGCAGTCAGGTACTGGGGATAGAGGTGTATCACATAGTAATAGTTCTTGCCATTCAGGAGCTCTTAGTCTAGAGGAACAGACTGAAAAATAATCCAGCAATTACAATGATAAATGTATGATAGAGATATGCCTAGGGAGCTGAGGGTTAGAAGTGGTACTTCACCCAGCCTGGAGGAGGGACAGGCTTTCTTGGATGAAGTGTCCTCTGTGCATGTGAAGGACTTAGGAACAAATGTGTCGAGAAAAGGAAAGGGGCATTCTGGGCAGAGGAAAGTGCACATTCAAAGGCTCAGAAGTGAGAGAGAACGCAGAAGGGTCAGGGAATTTAAAGTCATTTGGGCATAGGGAGAAGTGACAGGAGATGAAAGCCACCTCCAGAGGTAAGCAGGAGCCAGGTTCTACTGGGAAGATACTAGAGGATTTTATTCAGAGAAGTATTATGATCACATAGGAGTTTAAAGAGATCTGTCCAACGCAGAGGACTACAGTGGGGGTCGGGAGGAGAGGGTGAGATTGGAGAAAGAGACTCTATGAGCAACATGAGACCATCAAGTTAATGAGGGGAGATATCTTGAGAGCATGGACTAAGACAATGGATGTGTGGATAAAAGAGAAGAGAGAGCAATCAAAATCTGTTTGGGAGGTTGACTCAGCAGTATCTAGTTATAAAGGATGATGGAGGAAGAGGCGTCTCAGGTGGCTCATCTGGCTTTGCTGACTGGATGGGTGTTTGCACCATTGGCCAGCAGGGGAATTGGGGGAATGGGTTGGGGGAAGGTGAGTTCCCTTGTGTCAACTTTGAAATATTTACCAGACATTTGAGTAGAAATGTGTACTTACAGGTAGATGGGTAGGTCCGCTCTCCAGAGAGAGTCAGGGAAAGAGAAAACAACTGTTTCATCAGCACAGAGGTGTGGTAGAAGCACTTGGGATGAGCAAGATCTCTCAGGAAAGACGTGTAGTAAAGAAAAAGGGCAAGAATCAAATAAGGAGCCCTAAAGCTTAGTACCCAGCTAATTTAGACCCAAGTGTTTATCTCCTCAGGGCTCCCACAGCACCTTGAGCTAACAACCATTATTTTTAAGTCCATGTATTTTTTTTCCCCCACATTAGGCACAATTAACTCAAAGGTTTAAAGGTAGGGACAAAGTCTTACTTGATTCAGTGTCCCAGGATCAAACACACAATTAAGAATACCTACATGTCCAATATATGTTTATTAAACAATGGTTGTATATTCATACAGTTTATTGACAAGTCAGAAAACCAGCAAGTCTGACATGCTTCAAATTCAGGAAAGTACCAGTCTCTAGCATGTCACTCAAAAAGAATTCTTACCTAAGAACACACCTCTTCTCTCTTCCCCTTCTTTCTCTTTACTCACTTCAGAGTAGACAGCTGGTTTCTGGACTCTACCATTTGCTTCCTTTCCTCACCATGAAAACAGGAATTAATCCAATTAATCCTCCTCTGAGCCCCTGACAAGGGGGTGAGATCAGCCTCCCTCCTGCAGGCACCACCTCTGGGAGAATCCCAGTTGGAGGAAAAGAGAGCATGATTATTCTATATGAGGCTTTTGTAATCAGAACCTCTCCCTGGGGACAGTTCATTAACACTGGAAATTCATCATGGTTACAAAGTGTTTTGATTTCAGAAAAATAAGACATCTTCTCTGCTAAGGTGGCAAGTGGTGTTTTGTTTTTTACAGATTAACTAGGCAAGAGCCACAAGTTCAGTGTCAAAGAGCCAAGATTTTTCTCTTCTCACTAAGCCGGCTACCAACCTACTCAGAAGATAGTGATTCGTGTTTGTACCATGAAATTAGAGCGTTAGGGAGGAAGTAAAGTTGGAGGGTTTCCTGTCCTTGGGAGGAGCCCGCCAGAGCAGGCTCTTGCTCCATCTGCCTGTAGACTCTCACGTTGCCCAGCCATTATGTCTTGCTTGGGAACTAACTGTAAGCATATGCGGTTAAGGCTTTGTGCTTAGCCTATTGTAAGAGGTCAATCAACATTAATTAAAAAGCAAAACAAAAACGGTGAGAAAGTCTGAGTTCTGGGATTGGGCTTCTGTCAGTACAATGCAAACAAAAGTTGGGGCCCGGGCCCCATTCAGAGTTCAGGACTAACTCCTACTACATCTGAGAATTGACAGTGACTACATCAACTCTGGACTCTCAGTGAGACGGTCAGCACTGAAAGGGAAGTTCTATACTCATTCCCCCACCCTTGAGACTGGAGACTAAATGTTTATGGTGCCATTTTATACCTAATAACAGAAAAAAATATATAAGTGACACCCAATACTGACAAGGATGTTATGCAAATAATGTACCCAAATTCTAGAGGCCTTGTAAATTGGTGCAAACCTTTTGGAAAATAATTTACCCATATGTCTCAAAACTCATAGAAACCTAGGGGGAAGGGCACATCTGTAGCCCTGGCTTGGGTGAGGCAAAGTCATTACTTGTAACCAAAATGTTTGTACTCCCATAATATACTGAAATTAAAAAAAAAAAAAGCAAATACTAAAAAAAAAAACTCATAGAAAGTTTTCTATTCTTCTACTCCTGGCAATTTATCCTAAAGAAAAAAAAAAACTTAAAATGAAAATACAACTTATGTAAAATACATTTATTGTAGCATTATTTTACAAAAATAGCAGTAGGAAACATCCTAATCATGTAAGGATAGGAAATTATTAAATTATGGTCCATCCACACAATGGAATGGTATTTATCAATTATAATTATTATAAAGACTATAGCATGTGGAAAGCATTTGACATAGGTCAAGGGGGAAAATCAGAATGCAAAATTATGCATCATAAATGGTATAACTACATCTGTTTAACAATTATACAAGCCTATGGAAAAAAACTAGAAAGTCATATGGAAAATGATAATTGATTTTTTTAAGGTAAGTAGATTGAGTTAACCATAAAAATTTAATTATTTCAAACCTTCAAGGAAAGAAAATTATGACACTATTTAAACAATCCCAGAGAAGAAAACATCCCCATTTCTTTTTATAATACAAAGACATTAATGCTAAAACTAGAATAAGAGGGCACAGAAAAGAAAGCTATAATCTTATTTCCCTTATGAGTACTGATGTCAAAATGCTAAATAAAATATTAGCAAATTGAATTCAGCAAAATATTATACAAGTAATATATCACGATCAAGTTGGGCTTATTCCAGAAATGCAAGGATGATTCAGTAACAGAAAATATGTTTATGTAATTCTCCATATTAATAGCTCAAAGGAGGAAAAACATGATGTCATCTCAACAGAGGCTGCAAAAACATATAATAAAATAAATACAACAATTATTTCTGACTTAAAATCTTTAAATTCCTACCACAATAGGAAAAACAGGTACTTTTCCAATATTGTATTTCTGAGCATACATGTGTGTATGTGCATAGTTATACTGAATTCTAATTATTCAAAACTATAAAAACTCAGCAACAGTTCATTGGTCCCACTAATCCCTTGGAGACTAAACAGGCATAATGACCACTCAAAGGCTCAAAGCAGACTCTGCTATCAGAGTGCCCTGATCTTCCCAGATTTTATCTTCAGGTCCAACTTCTTTATTTCTGTACTGATAAGGATGCCTTGGGCTGCAAAGAACGCCCATTCACAATATTCTCCAGTAGCTTCCTATCACACAAACAGAGGATTCCTGGTTCCCACCCTGGCCTCTAAGGACCATGTATTTCCACCTCTGCCTCCCTCTTACCAATGATCTCCATCACACTGTACCAGCCTCCTGGTTTTTCCTAAAAACACAAGCACATTCCTGCCTTGGGACCTCTAAACTCGTTGTTTTTTCTTCCCAATAAAGTTCTGTCATCAGATGTTTTAGTGGCTCACTCTCTCACTTTATTCACTTCCCTGTCTACACTGTCTCAAATAGCATGCCTCTCACACATATGAGCCCCCACCAACACTCCCTATCTCCTCACCCCTCTTCACTACCTGACCTCATATTATACCTTTATCTCTGTGCTGTTTTCTTTGCTATCAGAAAGCAGACTCATGAGGGCAAACACTTTGACCACATTGTCCACTGCTGCACACGCAGTATGTAGGACGGCACCTGGCACATAGTGGACACAAGCTAATTATGTTGTTGGAGCAAGAGAAAGCCTGACTCATACAGGTTTGAACAGTTAGGAAATTTACTATCTCACATAGCAAATCCCAGGGGCAGTCAAGGAAAGAGCAGAGCTTTGCCTCTTTTTCTCTGATGTTCTCTCTGTTCCTCCCTGTTTATCATGTCAGCTTTGTTCTATGTGATCGCAAATGGCTGCAGCAGCGGCAACTGGAGCAAGGTGCTTTCTCTTTCTCATCCATTGAGAGAGAGCGAGAGTCTCCCTCTGTGGTGGAATAAGTCACTCCCTTCAGTCTGATTGGGCCCCCTTGGTTCATGTGCCCACTCCTGAACAGAAATCACCCGCAGGCAGGAGGGAACCCATGATTGGCTCGCATGACTCAAGACCTACCTATCCCTAGAGAAGGGCAGAAGTCAGCCTCTGCTCCCTCACATGGGTTGCATGAGGAAGGGGTGGGTGGATGCCTGAACCAAATCAGGATTGTTTGTGGAAATGAGAAGTGAAGGAAATGGTATTCACATGACACGAGCTCCAACACTATCTAGCATTTATAAGAACTTCCATGAAAAACAGCTACTGATTCTGCAATAAATGAGAGGGAATGGTAGAAGATCTGAAGATGCACTGTATTGTATTACTAGCCAAGAAAGTAGCTACGTGTTGCTCCAGAACACACAGCCAGCCAGGACCAGAGCTGGGAGTAGACTGTAGGTGCAAGACCCCCAGCCCAGGGCTCCTTCCGCTACAACAATGCTCCCGATCTCCCCTGAGCCAGGCAGTCAAGCCCCTTTCTGGTGTGTCTTGCTGTATACACAGTTGACATCTGTTCTTATGCTACAGTAAAGCACAGATTCAACTCTGGGGTTCCTTTTATCCAAAGCAAAATTCTGGTGAAGATTTAAATATCCATAAGCAGATATAAATGAGATTATATAAATTAGATTAGATATAGGCATAGATATAAATGAAATAGACACATATTTCATATAACATATATGAAATAAAGTTGCTCAAAAGAATCACAGCTATTCCTGGTCCTGAGATGTGAGGGAACTTTCTCCCATTGTCCCTTACTAAGCATGTGATGTAGTGAACAGTGGTGCCCACACCATCTCCATAGACAGCACAAGATTAAGTACTGAAGTGGTCTCATGTTGCTTTTCACTGAATATTAATGGCACAGTACCAAAGCAGGGTCCAATAAAAGAGCAGATGAGTTTGCCAGAGGGGACCAACAAGAAGCTTAGGAAGTACACAGTTCATGGTTTATGTTTTCTCTTCAAGATGGAAAGCAAGCCAGAGAGGAAGGAAGTGGATGGGGGGTCTACGGAAGACAAGCAAGGGTTTAAAATAGTCACTGAGGGAGTGACTATGGAGACAGAAGGGTTTGAGCTGAGTTAACAACAGACAGCCAGCCTGCAATAAGGGCTCAGTTGAGACCCAAACGACACATCTACAGAGACACCAATTCCTAGGTTTGCACTATTTTATTCAGCAGCAATCCGCAACCCAGGTCAGCAAGAGTGCAGAAGGCAGAGAGTTGAACTGAGCCAAGATTAGCAGGTCTCCAGGGCTGCTGGAAGGCAAGGGGCTTGAGAACACTGTGTTGCCAGCAAAGTGGGTGAGGGAATGAGGCAGAGTCTGAACTAGATAAAAGAGGGAGGGACGGACAAGGGAGGGCCAATGGGCCATGGTATCCTTACAGCAAGAGCCATGTCACATTTGTCTTTGAATCTCCAACACCCAGTATATATTGACTTTATGTATGAATGAATAAAATGGATGAATGGATTCACACACAACCATGAGTGTACACACACACACACACACACTACCTTATATACCACACTAGAAGATCGGGGTCACCCTTAGAGAAAATCCACCATTATTATTAATCCCGTTAATCCTTGTTACCTCATCTGGGCTCTTCATTGCTTCTCTTACTCCACCCTTTAGGATCTGAAACTTTGATGCCGGGCTCTGCAATCTGGGGAAATCAAGCAAAGACAAGGAAGTGTTCCGGGAGGCTTCTAGGAAGGAATCTCCTCTCTGATGCAAAGAGACCTACGTGGAGAAACTCTTCCTTCTTGATGCAGTAACAGGAGGGCCTGATACCCAGTGTGGCAGCCATCCTGCACGCAGGAGGATACCAGCATCTGGATGAAAGTCAGTGTGATGAGGACAGCAGAATAGTAAGAATAAAGTCCCTGGGCCCTGTTGTTCTACTACAGTGATCAATCCTCAGACATCTTATTACACGCGTTTATAAACGTTTTCATTACATAAAAAATTTCAGTCCCATTTTCTATTAGCTGCAATCTCATCCCACCTGATATAATGACAGCAGAATTCCTCATCTGCAGGCTTTTATCACACAAGGCTGCTGCAACAGGGGAGATTGCATTGAATTCACTAAAATATTCATGTATTTAGGCCAGAAAGTTCACATGATTACTGATTACTTCAGGATGCGTGATTATTTGGAGTTGGTTCATGAGTATATTGTTAACAATATTTCTGACCAGCTAATTCGGAAGAGACTGTTGGAAATAGATAAAATCTAAGCCTTGTTTTGGCCAATAATTCGACCCCCTCTTCCTCTCAATCAACAAAACAAATTCACATAAAATGGTTTGCAATTCAAATCTGTTGATCCTACCCTGTTGCAGGCACTGTGTTGAGCACTTGACACATATTATCCCCTTTAATCCTCAGAACCAATCCTATGAAGTCGGGATTATTATCATCCCCATTTTATAAATGAGAGAAGTCAAGCTGAAAGTAACCATCAGGCTCTCCTCTGGCTGTAAGTTTCTTCTGTGTTACAGTCTTCATTCTTTGGTGTTAATGTTAAGGAGTAATGAAATAGGCAAATATCAGGAGGTAAGAGAAAGAAGACAAAAAAGCAAGAGACCTCAATAATCCAGTGTTAAAATAACCTAATCAGCATTTGGGCAAATAAAGCCAACTTCCTCAGAACTTAGAATAAGATAATATGGAAAAGTCAGCTTTCACGTAAGTCTCTCCCAGTTCTGTTATCCAATTTCTCTCCAGTAGGCAGTATGGGGGTTTCTCTTTCACCTCTTCCATGACAAGACACTGGGAAAGTTCCTTCAGAAAGATTACCCACGTGAGAATGAAACATTCTCCAGCCATTTCCAAAGTTTCTCCTAGATAATTAATCATCTTTTCATGTTCATAAGCTGTTCTTTAGATGTCACGGCATCAATGGTAATGAAAGCCATATCATTAAAACATAAAACTTTTAAAAACACATTTGTACAAAGACAACAAAGAGACATGCTTGTTTACTTTAGAGTAACATAGTAACTCTGTGCTATTTAGTCAACTGCTCCAACTAAACCAGGATTTCCATTATTTATAACCATGGCATTTGATCAAAGGAGAACTCATGTGGCTTATTTCCCCATGCTCTTTTCACTGGTAGTTAAGCCAAACACAAATTGCATTATCTGGTTTCTAGTCACAATAATGAGCCCCAGACTGTTCCCAAATCACAGACATCACAGCCAAATATTTTTGAAAGGGGTTGTAGGTGAATCTGAAGAAACAGAAAATAGCAGTAATAGTAATGTTTTTTAGAAATAGTTTGTCAAGTGAAGAAAAAAAGAAAAGGTTGTGAGTAGGGGTTTCCACTGCTCTAAAAGAATTCTGTAATCTCTCCTCTTAGGAACTTGTCACTCAAATTAATTAAGGTACCGGGATAGCTTTCGGATAATGTGGTGTCAGGCTGGGTTTTCTAGCTCTCCATAAGAAGTATTTTTATAGCAGACTTCATTGCTTTTTCTTTCTAGAAAAGCAATAATTGTTACTCAGGGGTTACCACTTGTACCCACTCTCCTCATGTGGCAAGAAGAAAAATATCTAGACTACTCCCTATATGAAATTTTCATTTGATGATGAGGAGGAAAGTTATAGTGTATATAAATACCACACAGGAATATGCTAGTAAAGCCATCAGAGAGGACTATAGCACTCAGATAGGTCCACATATTGAGGCATACTTACAAATTCACTTGAAAAATAATGATCAAAACAATCAACAGACAAGTTGTATCATGCCCTGCATTTTACATATATCATCTAATCCCAGCAACCACCCCATGAGTTGGGTGACAATAACCCCATTTTATAGAGAATAAATTATTGAGAGTGATATATAAAATTTTAAATGTTTCAATTATTCTCTGTCCCATATACCTATTGGCTTCATTTCAACTGAGAATCTTAAAATTAAAGACTTTATCACCTGAAATCATTGAGCACAAGAATAATACTGGCTGTACACATAAATGGACCTAAGCTTTGTCTAGGCCACTGGTTCTCAAACTCTTTGATCCCAGGATCCCTTTATGCTCTTAAAGATTATTGAAGACTTCAAAAGCTTTTGTATATGTAGGTTCTATCCATCTACATTTACCATCATAGAAATTAAAACTCAGGAATGTTAAAAATCTACATATTAATTTTAAAATAGCAATAATGAACCCATTACATGTTAACATGAATAACATATTTTGTTATTTCTGCAGACTTCTCATGTCATCACACATAATATTTAAATAACTCAGAGATTGAAATTTAGTAAAATTAATAATTTTTACTACTTTATCAAGGACATTCTTAAGTGAAATTAACATTTTTTTAAACTGAGAATGTGTGGTGGTGAAAATTTCAATGACTACTCTTACCGTTTGGTTCCACTGCCTTAATTCATGCTAAAGCACCAGCATTTTTATCCTCCACTGCTCAGTACTGATGTCAATACATTTAAAACAGTAAATGATATCTTAATGTTATTCTGAAAATATCTTTTACCTTGTAAACCTCTTGAAAGGGTCCCAGGGTCTAGAGACCACACTTTGAGAACCACAGCCCTACAGAAAAGATAGACTAACTTAAACTAGAAAGAGGGACGGGAGGTAGGGAAAGAGAGAGACAGAGAAAGAGAAAGAATAATTTTGATTTAATTTTGATTTTTGTTAACTTTTTTTCCTAGAATTCACTCTTTTTTTTAAATACTCTAACCTTATTTATGGTCGAACTAAAATAGATAAAATCTCAATACATTTTCCCAAGGCAATCACCAACTTCCATTAATAGTCATGAGGTCGGTAACACATTGACTAGCACTGATTACCAAATATTTCAAAGTCAAATTCTTATAGCGTTTAGGAAGAGCTGTTCTAACTGAAGAATGGCCTTTATACTAGATTATTAATCTAGTAACAAAGTTGAATGTTAGGTATGGTGTTGGGAGTTGCAAATAACTTGTTTCCTTTATAGTGAAATAAGCACAAAATTGAGCAGCAAAAAGTCAACATGCACAAATTGAATTCAGTCCTTCCCCTTCTTAAACTCCTTCAGTAACATTGGCTCGCTCTTGGGATAAAATGCAAACACCATGACCTGGCCCAGAAGCTGTGCGATCTAGACCCTGCCTACTCCACCAGCCCGGTTCCTGCTCTCTCTCCACTCTGGACATCTGTCTTCTCAAAGCCTTTGCTCTAAGTAAAAGACTGAAGTGTCAGACTGAATTTTAAAAATCCTAAGCCGGGCATGGTGGCGCATGCCTGTAGTCCCAGCTACCCGGGAGGCTGAGGCAGGAGGATCGCTTAAGCCCAGGAGTTTGAGGTTGCTGTGAGCTAGGCTGACGCCACGGCACTCACTCTAGCCCAGGCAACAAAGTGAGACTCCGTCTCAAAAAAAAAAAAAAAAAAAAAAAATCCTAGTTACATAAATGATAAAAAGAATAATAGATTCTTACATATATTATATATCACATAACATATTTAAAGAGAACATAAATCTTATGAATCTTTCCTTTTTTAAAAGAGATATATTTACATGACTTTAAAAGAAACCAGTATTAAGACTACCTCCCACTGTCCCCCATTGACCCTGTTCTGCCATCAGATAACCTTTTATATTAGTTTCTTACATATGCTTCTAATGTTTCATAAGGCAAATATAATAACAAAAAAAATCTTATTTTGTCCCCCTTTTTTATTACAAAAAATGCAATCATACTATAAACACTTCTGAATCTAGTGATATATCCTGGAGCTCTCACCTTATCAGTTTATAGAGAGTTCCCTCATCCTTCCTTATTCACTGCATAGTATGCTAAGTATATTCCACCAGTCTCCTAGTGATTGCTTTGCTGTTTCCAATCCTCTGCTACTACAAACCATGCTGCCATGCTGCTGCAATGGATAACTGAACACGTTATGACTGCCTTTTTTTTTTTTTTTTTTTTTAGAGATGGGGTCTCACTATGTTGCCCAGGCTGGCCTTGAGTGACTGCGTTTTTTTTTGTTGTTGCTGTTGTTTTTGTTTTGTTTTCTGAGACACGGTCTCACTTTGTTGCCCACGCATCAGGGCAGTGGTGTGATCATAGCTCACTGCCACCTCAAACTCCTGGGCTTAAGCAATCCTCCCACCCCAGCCTCCCAAATAGCTGGGACTACAGGTGCACACCACCACACCTGGCTTATTTTTCTATTTTTTTGTAGAGATAGGGTCTTGCTATGCTGCTCAGGCTGGTCTTGAACTCCTGACCTCAAGCAATCTACCTGCCTCAACCTCCCAAAGTGCTAGGATTACAGGCGTGAGCCACTGTGTCTGGCCCTGAATGATTGCTTTTGAAACCTAGTTTTTCACCTCCCAATTGGGAGGAAAGTATAAGCATGCTTGTTTTGTAACCCCATAGCCAGCCCCTTCATCCCTTTAGCTTCCAATATTTCATCCTAGAACTCCAAGGAGCTTAATTTGAGACTGAATTCCAGAGCGTTTAATTTATTCAAAATTACACAACTGTGCAAACAAGAGAAATCAACTCTGGTGGACTTAAAAGAAAAAAGCTGTAGGACAAGCACAGACAGCAAAGCAGGGCTGACCTGGTCGGGCTGACATCAGTTGGCCCTGGACAGCCAAGGCCACCACTGGCACCATCGTCACCATGGTCACCTGACACTGAACAGCTCTGCTTGTGGCTGTCCTGTTGGACATCAAATGCTACCAGTGGAACCCCTCCATCATGGCAACCCCTCCATCATGGCATGATGAAAGGGCGCCTCTTCTAGAAGGATTGCTCTAGATTCTACAGCTCAGGAAACAGGTGGGAGATGAGCTCTGTGGATTTTCCCAGGAAGTAGGTAGGAAGTCGGGGGTCAGGTGTTCAGCATACCAAACTAATTAGCAGAGCTGAAACTGGAACCTAGGTCTTATGGCCATGAGTATGGGGTCTCTCCCCTCTGCTTTATTAAGCTGTTCTATCTCAGTAAAGACAACACTTCCACAAGCTTGTCCCTGGCTAGAACTCAGATCCTCTGGCTCCTCAAGCAGCTACGATGATATCATCAGCGACAGTCCATGGATTCTCCAGGAACAGAGAGCAGTCATTTTTTCCCTCTTCTCTATTTATATTAGTTATTTCCAATTATTTTTACCCTGCAGGGATCTAGATGTGCCAGTATTTGTAGAAATCCCTGGCTGATAAAATGTCAAATAAACCAGCTTTCCATTTCTATCTCATAAAGTTGCAGCAACTCAGGGCTAGAAGGGACTCTGCCAAGGCATCAGGCCAATGTTTCCCAATCCAAATATACTCAGAATAGGCCTGGGTCCCTCTTTTCTGACCAGCAGGACTCCTGACCTAGGAGAGGACAATCTGTGGAAATCTCCTAGGCTTGGGGAGTCCTAGGCTGATCTGCAGCCCTCTCCATGTGGCAGATCGTGAAGGGCAAGTTCCCACTAGGAAGTGGGTGATGTCCCCTCTTCACTGCACATACACACATGCAGCCTCTCTCATTCTCAACTGGTGACCCCTCACCCTCCAGGAAACCTGACCCCTCACCACATGAAAAATGAGGCTCAAGCTTCTGTTCTTATTTATATCCAGCAAAATCTAGCATCTGCATAAACCAGATGTGAATGGAGATTTTCCTATGCATAGATTTTTGATGGCGCCAAAGGGGGAAGAATGTATTCCAGTCCTCTGAGTGAGAGGAAAATGAGAGCTTCCAATTCCAGTTCAGTCACTCCACTAGCAATGGCTGTGGTCATTTTTCTCAATATTTACCTACACGCAAACAAATCTTGTCTCAGAAAGTGTTAATTTTCCAGCCAGACAGCACAGACTGGTCTTACGTGAGAGAAGTACACTCTTCTGATCTTCCTTCAGCCAAATGCCTGGTGTTATTGAGCCAAAGTGGCCTCTAGACCCTTCGGTTTTGAAGACCTTGTAATAGCCATTCTGGACCCATGACACCAGCTCCAAATAACTTCCCACGGCCCCTAATTCTTTTTCTCGCAGAGAACGTAGATTATCCCATCATACCAGATGATACCGCAACCAGTAATGTCTCCCATCTCTGCCACGTGCCCTATTCATTCACTTCCTAGGGCTTCTGTAACAAATGACGAGCTGGCAGCTTACTCTTTCACCATTCTTGTGGCCAGAAGCCCCAAATCAAGGTGTCAGCAGGGTTGGTTCCTTCTGAAAGCTGAGAGTCCATTCCATGCCCCTCTCCTAGCTTTTGATGGCTGCTGCAATCCTTGACTTGGGGCTGCATAACTCCAGTCTTTGCCTCTGTCTGCATATCATCTTCTCTGTATGTCTATGCCTCTGTCTCCCTCTGTCTATCTCTTTTAAGAGCACCTGTCATTGGATTTAAGGGTCACCATCAATCCAGGATGATCACATCTCAAGATCATTAACTTAATTATACCTGCAAAGACCCATTCCAGATAAGGTTCTGTGTGGATATATCTTTTTCGAAGGGGAGGTACCATTCAACCCACTACACTCTAAGAGAAGAGAGGAAAGCCCAGCTGCCCTTAAGAGGAGACAGGCAGCGGTGAACACATGGTAAGTAGATTTCTGCTAAGCCAGCCTATCCTCTGCCTCTGGACAAGTTCCACTCTGGGCTTGATGATTGGACATAATGTGACATAACTTGGACTTGGAACCTACTCTTAAAGAGTTAATAAAATAAGAATTATCTTTCTTTAAAGAACTGGCATTTTGTACTTAGCAAGAGATTCTTAGGCTGCCTGTTTCTCACATCAACTGAAATTATTGCTACCCGTATGACCCTGTCCCTGGGAGCCCTGTCTCCTATCCACCCAAAAAAGGAAAACAGATAATGAGTTTTAATTAAAGTTGGACAAAGGCTCTCGGGCAAATACAAGGCAGGGCCACCCATGACTGCAGGAGCCTTCCTAATAGATGAGGAGTAAAAATGAATCTTTCAAGAGAGAATATATTTATGTAACAGTGGAGAAGAGGATCCTCGCTAGAACTGAGGCTATATCGATCTGGATGAATGGAAACATTTTATAAGGATGATGATGCTCATGCAGTAGAGTTTCCCATGCAGAAGAATGATTTACGCGGTCAGCTGAGATGTAAGGACACCAAGATGTAAGGACATGCCAGTGGCATTCATGACATCATGCTGAATTAAGCTCATGAGATACATACTAAGTTAGACAGGCCTGATCCTTAGGGTACCCAAATGACTATACATTTGTCATCTTGGTATCTGCTATAGAGAAACATTCCAGATTAGTAGGGACCAAGCATGAATGCCAAGCAGCAGCTGGGAGCCCAAGGCTCACCTTGGGGATATATCCCCAGGAGTGGACACAGGCCTTGGCATGCCACTGACAACTTGGCTTGTTAGAAGAAGAACAGGGTTGCCAGCAGGGCTTTCCAGACTGAAGGCTTTTTATCATGTGTCAGGATGCTTGAGTGCCCTGGCTGCCACTCCAGGGGACAGTCATCATAGGAGCTCTTCATCCTGCTCCAAGGTCAGACTGCACAAGGAAACATGTGGGCAGTGATCCAACGGCCTGCTGGGTAGTCCGCATGTTTCCAGATGGGTTAGGAACCACAAAGCACCAACCCACTCCCAAATGCCCCATCCCTAATATCCGCAAGCCACTCTCACCCAATTGTGTCCTCCTGGATGCAAATATTCCCCAGGAACACTAGAATCTATGCCCAGTGGCTTAGCTTCAAGTGAATTTGTCTTTACTCAGCAGACATACTGAATCCCAAAAGGTACATAAATGGGCAGAGAAAATACATCTGTCTATGATGATGAAATAATAGGGTCAGGACAACAGTATCATCCTTGCCCAAAAAGATAAGTGTCATCAAATAGCTTTTCTTAAACCTAGCACCCTGCTGGGAGAATGGCAAGTCTTCACTCAGCACTTCTGGAATCGAAGTGAGTCAACTGTCAACTTCCCTTAACTCTGCTCGGCGAGAGGCTTACACAAAGCCTAGCAACAGGAATTGTGGCACATGGAAGGGGGGTGGGTGCTGCTGTAACAAATCCCTAAAAATGGGAGAGTGGCTTTGGAATTGGGCAGAGACTGGAAGAATTTTGAAGAGTACGTTAGAGAAAACCTAAATTGGCTCAAATAGACTGTTAGTGGAAGGGATTTTGAGGATGCTGATGGTGAAGGCTTAGAAGGAAATGAGTAACGTGCTATTGCAGTGCAGTGGCAGAAAGCTTAGCAAAGTTGTCTCCTGCAGTTCCATGGAAAGCAAAACACTGAGGAATGACATTGGTTATTTAGCTAAAGGGATTTCCAAGCAAAGTGAAGAAGGCCCCACTTGGTTTCTTCTTGCTGCTTATAGTAAAATGCATGAGGAGACAGATAAATTGAGGAAAAACTGTTAAACAACTAAGAACCAGAACTTAATTATTTTGAAAATTATTAGACTTTCCTGATGGCAAAAGATGTTAAAATTAAGATATGGCTTCTTAGCACGCTCAGGAAAGTGCGGCATGGAGAAAACGCCAAGAGTATGACTGTAAGACCTTTTATTAAAATCTAAGACAGATCAGGGCATCAGAGTAGTTTTCAACACACAAAGGGCCCTTTCAAGATAATGAGGTGTGCCTCACAGGTCCTCTTAATCAAATCAGAGAGACTGTGGGACACTTAGCACCCTTGTCCCTCAGCCTTCTCAGCAAGAGCCCAAGGTAGAGAAGGGCTTATCTCAAAAAGATCTGTAAGTGTGGCTTTTGTTCAATGTTGTGAAGCTCGGTGAAATCCATGGTGACCTACAGAGTTTTCAAGAAGTCATTTCAGTAAAACCACTGCTGAACTGGGCTGAAATGAATAGCGAAGTAAAAAGCAAATAGAGGCATTAGGACTCCCAAAATCCTACTTTTAGAAAGCAAGCTGATAAAACTACTAAGATGCAAATGCATGTTATCTTTTATTAATAAAGAAAAAAAAGGATGGGTGAATGATTTAGAGGGTGGAACCATCAACTCAGAGGACAAAGCCAAGAGCCAAAGAGAACTATTCCCAGGACTCATTTGTACTTTGTACAGAAATATCTGTAACTATTACCCTATGCCTATTCTACAACTGTATGTTGGGGGCAGAGTGATAACTTGTTTATCTAGTTTTAAAAGTGGATAGATCCAGGGGAACTGCACCCAGAGAGGGAAGTTCCTGATTTAGATGATGAGATTCTGGACTTTGAACAGATGCTGTGATGGGAGGAGACTCTTGGCCCCTTTGGGAGGTGGTGACTGGGAATCAGAGGGCAGACTGTGGTGGACAGATTCTGAGATGGCCCCCAACGACCCAGGCTTATTGGCATTCACACTCTTGTGTAATCTCTTCCCCTTGAGTGTGGCCTGGACTTGTGACTTGTGTTAACCAATAGAATATGCACAGGTGATGACATGTCACTTCTGTGATTATGTTACATAAGATCATATAGTCCATCTTGCTAGTAGACTCCTTGCTGCCTTTGTGCAATGAGCAGCCCTGTTGGGGAGACCCAGGGGCAAGGAACTGAGGATAGCCTCTAGCCAACAACCAGTTGAGGGTGGCACTCAGCCAATGAATGGTCAGCCAGAAACTGAGGTTCTCGGTCTTTAATTGCAAGGAATGGAAATCTTCCAACAACCACATGAGCTTGGAAACAGACCCTTTCCCAGTCAGTCCTTAAGATTAGACATAATTCTGGACTACACCTTGACTGCAGCCTCATGAGAGATCCTGAGCAAAAGACCCTGCAAAGCCATGCCCAGACACGTGATCCACAGAAACTATGAGATAATAAATGTGTGTGAAGTTGCTAAGTGTGTAGTAAATTGTTAAGCAGATTTTAATAACCTAACCTGGGCTTTCCAGGAGTCTCTATGTAGAGCACAGCACTCGGACTTCTATGCTAAAGGCTTTGTGGGGGTTTCTAATGGAGAAAGACATGGGCTCAGTCTGCAAACACCTTATCCTAATGGATATGTTTATTATACATATTATTCATTCATTTAGTTATTCAATACATGCCTACCAAACACCAACTATGTGCAAGGCACTGTTATTTTAAGAGCTGGGTTACAGCCATGAGTGAGGCAGACAAAATCTTTGCCATTATAGAGTTGACGTTCTAGAAAAGGAGGTAGTTAAGGGGCAAGTGAACAAATTAACAAATAAGTAAAAGGTAAGCTCGGATTGTGGTAAGCTGTTCAGTAAATCAATAGGACTATGAGATGGGATTGATTTGGGAAAAGGGACTCAAGTTTTAGATAGTCCAGTCAGGGGAGTCCACTGAAGAGGTGACATCTAAGCAAAGAATTAAAAGGTGAAAAGCAGCCAACCATACGAAGTGCCCAGGGCAAAAGAAACAGCAAGTGCAAAGGCCCTGAGGCATGGCCAAGAAACAAGATGGTGGCCAGTGGGATTAGGACAGGTGAGTAAAGGAGGGAAGTAGCAGGAGAAAGGATCAGAGAGTTAGGCAGTGGCACCTTGAAGACTGTGGTTGGGAGTCTGGTTTTCATTCCTTGTGTATCAGGTCGTCATGGAAGGGTTACAGGAGCAAGGGTGGCATGATCTGATATTTAGAACAATCCACTGTCTTTCCTTCAGGCTTTCTTTTACTTACCTGAATCAGTGAAGAATCGGGGGATAAAAACAAACCATGATTTCCTGTAAAAAAAAAAAAAAAAAAAACCATAGCAAGGTCTTTGTATTAATATTTATTCCCTTATTTACTCATAGACCTATTTCTTGGATAGCCTAAATCTTAAGACTTTGACTGCCTTCCCAGGTGTTGCTGGGAACCGCCGCACTTGGCCAGGATAGCCGTTGTTGTGGGTGTCCCCATAGGGGTCATGCCTGAGGACATCCTGACAGGTCCTTCTACAAGCGGAGACAATCCCAGGGAGGCGCAGCCACACCTGGCCATCAGGTATACACTGGAGCATCAGAGCCTCTTGTCACTAGATGGTGACAAAGCAGAATACAGTCTTCTCACTTTGGTTTCTGTTTTTCATCTTTAAAAAGAAATCAGCAAAAAATTCAGTGATCTGTTTATGTGCGACATGTGCACTTTTCTGCAAGGATATTACACTTCAATAAACAGTAAAAATGAAAAGATGCATGCCATTTCTTAATGAAAATAAAGCCTCCCAAACTGATGTGCTTTTTATTCATAAGCTTTTGAAATGATTCTCCCCAGCACGTCCCTTCCCTCCCCCACCTGCTGTGATTTAGCTAAATTGTCCATGCAGCCAGCATTTATGGATCTTCAGAGGTTTCTCTCTGTGATTACTCCTCATCAAATTACTACAGCCCCCGCAAGGATGCCTCACAACCTTTGGTGCTCAGATTCACAGTCAGCTGAAGCAACACAGTTCCTCTCCCTCCTGAGGATGGCCCCGCCCGGTGGCCCCTCCCCAGCCAGCACCGGGCTGTCTAAAGAAACAGTGCTGTTCCAGAGTTCTCACAAAGAAATTGGCCTTCCTTTGCGATTCCACAAGCTTAATTTGTTCAATCATCATCACTTGCCACTTCAGATAGCTCATTATGTGAATTCGCTATTGTCTGAAAGCTCCAGGTGCTGCAGGGCAATGGGGAACAGTGATAATGTCCTTTTTGTGTCAGTGAAATAGCCTGTAAACGCCTAACTCATTAAAACCATCTGATGTTCACATTTCCTCATTCAAGCAAACTAGAAGGCTATTTGTGCCAGGTTTCTTTCTAATCTGGGCTACAATGAACAGTGGCACAGGTCAGTTCCTGACCCCTGCATTCTCAAAAGCTCAACAAGAAAAAAAGTTATATATTTGGGGGGTCAGCGGACTGGTTACTTCCTAATTCTTGATCTGGATCTGGTTTATCCTTATGTATGTCTTCACCTTGGTCCCAAAGAAAGCCCCTTTATACCAATAGGCATGTCTCAATCTGCTGAGGTCGTCTAAGTTCTGTTACACCCAGCTTTTGCAAAGAGAATGCATACTATTTATTTGACCTATTTTTCAGGCATTTCGACTTTAGTACAAGATAGTTATGCCTCCTTTGCATGAACGCTCTCTTCTCTCCCTTTTTGACTACTTTAAACTAATTTTAACTTCTTAAGCTGTAATTGCTCCCGCATTTCCAATGTGCGTATACTGTTCTTTCTTGTTCTAGCAATGCTACAGACATTAAGGATTTAGCCCTCTTGTACCACCTATACCTCCCCTCTCCCATCCTCCTATAGTTACATTCCCATTCTTAATTAAACCAATAATCAGAGTTTCTGTTGATGACTGTGTAGACATTCTCTGCCAGCCCAGTAATATATTATGATTACATTTCCTCTCTTCCAAAGCTTTTCTTTTCCCTGGAGTCTCTTAATGCATATCTTTTTTGTTCTTTTAGCCTACCTGCTGTCTACATTTCATTAATCCTTTCCAAATGTTATATCATAGAAATTTTTCTACCAAGTCCTTCCCCAACCTGCCCCCGCTCCTTTTTTTCCTTGCTTGCAGAGTCTCCTGTTGGCATGTTCTGGTCTGTAGTGGTTGCTCTCTAGGCCTCCCATACAGCCATTGTGTTTCCTTTTGCTGCTCTTGGGGGGAGGGTGTGTGCTGCGGGGAAGCCACTGTTTCCTGGATCCTGTGTCTTCTGCTTTCTTGTTTTACTCTTTTTGTTTTGCTGAAGTATATCCTCAAGTAGTTTTGAACCTAAACAAAATGCATGAGAAGTGAATTTTCTGAGTAGAGCATGTCTAAAAACTCCACCCTCGCTTTCCCATCTTGCAAGGTGGCGGGAGAAAAAGTCAAGAAGGCAGATACTAAGGAGAAGAAACCTGAAGTCAAGAAGGCAGATGCTAGAGGCAAGGTGGAAAAGGGTAACCTCAAGGCTAAAGAGCTCAAGAAGGGGAAGCTCTGCTGCAGCCGAAATCCTGTCCTCGTCAGAGGAATTGGCAGATGTTCCCGATCCACCACGTGTTCCAGACAGGCCACGTACAAGAGGTCGTACCCTGCTGCTAAATCCAGGATTGAAAAGAAAAAGGAAAATGCGTTGCCACTGTTACAAAGCCAGTTGGTGGTGACAAGAATGTGCTACCCGGGTGATTAAACTTCACAACATGCCTAGAAATTATCCTACTGAAGATACGCCTCGAAAGCTGTTGAGCCACGGCAAAAAGCCCTCCAGTCGGCCTGGGAGAGAACTGGGAGCCGGCAGCCCTCCTGGACCACTCTGACCATCCTCACCGGCACCACAAAGGCAAGAAGGTGGTTTTCCTGAAGCAGCTGGGCAGTGGCTTGTTACTTGTGACCGGACCTCTTGTCCTCAATCGAGTTCCCCTCTGCGAACACACCAGAAATTTGTCATCGCCACCTCCACAAAAATTGCTGTCAGCAATGTGCAAATCCCAAAACATCTTACCAATGCTTACTTCAAGAAGCATCTGTGGAAGCCCAGACACCAGGAAGGTGAGAGCTTCAACAAGAAAAGGGGAAATAGGAGATTACAGAGCAATAAATGTTGATCAGAAAGATAGGGACTTGCAAATCTTATGAAAAATCAAAGCTATTCCTCAGCTCCGGGGCTGCCTGTGGTCTGTGTTTGCCCTGATGGAGTTCATCTTCACAAACTGGTGTTCTAAATTTCTTACAAAGAATCTAATAACTGACACATTAACAACAACAACAACAAAAACACAACTCTACTCTCACAATTGATTATCTGGCTGCATATAGAATTCTAGGTTGAAAACTGCTTTTTCTTAAAATTTTAAAGGCATTGTTCCATTGTCTTTCACCCAGTGTTACTTTTGAGGAAATCAATGACATTCTGATTCTTGATTCTCTAAATATGTCCACCCCACCACTGGAAGCTCTTAGCATCTGTCTACTCTTCATTCTTCAGGTTGTGAACATTTCACAAGTATGTACCTTGATGAGAGTCTTTGTCATTCATTTTGATGGGCACCCAGTGGGCCCTATAAATCTGGATCAGGATAATCCTCGGTATATAACAAAGAGAAGTAAAAATTTATCACACAAAGCCCTGTACACAAATGTTTGTGGTAGCTTTATTGATAATTACAAAAAATTGAGAACAACCCTGATGTCCTTTAACTGGCAAGCACACAAAGAGACAATGGAACACTACTCAGCAATAAAGGAATGAACTATTGATTCACACAACAACATGGATGGATCTTAAAGGCATTCTGCTGGGTGAAATAAGCTGGATCCATCCGTATGGCTATACAGTGAATGATTCCATTTGTATGACACTCTGGAAAGGCAAAACTATAGGGAGGAAAACAGATTAGTGGTTCCCATGGCTAGAGCTGGCAAGAGTTGTCTATGAAGGAGGATCATGAGGAAGTTTTGGGGGTAAGTGGAACTCTTCTACATGGAACTGTGGTGGTAGACACTAGATTTTATGTATTTGTCCAAACCATAGGCTTGTGTAAGTCAAATGCATTGTACTATATGTCAGTTTTTTAAAAATGCAGGACAGTACCTAGCATAGATGCTCAAGAACGTTGCATGGATAAAGGAGAAAGAGCAAAGGATATCAGAGGCTTCTTTAATAAAATAAAGGTAACCAGGCCAAGTCAAAA
This sequence comes from Varecia variegata, assembly GCA_028533085.1. Classification (NCBI taxonomy): domain Eukaryota; kingdom Metazoa; phylum Chordata; class Mammalia; order Primates; family Lemuridae; genus Varecia; species Varecia variegata. Next base: position 30,068,820 of record CM052442.1, on the reverse strand, counting down.
AAAAAAAAAAAATCAACCAGGATGTGGAGGGAAAGCAAACTACAACAAATACCCAACTATATTACAAATGAATCATATAACCTGAAGAGGATAGGGAAGAAAGGAGTTGACCTAAACTGCTGTGGAAAACAGTGCTTTCAGTGAATACTGTGAAGCTAAAGACAAAAAGAACTACACAAAAACATTGCACTGTAGTTGGTAAATTCATTTCTTACATAGGTATTGGTTAAGATCTCTGAAACTACTTCATTTGTTTATTAAAGTAGAACAAATAAATACATTATAGATATTAATAATATTACCAGTTTTTTCACTGTTGGAGAAATGAGTTACAGATAAGGAAAAGGAGAGGCTAGAAGGAACTCTGTGGTGCAGGATTAGAGTTGGAGGTATCAACAATGTATTCATGTTTTTAAAAACATATATGCAGATAAATATGGAAATATAGATGTATGTATGTATGAGTTAGTATACATATATATATGTTCTAGAAATATCTACAGGGAAAGGCTAGAAACAGTAGCAATGAACACATCCAGCATCTAGATCTTGGTTTCTAAAAGAAACCAGGACTTATTAGAGAACTGATTGCTCCTGGGGCTGGGGCAGGAAAATGCAAGATAAGCCTGAAGCATCATCTTGTGGAGCAGAAAGAAAGTGCCTTAAAAAGGAGGAGTGTGTGGGGTGGGATATCAAAGGGTCATGGGAGCCAACCTGAGAAAGTTCCCAATGGCCAAAGTTCGAACAACCTCAGCAATAAAATTATAGCACTGGAGCCAGGCGTGGTGGCTCACACCTGTAATCCTAGCATTCTGGGAGGCTGTGGCAGGAAGATCACTTAAGCCCAGGAGTTTGAGGTTGCTGTGAGCTATGATGATGCCTCTGCACTCGACCCAGGGCGACAGAGCAAGACTCTGTCTCAAAAAAAAAAAAAAAATTATAGTACTGGATTGTAATCCAAAGGATAAAATAAATATCCACAAGTTCACACAGATATAAATATATATGTGAATAAATGGAAAAGAAGCAACTGCTCTTCCTTGCAGAAGAATTTCAATTAATAAATTTATTAGGAATGAGAGGAAATAGAAAATTACCTTTAGAACACTGTACTAAAAATTAGTGGACAAAAATTAAGCAGAACTGTTTAGTATTAATAATCATAAAAATAGTAATTTTATAATAGAAAATCCTTACAGACAGACCTTTGCCAAATAATGATCAAGGTTAACATCACCAGTAACATAAAGTGGCATCATGTACCATCTGATACGATGCACTGACACAGGCATATCATTTCTGAAACATCTTTCCAAATAATACCTAACTTTAACCATGAGAAAACATCAGAAAAACCCAAATTGAGGGACTTTCTAAAAAACAACTGACTGGAAAAGTTCAAAAGTGTCAGTTGTGGAAAATAAGGGAAGATTGAGGCACTATCACAGATTGAAAGAGACTAAGGAGACATAATAACTAAATATAATGTAGGGTCTGGGCTGGATCCTGAAAGAGAATAAGGACATTAATGGAAAGACTGGTAAAATAGGAATAAGTTCTGTATTTTAGTTAATTGTACTGTATCTAAGATAATTGCACCAAGGATAAATGTTCTGTGGTTATAGAAGTTAACATAAAGGGAAGCTGAGTTTAGGGTACCCAGAAATTCCTGGTGCTACTTTTCCAACTCTTTTGCAAGTCTAAAATTAACTCAAAATAAAGTTTAGAAAACAAATAAATTTGAGTCACATTAGTCATTTAAAAAATAAGCCAAATTACAAGTGTAACACAATACAGTTCATCCTTGAACAAAATGACTTTGAACTGCACTGGTCCACTTACATGAGGATTTTCTTCTGCCTCTGCCACCCCTGAGACGGCAAGACCAACTTGTCCTCTTCCTCCTCCTCAGCCTACTGAACATAAAGATGATGAGGATGAAGACCTTTATGGTGACCCACTTCTGCTCAGTGAATGGTAAATATGTTTTCCTTAATAACATTTTCTCTAGTTTACTTTATTCTAAGAATGCAGTATATAATACATATAACATATAAAATGTGTTAACTGACTTTGTTATCGGTAAGGCTTCTGGTCAACAATAGGCTATTAGTAGTTAAAGTTTTCGGGGAGACAAAGGTTTTACAGAGATTTTCAACTGTGAGGGTGGCTGGCAGCCCTAACCTGTGTTGTTCAAAGGTCAAGTGTATATGGCAAAATTCATGACAGTGATATGTACATGACTGATGTGTGGGAAACATTAATCTTGACTGAGTACAATGCCTGACATGCAGAATAAATATATGTGGGGGGGGGGGGGGAACACAGGTCTTCACAAATAACCTCTGAAGTAAAATCTGTTTTCAGAGTATCTGATTAAAATCCTACTAACCTCTTCTTCCAGATAAAAATAAGATATAGCCAAAATACACAGGGATGGAGGAAGGGAGACAGGCAGGGAGGGAGGGAGACAGGCAGGCAGCAGACAACTGGAAAGCACTGAAAGGCATATTCTGGAGGAAAGTCAACTCTTGGGGGAAAAAAAAGAGATGATACTGGGTAAGTTTTCCATTTTTATGAGTTTTAGTCTGAGAGTCAACACTATGTGAAGCAGAACACCAACAGAAAAACAGTCTTTCTGGCCTGGAGAAGCAGAGGACAGAGTTTCAGGGCAACCCAGACACTAGAAAGTGAGGGAGTACTCCAGAAACGAGTGAGCCAGAAAGAAATCCAAATCCTGTGTGTAACTCAGCCCAAATCTATGGCTAACCTCTGGCCCTTGCATGCATGGAACAAACTCTAGGGAAGGAGAGAAGGATTGAACTGAGATTTGAGCTGCTGGCCCAGACGAGTTTGCAGTTTGAGTCTTAAGTCTTTCCAAGTTAACTGTTTGCTAAAACAAAATAATCAATACTCTTCAGAGGACTATAACAGAATCTAGAGTTCCCATACCATTTTATTCAAAATAGCCAGAACAAAATCCAAGATTACTTGACACATGGATAACCAGGAAAATGTGATAAATTCTCAAGAAAAAGACCATTAAAACAGATCCTGAGATGACCCAGATGTTGGAATTTGCAAACGAGAATTTTATGACAGCTATTATAATTTACGCTCAGTGATATTAAGAAATACAGTGAATGAAGAGATAGATAATCTTAGAGAAACTATTAAAATGAAAATGAAGCAACCAGAAATTCTAAAATTAAAAAAAAATACAGTATCTGAAAAAAAATTACCAAATGGGCTTAACAATGAGTAGAGATAACAGGAAAGAGTCAGTGAAATTAAAGATAGATCAATAAGTTATCCAATTTGAAGAACACTGAGAAAAACATATTTAAAAAATGAACAGCACACCTACTAAAATGACAATAATAAATAGAAAATAAGTGTTGGCACAAATGTGGAGAAATCATAACCTTTGTACACTGCTAGCGGGAATGTAAGATAGCACAGCTGCTGTGGAAAAGTTTGACAGTTCCTCAAAAAATTAAACAGCAATTCTACTCATACCAGTATACCCAAAAGAATTAAAAATTGGTATTCAAAAAAACCTGTAATGAATGTTCATAGGTAGCTAGCACTATTTACAATAGCCATAAGGTAGAAACAATCTAAATGTAAAACTGGTAAATGAATAAACAGATGTAGTCTATCCAAACAATGGAATATTATTCAGCCATTAAAAAGAATGAAGTATTGACACATGCTACAACATAAATTAACTTCCAAAACATTACGCTAAGTGAAGAGAGTCAGACACAAAAAGTCTCATGTTGTCATGATTCCGTTTATATGAAATATCCAGAAAAGGTAATTCCACAAAGGCAGGAAGCAGATTAGTGGTTACCAGGGGCTAAGGAGGGAATACGGAGTGACTGCTTCATGGGTATTAGGTCCTTTTTGGGGTGATGAAAATGTTTTGGAACTAGATAGAAATGATGGTTCCATAATACTGTGAATGTACCAAATGCCACTGAACTGTACACTTTAAAATGGCTAATTTTGTTATGTGAATTTTATCTCAATGAAAAAATAATTTTAAAAAGTAAATAGTACCTCTGTGATCTACCTATGGTACAATACCAAAAGGTTCAATACATGTAATCAATATCAAAAAAGAAGAGAATGGGGCAAAGAAAATATTTGAAAAAATAATGACCAGAAATTTACCAAATCTCGTCAAAGGCATAGAGATTTAAAAAGCTCAGTGGTATACATACACCCCCCCCAGATTCCTACCTTAAAACCTACATACACAGATAGTGTTTATCACAGAAATTCAATGTAATTCACCATATTAATAGGAGAAAAATCATAACATTTCCATATCTGTAGAAAAAGCATTTGGCAAATGTCTACACTCATTCATGATTAAAAACTCGCACTCAGGCCGGGCGCGGTGGCTCACGCCTGTAATCCTAGCACTCTGGGAGGCCGAGGCGGGTGGATCGCTCAAGGTCAGGAGTTCGAGACCAGCCTGAGCAATGAGCGAGACCCCGTCTCTACTAAAAAATAGAAAGAAATTATCTGGCCAACTAAAATATATATAGAAAAAATTAGCCGGGCATGGTGGCACATGCCTGTAG
>CM052442.1:29977148-30054765 GCA_028533085.1 Varecia variegata | reverse complement strand
GGGACTACAGGCATGCACCACCATGCCCGGCTAATTTTTTCTATATATTTTTAGTTGGCCAGATAATTTCTTTCTATTTTTTAGTAGAGACGGGGTCTTGCTCTTGCTCAGGCTGGTCTCGAACTCCTGAGCTCAAACGATCCGCCCGCCTCGGCCTCCCAAGTGCTAGGATTACAGGCGTGAGCCACCGCGCCCGGCCTTAAGTAACATTTTTAAAAGATTTTAATTTAAGCTTGGGGTAAGGAGGGTTATTATAAATTTAATAATTTGCAACAATTATTAATATAGTAAATTAAAAGTCATTCAAATTTCAAGTGTAGCATGACATATTCCATAATTGATATTTATCCTAATATTCTGGTACAAAATCTCAGCCTCTTCTATCTACAGCTAAACACCTGCCATATTCCATAATTACATTGCTTTTCATAAACAATATCCCTGGTAACTTAAATAAATCACTGCAATGGTCCTTTGCCCTCTGCCACCAAAGCTTTCTCTTCATTGCTTTTCATTAGTAAAATGCAAGTGACACACTAAAAATCAGGCAAAGCAAAGAAGCAAGGGAATCACAGATAGCTTTGCTCAGGAGGTCCACCAAAGTCCTGGTTATGAACACTTGCACACACATCTGGGATCCTCTAAAGTCCATGGTTTTGTAATATACAAAGCCAACATTTGCATTTGGGTGATCAAAGCCAAAACCAGAGGTTCGACTACTAAGAGCCCTCTAGGCTTTCCTTAATCTCTCCATGTACAGCTTTTAGAAAGTTGAACATACCGAATAAGAAATAACAAAACTGAAGAATTGTATAAATGAAATCAAGACAGGCTTTACTAAGCCATAAGCATTTACTATAAAGAGTTCCACTGGTTTTTGTTCCCTTATGGTCTTAAACATTTCAAGATTTGCATAATACCAGACTATTAACCTGCATGTTCTTTAAATTGCAATGAATTTGTTGGATGCTAGTAAGTTCTGGGCCAAAGAGCTAGACAAATGGTACCTCTTCCCTCCTGCTGCTGGAGTGAAATACAAGATCAGCCCAATGCCAGTTCAAGTAAGTTCAGAGTGGGAGTGAAGCCAGAAAGCAAACTATTAATACTTGCTGGTCCTCTTAAATGGGCCTGATACCAGTTACATGCCAGGCTCTTAACCCTGAGGCAGAACTGAAATATTATTAAAGGAAGGGAGGAAAACAGTCTTTATCAAAATGACACTAACACAAACCTTTGTTGCCCAGTGGCACACTAATAAAGACACAGCTAGTGAGTGTGCAAACATGAATATATAAATATAGTCATGTGCCGAATAACGATGGTTTCAGTCAACAACAGACCACATATACCATGGTGGTCTCATAAAATTGTAACAGAGATGAAAAATTGCTATCACCTAGTGGATTTATGTTACAATTGCCTACAGTACTCAGCACAATAACATGCTGTACAAGCTTGTGGCCTAGAAGCAATAGGCTGTACCATATAGCCCAGGTGTGCAGTAGGCTACACGTACAGGTTTGTGGAAGTACACTGTATCATGGTCACCCAGTGATAAAACTGCCTAATGGCACATTTTTCAGAAGGTATCTCCATCATTAAGCAGTGCATGACTGTAAATAAAATTGTGCTGCTTATAATTTGGGATACAACTAGCCAACTTCAGCAAAGAGCAAGAAAAGAACTCAATAGTTATATGCACAGCTGACAAAAAAGCTTTAAACAGTTACCGCTGACGATCTGACTTGTATGTGGCTGTCAGCTCGTCAAACATGGTGCTGTTCATTTCCATAAATGCCTTCAACACATTGTACACTAACGCCACAATCGCCCTGTGAAGCACAGAAAAAAGGGGGCATATCAGTTAGTCGTACACAGTGGGATGCTGAATGAAGAAAGCAGGAGCCCAACTTTTGTCTGAATGAGTTCCTCGTATACTGTGTATTGTCTCCATCCCTTTTTAGTTGGAACACCTAGAAATGACCCACAGTTCATTTCCACATCAAGAGATTTATTCTTTACTGTTCAAGGCCAGATATCTTTCTGAGGAGTGATAGAATTAGGAAAAAAAAAAATCTAATTTTGCCCTCTGCTAATTATTGGTGCCCAGAACAGACTTGCCTGTAGGCACTGAATAACTTCATTTAATAAAAAGGCAAGTATACAAAAAAAAGCAACTTTACCTTAAAAGAAGCACCTGTGGCAGGGCCAACCTTAGACACCTGAATTTGCATAGAATTTTAAAGTACTGATATACATAATTCAGCAATATCAGAAGCTGTTCCATAGAAACAAATTTTATTTATATATATATATATACACATACATAAAAATGATTCATATACAAAGATATGATATCAAGCCCCTGTAAGATGGGCAGTTTAATATAAGTTATGTGTCTGGCTGTGATTTGCTTCAGTGCACCCACTCTGCGTGTCTCCTTGCTGACCTGATACATATGTTGGTAAGACAACTGGCAAACAGGCGATGGCTATTAGTTCTGAAACACTATACAATTAAATAGCCAAAATGGGGGCCCATACTCATCCAGTGGAAAAATAAGCTTTGGGGCAATGTGAGGTCTGTGCTATGATGAGCTTGACAGCTTCAGACTGGAGTCTAAATAGCTTCACCCTCTGCAAAAATATCCATTGCTTCCGTCTCGCAACAAACATGCTCCCAATTCCGCTGAAGAAGGCATTGGTAAAAATTAAGCCACAGATTAAATAAACCATGAGTCTGATGTTTCTAAAACATTTACAGGAAAGTGCACTTGCTGTGTAGCCTCTCCCTTGTGCCCATTAAAAGGAAACCTTAGGTTCTGTACTGTTAAGGTTCCAGAATGACCTCTTCACAAGGGCAGTGATGGACAGGTACCATAGACAGCACACTGAGCAGTTAGACATGTGCTAGGAACACTCTCTAGGGCCTCAAGAGACTGTCTTTACAGGGCTTAATTGCTTACCAGCTCCTTATTTTTACAAGTTCTATTAATAAAATTTGGCACATTTGAAAAATGAGAAAATGTGATATTTTACAATTACTTGCAAAAATTTTAAAGACAAACATATTGTGAATATACTGAATTACACCTGCTAATGTTTTAATGCCATAGTAAATTTTGCTTCCCTTCTACAGAAAAATACATAAAGTCATTCAAATATAGAATGCTTTTAACTTTCACAGGGCTGGATATTAAACTTCTCCTTGAAGACTTTAAACTTTGTCTTCCTAGAGAATATGTATAATGACTGAGTTGGTTGTTAAGAATGAATCTTGCTAAACGTAAGGACACTTCTTTCCTTACGAGCCTTTAGCATTCCTTATCACTCACTCGGTGAAGGCCCATGCGAACCCTGTGCTCCCTTTCCTACCCTACCTCCCAGAACCCTCTCCAAAAGGCCTGTACCTGAGCCCTCCCAGACTCACAGGTCTCAGAACTGGACAAGTGCTTTTTACATTTTTGTGTCTTTCTGTGTGCTGGATGGATCCACTGTCTGAATGGGCTTTTCCCCAACCCATCCACCTGCCAAATTCCTTTACGATTCAGCTTGAGCACGGCCGCTCCATCGATACCCACAAACCTCTCCTCTCAGCCCCACAGCATCCCCCCAAAATACCTTCTGCCTTCACAGACAGGTCAGGAAGCCTCTCAAGTAAACAGATATTTTAACAAAACAGCACAAAATATGTGTTTATTTGTGGGTCTCTCCAACCAGTCAGCGAATTTCGAAAAGGGAGGGATTTTATCTTTTCACGAATCTGTCTTCAGCAGCAAGCACAGCATCTGGCACACAGTAAGCATTCGAGACATTTGATCAAGAAAAAGGGGAAGGAAGGGAGACAGGGAGGAAAGAAGGAAAGGGGGAGGGAAGGAAAGAAACTGAAAACCTACGGATTCCAATGTTCTTTCGAAATCCTATAAAGACTGGAAAACATGATGGGAAGGATGACATTAGAGTTTTCTTCTATCAAACTCATGATGTATTCATTATTCCAATAATAGAGTGCCCTTTCTGCCACCTTTGGGAAAAGAAAAATAAGATGTTAAGAGGGAGAAAAAGACGAAGATAAAATAAAATTATAATCCTTCCAAATGAAAGTATTTTAAAAAACTATTTTTAAATCATTCATTCAAATATAAAATTAAATATTAATCATATTTCACATTTTTGTGGATTTAAAATCTCTCAGAAAGTTCCAAAGTGTTTTGTCAATTTGAGTAAGGAAAAAAAGTAAATTTTCCTACCCATTAATTTATATTCTCCTCTAATTCTGCCCATGTCATCTGATTCTACATTTTCCTGACATAGCTTCCAAGCTGCAAACATCTTTACCCTCCCCTTCCACATCCCGTACCATTTTCCCAATCACTTTAGCCATCTTACAGGTCCCCTTTCCTGGCTCACCTCTTTCATCCCACACACGCAGATCAACCACAAGGCCCAGCACATGGCTGGCGTTCAGTCACAGCTGCTGAGGAAAACCCATAGTCGCCCATCCCTGTAGAGGGCCACGCGTACTAAGCACCTCCTTATGGGCAGGCACTGTGCCTACACTGCAGGTAGAAAGTATCCTCCTCACCACCATCCAAGAAGTAGTACCACTGTGCTTATTTTACAGATGAGAACAGAGGTTCAGAGAGATGGGGTAACCTATGCAAGTTTACACTGCTAGCAAATGATAAAAGCTGGGGACTCACTCCCAGGGCTCCTTCCAGAGTTAGTTTCTGGTCCCTTCCTTTGAACTGGACAAGTCAGAACGCTGGCTGCACCTACACCCACCTGCTAGCTAAGATCCCTTTTCTCTGCCTACCATGCCATCAACTGACTCTAATTTGATTTGCTGGGCTGACTTGCTTATCTTGGATTTTATGAATTCAAAGAACACCCCAAAAACAAAACCTAAAATCTCTAAAAAGCATAGTTATATGGGGAAAGGAAAAAGAGTAGCTTCCTTCATTCACACAGATTAAGAAACTACATTTTAGAAGGGAACAAAATGGTAGAAGACATACCCACCAATAGACGCTGAGAAATTAGAATTTTTACATTTACATTATTCAACTTGGTCCAAAAAAATCCTGGGACTCATTGTACTAGACCCTGGGCGTACAAACAAAACAATCATGATTCAATGTTTACTACATGCCAAGACAGTGTGCTAAGTGTTCCACATATATATTATCTCATTAAATCCTCACAACCAACCAACCGAGTTGATACCATTATTCTATTTTACTGAAGAGGAATGAGATTCCGAGAAGATAAGCCATTGGCTCAAGGTCACACAGCTAGCAAGTGACAGACTCTACTGTTAACCTCTTTACTCTGTTATCCCTAAGGAGTTCATATGCTGGTGGGGAAAGGGGCATCTATGAGCCTATCCAATGTAAACTGCAACAGATGCTGGATCAGACACATGACAAAAGCACCAGAGGAAAGAGCAGGATGAACAATCCAGATGACATGGGGGAGAGAAGGAGCGGTAAGAACGTAACATAGGTGGTGGCATTTAAGCTGGGCTTCGAAGAATGAAGGAAAGAAGGTAACTGCATTCCAGGTAGAGGGAACTGCAAGAAAGGAGAGCAGAGGCACCAACAAGGTCAGTGTGTTTGGGAACCATCAAAGCAAATGGGGTAGCTGATATGGAAGGAGCACGAGGCAAGAAAAGGGCAGGGACAAAGGAGGAATGGGAATGAGGTTGTTCTGAACCTTATAACTGAAAGGAAGAATGCTCAGTGAGACCACAGGAGGACGCCAGGAAAGAAGGAGGGACCTGGGATTTTCCCTCATCCAATTATGAGTCCAACATTTGCCTGCTACTTAACTCTAACAAGTACCTTAATTTCTATTTATCTACTTTTTAACATATAAAATCACTTATAGAAAGAAAGTGTGTATCCAGCCCCTTAAAGAGAAAAGGTGTTATTTATGCAAAGTAAAAATTACTGTGTCTGACACTAGCACAAAACCACTACTTTCCTGGGACCCACCTTCTACACACAGTGGCAGCGTCACTTACTTGGAAACCACTGACTCCAATGACACACCTGGGGCAAACAGTGACAGGTGTCTGACTACACAGAGTGGGCACTCAATAAATGTTTGCTGGATGAACCAATGGACACTTAACGAATAAACAGCCTCTTGCCTTTGTTTTCAGGTTTACTTCTGTCAAATAATTTAAAATTCCTGTTTCTTTCCACTATGGACTGAACTGTGTCCCCCCATAATTCACATGTTGAAGTCCTAACCCCCAATGTGACTATATGCGGACACAGGACTTTTAGGAGGTAATCAAGGTTAAATGAGGTCATAAGGGTGGAGTCCAAACCAGAGAAGACTGGTGGCGAGATCGCCCCCTCTCTCTGCATGCACACACCAGGAAAGGCCATGTGAGCATGCAGTAAGGGGGCATTCTGCACCCCAGAGAGTGGGACCTCCTCAGAAACCAACCCTGCTGGCACCCTGAACTTGGACATCCAACCTCCAGAACTGTGAGAAAAATAGATCTCTGTTGTTTAAGCCACCAGACTATGGTATTGTGTCACGACGGCCTGAGCTGACTAAGACACTCTACTTAAGCCTCCCCGGTGATGCTTATTTTAAAAGAGATTCTTGCTCCTTGACCTCCACGAAGCCAAATATCCTGATGAAATCTGAAAAATAAGGTAAACAATCCAGTGTTTGTGCACTATAGGCCCTGGGTAATAGCAAAATATCTATATACCAGTCTGTAATTTCTCTGTTTTTATCTAGACATGTGTTATATCTGAACACTTCATGTAATAGTTTCTACTTTTTTGTTTTTTGAGGTTTTTGTTTTGTTTTGTGGTACAACCGCTAGATTGTCAAAAGATCACTGCTTTAACACACTAACATGTCTTTAGGTCAAAAATTAAAACAACAGCCAATATTTCTGACTGTGCAAGATAATGACAGCTTAGCGGAAAAGTCCACCATCAAATAACCCTGTTAGAGGTACCGTTCTGTGCTAAGAACTACAAACTGAACAATCTCTTCAAATTGCCAGGCAGTATGTAAAAAGTCACTTCTCAGGTTTGTGATATGGGCTGTCAGTGAGACAGCCTAAGGATAAACCTAAAGTGTGTTCACTCCGGATCACCTTCTTTCCTCCTGGTGGGGTCCCTAGCACTGTAGCTATGACCCCAAGGAAAGAAAACAGTTCCCTGTGTTCCCCCTGAGTGGCCACGAGGAGGCAGAGCAGTGCCACTGGAAGGTCACGGGCTTTTGCAAGAAGCTACACCTAAGATCAAAACTTGACTCCACTCCCTATGAACTTGGGACCTTGAGCAAATGGTTTTTTTCCATCTAGAAACCTTCAGAGCATAGAGTGAAGTTTATAAATAACATATGCAAAGCATATAGCACAGTACGGAATATTAGGGTTCTTCTTTCCCTTTAAGCATTATTTAGCATTTTCTCTTACACGTGTATAGAAACCCTACTGGCCCACTTACTCAGCAATTTACCCAAAACACTTTTTACCACTTTGAGCTTCGATGTTCACACCTGTAATTCTGTAAAAAACATAATGCCCTCCTTGCAGGGTGTTATGAGAATTAAAATTACTGGAAAGAAAGCACCATTATAGTCGCTGCTATACAGCAAGTGCTCAAGATAAAGGTGGCTATAGTTAAAATTATTATCATCATGGGAAAAAACAGCAAACAAACAAACAATAGGTAGCTAGTGTCCATTACATTTCTCTCAACACAAATAAAATTTAACCGGAATAATTCATGTTGCAATTCACTCTGGCTCATGTTCTCTTTACTACTAACCTGAAAATGGGGACTAGATACACACTTGGCAATTTGTTTAAACAAAGGTTCTTGAATTTTAACAAATTGTGAAGGTTCAATCACATCCAATATTTCTTCCAGCTCCCCAAGGAACATGACCTATAAGTACAAGCAAAACACAAAACGTGAGGCATTCCATTAAAAAATCCATATGAACAGTGAGGATTAATGAGTTTTAGTTAATTTTAAGTTTGTACTATTTTAGGAAAAATTTATATGTAAAACCAAATATAAATGAACCAGGTATTATCCCACTTTAGAAGATGTTCATTTCACAAAGAATTCACCATAGAGTACTTCTTAAAAGCAAGTTTCCTACAGCATTAAAAATATGATTCTACTTACTTGGAAAAACTACTCTACTCACTATGTATATTACACAGAACAAGGAGCACTTACCCACTGCACTGGGGCTCCTGGGAAGCACTACTGTCCCTGTAGGGCTCTCCTCTCTATTGCTAGCAACTGAGCTATCTCCCCTCAATGCTTTTTTAAAAACAACAGGAGGGTGGTCCTCCTGCATGGATAAGCAAAAGTCCAAATGTAGTCATTTGCCAGATAGTTATAGCCCCTACAATGTGCTAGGTGCTGCACTAGGTACCCACAAGAGATAAAGTCTTAGACTCACCCACATGCAGGCACCACTTTAAACCCACTAGCACATGCTGACCCATTCTCCACACTTACACACAAACACAATTGCTGTCTATAGAGCACAGGGAATCTCGTGGCCTCAGCACTGTGTGCCTTGACAAACAGAGTGTTTAGATCACAATACAGAGCCAAATCAATACAGCAAGTCAATTTTCTTAAATATAATGGAAAAATGTCAGAGAAATGAAAACCAATTTACCTATTTAGCCATGAAAAATATAATTACCTTGGAAAAAAATTTAAGTATGAAAAATGGCAATGCTTTCTTGAGATGCATCTGGGTAGCAATACATAGCTTAATTTTACCTAACAGGTATTAAGAAATAAGATAATCTTCCAAAATTGTATAAAACAGCGTTTGGAGAATTGAAGTTAATTTGAGGAGGAATGTATTTCTGCTAAAAGTAAAATATAGTAGACCCTTTCCATCTGTCAACATACACATAGACGTTCTCCCAAAAGTCTACCAAAATATAAAACTAACAGCTGACCTTTTTTCTGGGCCATTTTCCACATGGCTTCTAACCTTTCAGAAGAGTGTCTGCAGATCTGGTGTCCAGTTAGGTCCACCTCCAAGCTAAGAGACTCACTTACTCCCCGACAACAACCTCACATAGCAGTACACACCTGGCTAGTTCTCAGCAAAGATACAAATGATTGCAGGTCTGAGCCTTCCAGGGTCACTTGTGAATGGCTGAAACTAATGGCCTGTTGTAAATTTTTAAGACAGTAAGATTCCATCTATACTATGCTTTCAAGTGGGTATCTGGGCAGGTTGCCCTAGCATCTTCCTACAGTGACAGCAAAACCTCCATACTATGAAGGAGGTCACTAGGAAAAGTGACATCAACAGAGTTAGACAACTGGACACATGACTGGGGCCTTGTCTGTGCTCACTCGAGGCCGAGCTGCACAGTGAATAAAAACCCAGGGTGCCGAAGTCAGGGAGGCAAGGTCTGGCCTAATCTGTTCTTAGTGTTCTTGGGCAAGCTACTTAACCTCTCTAGAGTTTCATAATTAGTGAAACAAAAATTTTACAGCCCTTAATAGAGCTACAATGAGGTTCAGATGAGATGGTGTATTTTTACACATGCTTAAGCCCAATGCCTGGCACTCGGCAAAGTATTTAGCAAGCTATTAACACTCTGTGACATTAATTACTTACCTCTTTTTGACTACACGTTTTAGGCCAAAATTTCATTAACCCCCTAATAACCTAAAATGAAAAAGAGAAAAAAACAAATGGCATTTAATTTTTCATATATACTTCCAGGAAAGGTGGCTTTCCTTCAGTTTTTTGAAATTGTGGAATAAATACTTACAGGCTCTGTGAGTGAAGGATCTTTCTCCAGAAATTGTACTATACAATATGCCAGCTGAAGAAAACAAAAAAAAAAAAAAAAAAAAAGAAAGACAAAATTTTAAATTCTATGTAGTAAGGGCTCAAAAGGTGTATTATCAAAACTTCCTAAAACGTTTCCAGACTGGTTTTAATAACTTTACATTCGATTCATTTTAACTATTACAAAAATAAAATATATATGAAGCAAAATAAAAAGCCACTTTTTCATGCCACAAATTGACACTAATAAGGCTCCAGGGGAATTTTTTAAAGAGAGTACTGGGACCTGAAGTATCCAGCTAATGAAAGCAGAGGTGAAATATCACACTCAGTGTACTGTGAAAGTATCTCAGCTACGTGCAGTTTGAGCTACATCTCATGGGCTTCCTTCCTCTTTCCACTACCATCAACAATACTGGGCTTTACTGTGGTTCCAGAAGAGTCCTCTACGGGAAGTAGGCCCTTACTAAAAACCTTGCTGATTGTCTGAAACAGCACATGCAAGCTAAAGCAGTCTCATGAAGAAACAAAAAGTTGTATCTGCCAGTTAGAACCTGGAGAAATGTGCAAAGAGTTCTACATCTGATGCTAACACATCAAAGTAAGAATTCTTTTAAATAATCACCAAATGTGATATCCACTTCAAAAACTAAAGGCAAGATTTGTAAAAGGGCTTGCTTGTAAAGATTCTCAGACAATTCTTGGACAAGATTCTTGGACAAGAACACTACCTTCACAAAACAACATTTTGGTCGTGTTCTAAATTATAAACATATGGGCTAATTTTTCCTCAAAATACAAAATTTCACATCTAAAGAGGAATGTTGCTTAGAAAAATGTACATTTTTGAGCAAACTCAAAACATTCCCATGGGGGTGGGGGCAGTCAGAGGTCTGAAATACTAAAACTAAAAAAACCACTAGATAATTATCTACCCTCTAGTGACATGCTTACCGTGCAAGGCAGTGTAAGCACGGAAATTAGAGTGGGGACAAGACAGGGTATGCTTTTTAAAGTAATGAAGGCTTAAAAAAAGATGTGAAAATATTGACCGATTTGTTTACTTGTGAGAGTATTTATTTGGGTATAGAAAGTGAGGAAATGGTGAATGAACTAGAGGAGGGGGCAAAAGGCAACTGATACACTAATGCAAAGTGAAGACAGAACAAAATACTCAAAACATTAAAAAATGCTTACATATGTCCAAAGATCTACATCTGGAAAACTCACATACATTATATGCAATATGTTCAGTATATAACTGTGTGAACTTAGGCAAGTCACCTAAGTTCTCTATAAAATGAGATGATTGAACAAAGGCTCTTCCTACTTTTAAAATATTCCCATCATTCTACTGTGCACAGAAGAAAATACACACATTTACATTTTCCTCAGGGAGTATTTTAAACTTTAACAATTCCCTTTTTTAAGAAATTAAGGAAATACCAATATCAAACATACATTAATTTGCCAAGTTTTTGCTTCCAAAAGTAGTACAAAATTCTACCTGGGCATGGAAGAGTGATAAGCTCCTGACAGTGTGTAAAGGGATCAACACTTTCACCAGAAACTGTTTGTGTTCTGCCTTAAGAGGTAAAGCAAAGCCATTGATAATACTAGGAAAAAGAAGAGACACAAATTAGCAATGTTACCACAAGCTAAATTGAGACACACTGTTCTTGTGAGATTGGTTAAACTTAATCAGTTTATGTTTGTAAAGAACAACCTAATACCCATCCCAGTGACATTCAAAATTTCTTAGTTACTTCAAAAAATACATTTAAGTAGGAAGGAATTAAGAGAAGAAGAAAATTTGCCTATGATAAGCCAACAAAGGCCCCTGTGCTCTTAAAATTAGTTGGATGCTTCCCAAAAGCTCTTTATTAAAAACCCTTTATTTTCCTTCCCTTTTCCTTCTCTAAATAATTGCCTGCCTTGCTCACTTCCTCTTTAAATCTGACTCTTTCCATTTCCAGACATCATTCCTTCTCATGCCTGAAATCTCTACCCAGGTTAGGAAAGTCACTGAGAGAAAGCCATGTGATTCCACCTTCCTTTTCTCCTCATATTAGGAGGAAAGGCTAAGTAATTTCATAGTCCAGTCACATGACCCTCCCTTGTGTGTAGAAACTTACATAACAGCTATGTCTTTCCAATTCATCCCACTACTCTAGGCAGCAGCTGTTCAAGAACTACACCTGGGTACACACAGTTCCTTTGAAAATGACAATCTTTCCAATTTACTATAAACTTGCTTTCAAGAGATATGACAAACGACAGATAGTCTAGAAACTAATGAACCTAAGATGTTTTGGAGTAACTGGCCTAACTGCAATTATATGTATCATCTCTGTAGGTACGAACGAACTGTTAGCTCTTCCAGTCATTCCAGTGGAACTAGCAACGTGTAATTGTGGAACAAAGGAAACAGGAAATCGTGTCTTGTAGAGTCAGTTGGGGGACATGCTAATAAGCATAAACGAGAGCGACCCGACGTACATACAGCAAGAGATCTAGGGCAGCGTTTCCCTGTGCCACCTGAACCGAATTTTCAGAATGATACTCACCTGAGATTAGCAAGTAGCTAAAAAGTGCTTACCTTCCTAATATTTCCAGCAGTTCAGCTACACCATTGAAGTGTTCTGTTTCATAAACAAACCTTAAAAAAGAAAAGGAAAGAAAGGCAGGCAGGGGTGGGGGGTAGAAAGAAATCAGTACACTGTGTTCAAATATTTGAGGTTTATTTAATACTTGCATAAAAAACACCAACTTTGCTTCTTCTTCTTCTACCCCCACCCTCCACTTACCTTAGAAAAATATTGTTAATCTGTTTTCGGATAAATGCTCTAAGACCAAGAAACTTGCCATAAATTCTGTGTAAGACTGTTTTTAAGTAGTCCCGTTCCCGAGGGTCTTCACTGTCAAATAGCTCCAAAAGCTGTTGTAAATGAAATACAGTATAGCTGTCAAAGGCAGTGGAGGATTTAGCAATTCTATCCCTCATTATTTAATATCCCTTCCTTCCTTCCTCACAAGTTTATTGAGTATCTGTATGTGCCAGGCATAGTGTTGGTCTTTAGGAATAGAGTGATAAATAAGTCAGACAAGGGGCTTATGTTCTAGTGAAGAAATACATAACCATAACAGCAATAACAATAGTAATAATAGCTAACACACATGTAGCACTTCTATGATCATCAGGCAATTTTCAAAGTAATCTACATGTATTAATCTTCCCCATGAAGTAGTTTTATCCCCATTTTTCAGATGAGGAAAATGGGGCACAAAAAGGTTAAGTTGCCCATGGTCTCGCAGCTAATACGTAGTGGAATTTGATCCCAAATACTCGAGGCCCAAAGTCTGTGAATTCAACCACTGTACTATGCTACTGAGCTTATATTCCAAATATACAGTTAAGATAAGCCTTCAGCTCTACCAGAACATACAGGTAAATGAAACAATCTAAACCAAAACGCACACTAAAAAATTCCCAATGATATTGTTAATGTTCTCTTTCTAAATCTGGATTCTTGTTACATAGGTGTGCTTCATTCTGTAAATATTCACTGCAGTGAACATTTATTATTTCTGTATGTTTGTTATACATGAATAACATTTTTAAGTTCCCAATCATTTGTAATCTAAAGTTAATAACTGAATCCTGATAACATCACATCTATGTACTCATAATGAGACTCATACAACTAGTCCAAAAGAGGTAACAAGCTAAAGTCTTAGGCCAAATGAGATTCAACCCAAACCCTAGAATAAAAAATTCCAGCTGCTTTGTTTTTGCAGAAATTGACAAGTTGATCCTAAAATTTATATGGAAATACAAGAGACCCAGAAAAACCAAAATAATCTTGAGGAAAAAAAAAACAAAGTTGGAAGACTCATACTTCTCAATTTCATAACTTAGTATTATGGAGCCAAAGCCATAGTAATCAAGACAGTGTGCTACTGGCATAAGGACAGATGTACAGATCAAAAGAATAGAATCGAGAGTCCAGAAATAAACCATCACATTTACAGTCAACTGATTTTCAACAAGGATGCCAAGACATTTTAATGGGGAAAGAACAGTCTTTTCAACAAATGGTGCCAGGACAACTGGATATCCACAATCCAAAAGAATAAAGTTGGACTCCTACCTCACACCATATACTCAAATTAAGAGCTAAATCATAAAACAATTAGAAGAAAACATAAGAATAAGTCTTTATAACCCTAGATTAAGTGATGGTTTCTTAGATATGATACCAAACTATAAGCAACAAAAGAAAAAATAGATAAAGTAGACTTCATCAAAATTAAAAACATTCACACTTCAAAGGACACCATCAAGAAAGTAAAAAGATGACCCACAAAACAGGAGATGATACAGTTGATCCTTGACCAACTTATAATAGGTCCACTTATACACAAATTTTCTTTGGCCTCTGCCACCCGAGACAGCAAGATTAAACCTTTCTCTTTCTCCCCCTCAGCCTACTCAATGTGAAGACAATGCAGATGAAGACCTTTATGATGATCTACTTCCACTTAATGAATAGTAAATATATTTTCTCTTCCTTATGATTTTAACATTTTTTTCTCTAGCTTACTATATTGTAAGACTATAGTATATAATATGTATTAATATATATAAAACATATAATATATATTATATAATATATATAAAACATAAAATATGTGTTAATCAACTATCAGTAAGGCTTCCGAACAAAAGTAGGCTATTAGTAAGTTTGGGAGGAGTCAAAAGTTATACATGAATTTTCAACTGTGCACTAACCCCAACTCCTGTGGTGTTCAAGGGTCAACTGTATTTGCAAACCTCTGATAGGAGAGTAGTATCCACAGTATAAATAAAAAGTCAGTCCAATTTAAAAATGGACAAAGGATTTTTTTAATAGACATACCTCAAAGAAGCTATACAAATGGCAAATAAACACATGAAGAGGTGCTCAATTGCACTGATTATTACAGAAATGCGAATCAAAAACAGCAAGGAGATACCACTCATTGGATGGCTGTGATCAAAAAGAGGGATAAAAAAAAGTGCTGGCAAGGATGTACAGAAACTATAACCTTCATATATCGTTGGTAAGAATGTAAAATGATGCAGCTACTTTGGAAAACAGTTTGGCGGTTCCTCAAAACTTCCAGGGTTATTATATGACTAAGCAATTCCACTCCCAGCAGAACTGAAAACACGTGTCCATACAAAAATTTGTACACAAATGTTCATAGTAGCAATATTCATAATAGTCAAAACTGAAACAATCCAAATGTCCATCACCTGATGAATGAATAAGCAAAATGTGGTAAAATGGAATATTATCCAGCCATAAAAAGGAATGAAGATACATGTTACAACATGAATGAACTTTTCAAATATCATGCTAAGTAAAAGAAACTAGACAAAGAAGGCCACATAATATATGATTCCACTTCCATGAAATATCCAGAATAGGCAAATCCACAGTGACAAAAGGAAAATGGGGAGTAATGGGTATGGGTTTCTTTGGAGGATTATAAAAATGTTCTGCAATTAAACTATGGTGATGGTTGTAAAACTCTGTAAATATACTAAAAAACAGTGAACTAGAAACTTTAAAAGAATGAATTTTGTGGTATATGAACTATAACTCAATAAATCTGCTACCTTTTTAAAAATGATGTTGGTAGGTTCCTTTGGATGAAGAACAAACTTAAAGATTGGTTTCAATTTTACTGAGGTTTTTATACTCACCATTACTGCAATAATGCAAAACTCATAGTTCTAATACCTTTACAGCAAAACATTTCAAGAATATACAGACAGCACACAAATGGAAGCAGACAACCATCATTATTGAGAAAGCTATCAAGACATATATAAGCTTGACTTCAGGTGATTAAGACATAAGGCTGAGACTGACAACAGAAGAATAACTTGATGGGCAACAATCAAATGTGCATTTCTTTGAATGAAAGACTGAGTTACAGGCAAAAAAATAGCCCTTGAAATATGGCGGGAAGCACAAACTGAAAGACAGTCTTCAAAAATAGGCAGTGAGACAGGACACAATTTTTGGCTACATAATGCCAGCCATCACCCATCCATTCATTCATTCAAAAAATGAGTATTTCAAGTAAATATTTATTGTGTGTCTATTAAGGGCCAACCAGTGGGCAAGGTGCCAGGGATACAATGATAAGCAAGACAGAGACAATCTCTGCTTTCTCAGAGCCTATTCTAAGGGGGAGATACAGGTAAATAAACGGCATAAGTGGTTCAGGATGCTGTATAAACAGATAGCAGACACATAGACTCAATCTGGAGGTAGAGTGATCAGGGAAGACTTCTAGAGAAAGTGACATCCAGGCTAACCCATGAAGAAATTAGGAGTTAGAAGTGGGGCACCAGCTTTCACAGCAGATTCAACGGTACATGCCCTTACTAACAGCCTATCCAAATAGAAGATGCTGTTAACATGTCTCTGCCCATTCAGCAATAAAATAAATAAATATATACTAAGTTACAGAGTTCTTTCTATGTGCCAGAAACTGTCCTCATTGCTGGGCATACACAGTGTTAAACAATTTTGGAGCCCACTAGGGGAGGCAATGAGCAAGTTAAAAATACATTTCCACAGGAAAACATTCTGTCTAGGAAACAAAGGCATGTGGCTCCAACAGGCAAAAATGGTCCAATATAGACTCAATATATTTTTATCTATGACATGTTCAAAATGACATAAGATCTCTAACCCACCTGTCCCACTCCTTGTTAATGGAAATAATTAATCTCTTAAATTCTATGTTTTAATTTGGTTTCTATTTTTAAGTGTTACAGAGTTTAATGAATAATCTGCAAATAATGTTAAGAGAAGGCTTGTGGGCGTGTAATGTTAGCTAAACTTGAATCAGTTATGCTTCTATACCGTTATTCTTGAGTTTAATGAAAACATAATGATTAAACATTAACTAATGTTTTCATTAAGCTCTCAAAGAAAATGCATTACTAAGCACCTAACTTTGTTTACAAAGCCATAAATATTAAATGAGTCATGTTCTATGAGAAAGATGAATTGCAATATTAAACTATTTTTCTGCTGCTCTACAGAACACACTTTTGAAGATTTTATGTACAAGAGAAAAGAAATAAGTATAAATAGTGCAAAGGCCAAAAAAAGGGGGAGTACGATGAGCTTTAATTTCCAAAACAAAATAATATGAAGTGTGCTTAGTCATATATATACTCCCAAACACTCCCACAAAAAAAGCTATGAGAAATATAATCCTGTACCTGTAAATGCCAAGGTGGACTGTGCCATCCATAATATATAGTCTTCAAAAATAGGCAGTGAGACAGGACACAGCTTGTGGTCAAAGAAAAGGAGCTGGAGAATTTCCAAGGTGATTACAGAGCAAAGACAGACCTGTCAACATGCTGGCTTCAAGTTTACAAAAAACCAGCTTTCCTGAAGCTAACAAACAGGGATGAACTCTGTAATGATTTAGCCAAAGAATCCTTCTTTGAACTTCATAATTAATTACAGTGGAATGAGAAGGGTGAAATGAAAACGGCAGTAAGGGTCTTCCAGTTACACGTGGGGGATTGAACCTTTCTCTTCTTGAAACCTCCCTGAAATGAAAGTGAAAAAATAAGAACGGAAGAACGGCACAGAGCAGAGAGGGTTGGAGAGCAAATTAGACATACTTGTAAACTTTTCAAAGATGGAAAGTGGATGACAACAGGTGACTATCTTAGGTTTCCTCCTTCTCCATTCTGCTAAGTGTTTTTCCATTCTGCAAGCAGGAAGGGAAGCCAACAAGAAGCACGCCAGTTCACACCAGAGAACCCTCAAAAGGCTTAAGAATTGAAGGCACCAGATATATTTGATGGCAAGGCTGTGAGAAGGAGCTAAAAAGAAGAGGACTGGTAGAAAGTTTGTAGGAGTAACAACCCCCCAAGAGATCCCTGTTCCATGGAGTGTACTGAAGATTTACAACCTAACTCTGGAGAGAATGAATGAGAAAGTATCTAGTCTTGAAGACAGTTAAGTGAAGCACTTATTTAAAATAATGGATTAAATAAAATTCTGTGTACTAAAGAGTTAGACTTCTTCCCTGACTGAGCTCCCAATCTCCCAATACCAGATGAGGCAGGAGACTGGAAGGGCTTTTTCTGGGGAAACTGATAGCCTCAAGAGAAAGACCTATACATACACTTATATCTGAGGGTTTTCCAATGAAATGGCAAGGTCCCAGCCCAATTATCTTATGGAAAGTTACCAGCTGCCAAGTGTTAGCTATGCAAATATAAACACATATGCATGTGCATACATTGTACACACACACACACACACAGGTTCTAAGCAGATTTTTGTAGACTAATATGTAACTATGACTATGAAGTCAAGGATCACCAGATTTTCTGACATAAACAAACAATTATAAGGAACACAGAGGAAACAGGCATAATGCAAAGAGTACAAAAAAAACTGCAAAAAGGAGCTATAACATCTCCAGAGATAAATATATTGGATCCCTGAAACAAAAGCAGAATGCAATTACAGATGGATATTCAGAAAATAAAAAAGAGCTTTTGGAAATTCAAAATATAAAAAATAAGAAGTTCAGCAGAGGACTGGAACATCAAAATGAGCAAATTTACCCCTAGAAGTACAACCGAGAGACAGAGATAGTATATAAATGAAAGAAGACAAGAAAACTAGAGGCTTGATCCAGAAGGACTAATACATGAAGAACAGGCTATCAGAGAAACACAGAGACAGAAAAACAGAAAATGGAGAAAAGAAAAACATCTGAGGGAGAATTTGATGGAATTTTCCATGAAAAAAAAAATCAATGGATTTCAACATAGATATAGCCCATTAGGTGTTCTGCACAATAAATGAACAAAGACCCACACCAAGGAACATCACTTTCTGGACTTGGGGACAAAGAAAAGATCTCAGAAGCTTACAGAGAAGACACATCACTATAAAAGATAAGGCATTCAGCTGGCACAGGCCTTCTCAATACCAACATTGGAAGCTCAAAGATTCCATAAAAAACATCTGAGGAGTATGGGTTCCAGCCTACAAGTTTATACCTAGCCAAAATGTCAGTCAAGTATGTGGGTAGAATTAAGATGTTTTCAGACAAGCAATCTCAGAACATTACATCCCATTCATGCTTTCTTAGGAAGCATCTCGAGAATATGTTCCACAAAATGAGAGAAAGTTAAGCAAGCAAAACATGATCTAGAAGAATGGCAAAGCGAAGTCCCAGGATGACCACTGTGGATACAGCCTCAGGGAAGCAACCAGTGCCAATTAAAGCAAGATGGCCTCCAGGAAGGAGGCCTTGGGTGGGGGCCGGGGGAGGAACTGACGGAGTAGCTGATGTATATAGGCCATACTGAGAAGATCTGTATGTTGCTGTCAGGGAATTAAGGGACAAACTAGTGACCAATACATAGGAAAGCAAGCCAGAGAAAAATAAGGCAACTATTAATTCCAGGATTTTTTTTAAAGCTCTACAAGAAATGTAATTATGTGCCTCAAGTATGAACAACATGTATACAGTTGTACTAATGTAAACACTATAATTTAATTAAATTTTGTGATCTAGCATTGGTGGTGGAGGAGGGAGCTATGGAGGAAGATATATCATAGTCTATAGCAGAAAGTCAATCGATACATAAAATCTAAAATGAAAGATCAAGAAATAGCAGTATAAGCATGCTATTTGGAAATATGGAGATAAATATATGGAAACAGCCAGAAGACTTGAGTGTGGTTACCTCCAGGGAATAGGACTCTGGATTGGGGAAGGATGAGGCAAAGGATTGCTATTTGTCATTAAAAACTATATAAATATATTTGAGCTTTAAAAAGACATTGCTTCGTTAATTAAAACTATTTTAAAAAGTCGTTAAGAGCAAGACTTCAAGCAAAAAACCCACTTGCCCTCAAGCAAAAAACCTACTTGCCCTCTACTACAATAAAGTAATTGCCCTGCCCTAGTCCATGGAAAGTAATTTTAGAAAAGATCAGAAATCTACTAGATAATCAATAAAATTGATATTCTAAATGTTTTGCATCCAAACTGTCACAGAGCAATAAAATTAGATGTCCATATTTCTGGCTTTGTTTGCAACTTTAGCTATCCTGTTACCTGAAAACTGAGTATCTTCCTAATACCTTCACCTTGACCAAATAATGCACATGGAGAAAGCCCAGAACGAAGAAACAACAGCCAAAGGTAGACTGACTCCAGTGAATCAGAACAACTCAAGGGAACCACTACATGAAATGAGGCGACCTATGGGCAAGGACCGAGAAAGGATAGTGGAGACAAGGGATGGAAAGGGATCTAAGATTCTAGCAATTCTGACTTTAAAACCCCTATGGAAATGCAAAACAACTTTCAAAGGTGTAAGTCATACAAATAGGAACAATTCTACCAGGTCACATGCTTTTATTTTCCTCCTAATTTCAGGCATTCTTTCCACAGACTAAAGAAGTCCACATTTTCCCCCTTGAGCATTCTATCTGATTCAAAAAACCTTGTGATTTAAATTTTTAAGACAATCCAACCGATTTCATCAGCATTTCAAGAAAGAGCTGTTGTGTTAGATGATGATGCACTCATGGGATGCAGGCAGGGACTACATAATTTGTGGGGCTAGGGCAAAGCGAACATGCAGTGCTCCTTGTACAGAAAGTATTAAGAATTTCAAGACAGAAAGGGCAGAGCATTGAACCATGCACACGGCCCGTCTAAGCACAGGGCCCAGTGCAACTGCACAAGTCACAGGCTGGCTCTGGATGCACAGGTCAGAGCAGTGAAGCCCTCTTTTAAAGGTTTTTGAGTTACATGTTGGACAAGACAGGATGAAGTGATTTATTGCTAATTGGTAACCGTTGATAAAACTCCAGGGAGAAATAAATTCTCTAAATTCTTATTTGCTATAGGTTCTGAAAGAGAAATGTAAACGTTTTGACATATTCAAGGAACTTGTTTGGAAAACAGTATTACTTTGTACTTTTTATTAGGGCTGAGATTCAAGGCCTTTTAAAATTTATTTCAGTTCAGAACTTAAAATTTTTTAACAGGTTGGTGTCATGTCCAATTTGTCCTGAGTTTTTAAAACCACAATAAGAAAAGGTCACTTTTAAGGACAGGCTAAATGATTTGCATAATTTGCATGATAATAACAGTACCTTTCAGCTAAATATAACTGCAAATGTGAAGTACAAATTACTAAATAGCAATCTCCAGCAGTACATATGTTTATGGGGATACTTGAATAGTATGTCTCTTAGCAACCACCAACTGCTTTTCAGATTTGCAGAGTGGTTGAAAGCAATCTTTAGAATACGCTGCTAAACTATTGCCACAATAATGCACCCAATGAAATAATTCAAGGTTTGGCAATTCATTTGAGTCTAAAGAAAGGGCAGGGGGATCATAAAGAAACCATTTTCCCAACCATCCTAACATAGATGAAGATTATCTTTATTGAGAATAGACAAAATTGTCCCATAAGCCAAGATGAGTCTACACACTTACAGCTATGGAACGCAGTTTACCAAGTTACCTATATCTAAAATCAACATTACTACAGACACAAGCACACTGTGCAATGAAATTGACTCTTTGATAAATCTCTGACAGCTTTCTCGTGTAAACATTTAAATGAGTACATAAAAAATGCTAAAGGTTATGTAAGTCTAGATTTAATAAAAATCACAATGAAATTCAAGTGAGCCAGTCACACTATTCTTGAATAAAAAACAAGAAAACCCTTCAAGACCCTTGAATAAAAAACAGAACAGACTGTTTTGTCTGGCCCACACAAAAATCTGGATTTCCAGCTTTCTCTTGAAAAACCAAAAAATCTAGCAACACTTGGCTCACTTACCTAGAGGCCAACAGTTAACAGGAGTGGATTGGCAACAGGGTGCAAGCTCTTTAAATCACCACAGTTTCCATCACTCCCTCTGCTTACACCCAGACGTAAAATTTGCCCTCTGCAAAAATTTAAATGTGCTATCACTGGTTTTCATATAAGTTATATGCTCCTGGCACTAATACATTTACTTCCAACACTAACTGGAAGAAATCAGTTGGCAAAGGAGAACTGATGAGAATCCAGGCACACAGGAGACCACATGTAACAACTTAAGAGAACCGGACATTCTGAGAAGAACCACATAAGCAGAGTCCAAAGGGTATTAATGATTTTTAGAATAAATAATTCATAACACACTAGGTAAGACACGATAGACTAACATTGTATGATTTCACGGTCTGAAGTTATTAAAGAAAACACAGCTAAGAAAAGTTCTTAAACCTTTATTAGAATTGATCCTGATAAAAACATTAGTGACAGAACCAGCAAAACATTTACTGACTGCTTACCATGTGGTAGAAATTGTTCTAAGTGTTTATATAGGTATTTAGTTATTAATTCTCCTCAACAACCTTACAATGTAATTACTATTATGTTATACATATTTTGCATTTACTTTCCAGATAAGGAAACTGAGGCAAAGAGTAGTTAGGTAGCTTGCCCAAGGTCACACACTAAAAAATGGTAGAGTCTGAAATCAAACCAGTTTATACACTTAACCACCAATCTATACTGCTTCCTGATGAAGAAGAAAAAACTCAAGGTATTGAGAAAGGCTTTTAAGTCAACACAGGAAGCTTTTCTTCAAGCTTCAGATTTTAAAAGGACCTATACAAATGCTGAAAGGAAGGAAACACAACAAATATTCGGCATAAAAGAATGGTGCAGTCCTACAAAAATAGTCTTAGAAAGGCTAATGCACAAAATCAGCTGAGGTTTGTGAAAAATGCAAGGCAATAAAATGAGACTGTACATGAAGCTGAAATCTTTTTACAATTCTTATTGATTATAACATGTTCATTATTTTTAAATGCAAGGAATAGAGACATATTTAAAAAATAGTAAAGATCATCACATAATCACGCCCCTTCCAGATAATTAATAACAATTTGGTATATCTCTTTCCAAAACTGTTAATGGATATTGCTGTAGTTTGAATGTGTCCCCCAAAATTAATGTGTTAGAAACTTAATCACCAATAGTATTAGAAGGTAAGGCCTTTGGGAGGTGTTTAGGTCATGAGGGCTCTGTTCTCATGAATTGAATAATACCACTATAAAAAAAGGCTTTCTGGAGTGGGTTCACTCTCTAGCCCTTCCATGTTCTGCCATGTGAGGGTACAGTAAGAAGGTCCTTACCAGATGCCAGTGCTTGATCTTGGACTTCCCAGCCTCCAGAAATATGAGAAATAAATTTCTGTTCTTTATAAGTTACCCAGTCTTAGGTATTCTGTTATAGCATTACAAACATACTAAGACAAAAATACCAACATTCGTTTTCCCTAAAATAACGCTGGCTCAAAAATTAATCTGTTCCATAAAAATGCATGTTTCACTTAAAAATAGATCATGTGTAGCTCTATCAAATGCTTTTTACTAACTGATGAATATTCCACTACATGAATGTCTACAGTTCAACTACCTCCTGAGAAACTTTTCTTTCCAATTTTCTAGTAATTATTAACAATGATACATTCAATATCTTTGTACATATATCTTTATGTACATATCTGATTATTTCTCATGGAATTGCTAGATCAATATTTGAGTTGACAGAATACTATCAGATTTCTTCTTCTGAATGATTATACCAATTTCATGTATGTATGTATGTATGTACCTATTTATTGATTGATGGATACATCATCTTATGGGTTTTATGGCATATTCAGAAGGGTCTTCTCCACTCAAACCTCTACTATGTTCCATTTTCCTGTTAAATTCCACATTGTTTTAATTAATGTACCTTTATAATATGTTTTATTATCTAATAGGTAACATACCATATTATTAATCTTGTTTTTCAAAAATTTATTTCATGAACTCTGAAAATTTCAAATAAAAACTACTGGAATTTTAATTAGAACTACACTAAATGTATAACTTATTTTGAGATTATATGAATATCTTTATGATGGCAAGTCTTCTCATCTAGGAATATGTTACATTTCTACATTTATTCAAGCCTTCTTTGCAAAATGTTATTATAAGTTTCATATACACTTTTAAATTGTTTCAAAAGGTGGAGGTTTTAAAAAGCAAGGAAAAACATGGGGGTGTGAAAAAGACCTGACTACAGAGTGTAGAAGTGGGAAGGACCGGTTAACTCAAGACAAGTTAAGGCATGGTGGGGGGAGAAGAAGGAGATGGGGTGGGATGGGGGATAACAGGGTGAAATATGACCATTAACCCCCCCTCTGAGCCCTGGTCTGAAGATGAAATTCATCAATAGATCCAATAGATGGAAGGTAAAAAAGCAAAGGTTGTAAAAATGAGGAAGGAGCTGAAAATGTAAACTATATAGATGGACTTCACTATTTAGCTCTAGAAGTTCACTAATGCCATATGGCAGATGAATGGCGTTCCTTTTTATGACAAAGTGACAAGGCCTGTAGATGAGCGGAATGCACTAAACACAAAGTCCTGGCTTTTACCATAGCATCTAACAAAGTCACTATGTTCTCTTTATGAACAAAATTAAGAAATGCAGAAAGGATGATCATATACTAGTAAATTTCTAACTGGTTCAAGGATAGAATTCAAATATTACTGATTAATGAACCTGTGTAAAATCAGGGAATTTCTAAAGGCATGTCCCAGGTCTCTTCCTCAGCCCTGACTAGTTGAACAATTTTAATCTATAACTTAGATGATGCCAATAATTACAGATGTCATAAAGAGGGAAAGACACGGTGAATAAAGTAGATAACAGAATAATGATCCAGAAAGACCTCCACAAATTGGGGAGAAATGATATTCCACAGAAATATATGCCAACTCCTACACTTAGATAAAAAAACAAAGTGCATAACAAACAAGAACAAGGAGGCGAAGTGTGATAGTGCATGCCTGTAGTCCCAGATACTGGAAGGGATGAGGCCTGCCTGCGCAACACAGCAAGACATCATCTCTTAAGAGAGAGAAAAAAAAAAGGAAAGCATGGCTTTACAGCAACATGAATAAAGTTCAATTAGAAGTCAGCTACAACCTCAAGCTTAAGATAGGTTGGCAACATCGTACTATAGCAAGAAATGGTAATGAGACTTTCCCTTTAAGAAACCTAGAGTGCAGAAAAGGGAATGATAAACCCAACTCTAAGCTGCGTTGGGCTGCCCAGGCTTAGGGCACTGTGTTCAGATGTAGATGTCACACTTGAAGACAAATGGACACATCCAGAAGATCTTGAAGGCTTCAAAAACTAACAGATGAGAAAAGGTTGCGAGAACTAAGGCCTCATTCTGCAGCAGAGAATGCATACTGACAGCTGGCGGGCCAGATCCAGAAGGCAAACAGGCTTCATTCATCAACAGGATTTTAGTAATATCAGAAAATTTCATACAAAATCTGGAATTCTGTTTCTCATGGAGGAGGGTGAGGGGAAGAAAAGTCTGACAATAACTGAATTAAGAGGAGTAGACAAAGACCCCTTTAACAGGAGCCAGTCTACATCCTATTGTCTGACACCTATGAACGAGCCTATGAGCTTGTGGGTTGCAACTGCTGTTCTAGAGAAAAAGAGCCAAAGGGTAAAAACAAAAGCTGTCTTCTAAGACCTGAAAGACTACATCTGTGCTAGTGATATTCTAAGAGACTATTCTGGGGAGAGTAAGGCCAAAGGGTACAAGGTGTGGGGAGGCTCAACACAAAAATGGAATAAGCTGCCCATGTGGCTTTTCTTCACTGAAAAAGGGTCTCAGAGGAGACTGATTCCCTGGGTAAAGAACTAGAATATACAACCCAAAACATCCTTTCCAAATATGAGTTTCTCTGATGTTTCAGTCTTATGAGTTTTATCTTCAGTACCATCTACCATGGACAGCACACCGGGCTGGGCTCTGCATGCTTTTTGTGTAAGAAAAGCCCTGGCTGCATAGTAAGATCATAGGATTTACTGATTCCGTGTCAGCTAAACACAGGCTCTAATGGAGAATCACTATCTGATCCTCTCAGGCATGTTAATTCACCACAAATATGAAAACTCTATTATTTCATTAGTGTTGAGACATGAGGGCTACTCTTTCCTTGAAGTCATTCCAAGTTACAGTGAGGGGAATCCCAAAGAGGCATCATGGCATAATACACAGAAAACCAGAAGAGGAAATATGCTTCAATAAACTGGATAATCTTTCTAGACCTCAGTTTATTCATCTATGAAATGGGCATAAAAACTTTTCCATGTTTATTATACAAAATTCTTGTATAAATCAAATTAAATAATACACATAAAAGTACTCTGACAACTATACAGTGCAATATAAAGGCAACAGCTTTCCAATACAAAATGAGGATCTACTATGTAAACTTTCATTTTTCTGAAATGAACTTTGCTTCTTTGGTATAAGGACCTGTATCAATCTACCTATTTGCCCAGTGATCCATGTATCCACCTTTTTACCTACCTATCTCTATCTCAAACCTCACTTTTCCAGCACCTCTCATGTTAAGAAAGTCATGATTCACCAGTGTGTTACCAAAGTACTCTCAATGTGCAGTAGAGCATGGCTCAATGATCTGCTTCATGTGCCTAGGGGGAATAGGGTGTACAGGTGCTAATGAGCCCCAAAGGCAAGGCACTAAAGCTCCTTTCCAGCTCTGAGCTGACCACTGAACTTCGGGTTTAATTCCACTCTGCCACATACCCAGGATGTATAGGAGCCTCTATGGCCCTCAGCTCTCTGGAGCTCGCCTGCTGCTGGCACTCCGTTGGGTTAAGCCCTATGAAACGGCTGTGTTCTGAGTGTTAAAAACAGTCAAAATATTGGCTATGGCTCAACCTGTGTGCCCCAAATTCTAAATTTATTAATTTAATTAGGGAGGGGGCAAAAAAGAGGAAGGCCATCACAAAGGTTATCAGACTTTATCCAGGTAAGGTAATAGATCAATTTCCCGGAAAAATTAATATTTTAAATTTGAAATTCTGCTGTTGGCTCGCTAGGAGATAGATATTTATTCTTTTCTACCTTAGGTAGCTCCTATGTCATTCAAAAGGAGCTATGACAGTCCATATACCAGTTTGACTCAACTACCCATTTTTATACATGAATATCAATAAGAGGAACAAAGACATGTTACCTAAAAATCCAACACCATGGAAGTACCCAAGCTTTGGTAAAAAGAAAGATGTTATCTATGGTTGTTACATATAAAATGAAGAGTCACAAAAAATATGCTCCCTAAGAAGTTCCAAATGGATGGGTGAGAGGTTAATCCCTTTAGGGAAATTTAGAGGGTTAATAAGCTGTGCTATTTCCCAACAGTGAAAGCTCACCAGTACCCTGGCTTTGATTATTTATTAAAGGTTATTTATGCTCTGCAGTCTGAGCTTGGCTACTCAGTTTTAACAGATCCATGCAATAGTTCTTTATGCAAATATGAGTTTTTAAGCTACATAAAGATTCACACAAACATAAATAAAATTCCTTTATAACTAAACTTTAGGAAAGAAAACCACAAAGACTTAGGCATTAGCATTCCTGTCTATTTAAACTGTAATTAATTTCTACCACAAATAAAGATATACCTATTACTTTTAATGGGCAGTAATGGAAATTAACTTATGTATATTTGTTTGTTTATAATGTGATATAACTGTCACTGCAAATAATTTTTTTAACAAACATCAACAGAAAATGAGATAAAGTGTTAACTGAATAACAAATACCCACAAGAATATGCTTACCTGTAATACAAATTTCTGATCTATGTATTTTTTGGCAATGCTGGGTTGGAATTCTTGGCTTTCCAAAAATCGTATGAAAAATTCATATACAAGCTGCAACAAAAAGATTGTATAGTTAATTTCAAATTATGATTCACTGAAAATAGTATTAAAAACCATGAAAAGCCTGTAACACTAAAACTGACAGGGATTAGAAAATTGATTTAACATCAATCAACAAATCATGCTAGCCTTTCTTGTGGTTCACAGTTATTGTTACGCTTTTTAACTTTTAAAATTAAAAATTAGAAAATACAACCAAACAAAACAAATAAAAATCCATAGTCTTATTCAGAGACAACCACTGTTAACATTTTAATGCCTATACCTCCTTCTACAACATACCAATGTACTATAAATATATCTTATACAGTTTTACACATCACTTTTACCATTTAAATATATCATAAACAATTTACATCAACAATACCTAAGTAGCTATTAAGTAGTCCACTATACATAATTTATAATGAATAAGCCCATTATTCATAATGTAATCAATCTTCTATGCTTTGACATTTAAGTGATTTCTGAATTATTTCTCTATCATTATGCCATGATAAGCATCATATAACATAGATCAGTGCGCACTTGTTCAATTAACTCATAAAGAAATATCTCTAAAAGTGGAATTGCTAGATCAAAAGACATCCAAACATTCAGGATTTTCAATATTCATTGTCAAATTTCCTCTCAGAAAGTTGATGGCAATTTGCACTCCTCCAAGCAATATATGGTAGTGTGGCTCAATATTCTCATCTACAAAGAGGCAACCTCAAATAACTGTTCTGATAAACAGTGGGAGATCACTGTTTATTCTCTTTGCATAATAAATTAATATTAAAGGACACATTCGATCCTGGTGTAATATATAACAGTATATAAAAACCAGAACTTTGAAGAGAAAGGCACTGGGCTGGAAGCCTAGTTCTTTCCCTTACAAACTGTAAAAAATTTAGCAAGTTAATTTTCTCTGAAACTATTTCTTCAACTTCATAATGGGATAATAACCCCTAAAATTAAATGTGATGATATACATAAGGCCCTCTGCACAGTGACTAACACATAGCATCAATGTCACTATTCCTAAAACAGCATTTGCTAACTTTTTGGTCTCACTCCTTTATACTTAAAAATTAACAAGCCCCCCGCCCCCCGCAACAGCTTTTGTTTATATGAGCTATATATATAAAAGATTAGAAATAAAAACTGAGAAAATTTTAAATGTTTTTATTATTTCATTTTAAAACAATAAAATATACATTAACATATTTGTGTGAAAAATAACTTTATTTTCCAAAAAAATTAAGAAGAGAGGTACTGTTTATAGTTTTGTAAATCTCCTTAATGTCTGACTTAACAGAAGATAGATTCTTCTTATCTGCTTCTGTAGTCAATCTGCTGTGATGTGTTGTTTTAGTTCATGCATATAAAAAAAATCAAGTCTCACACAGACCTAGTAGTTGGAAAAAGGGAGAGTATTTTAATCTTTTCACATAATTGTGGATATTCTTTGATACTACACCAAAACTCATATCAATGAACTTTTCATACTTTGTTACACTAAAATCCAATTGTTTGTCTTGCACTTTGAATGCATTTTTATCCATGCA
This sequence comes from Varecia variegata, assembly GCA_028533085.1. Classification (NCBI taxonomy): domain Eukaryota; kingdom Metazoa; phylum Chordata; class Mammalia; order Primates; family Lemuridae; genus Varecia; species Varecia variegata. Next base: position 30,025,480 of record CM052442.1, on the reverse strand, counting down.
GTTTCCTAACATTATTAATTTGCCAACTGGAAAACATTGGTTCACTGAGTTATACAGACTTTCAAATGTTGGCATATTATAAAGTATCTTTTAAAAAATTACATTCTTCAATATCTCCTATTTTACCCAAAAAAAGTCTTTAAGCTTTGGGAAGCTATATACGGCTCAAGGTGGAAGATACAAAACAGATACAAGTTTTCTAAATTTCTAATTTTAAATTTTGCTTGAATTCTCCAATTTTATCAGTAGTAACAAATACTGTTAATTGGTTTCCTTGTTTTCGAGAAAGAATTCACCATATTCCCAAGTCTGAATCCAGAGTTTGTTAGTCATTACTTCAATGTTTCATGAAAATGTTTCATGAAAATCAGCTAGTTTAGCCTACAGATCAAGATAATCACATAAGTGCCTTTCCACAAGATAACTGTTATATTTCATGTGCAGAAGTGATTTGTGAATACTTTCCATTTTGTCATGAAGAATATTTTTTAAAGTGTGTGCTCCAGGGTCAAAATTTAATAAAATTAATAATTTGGATTGCTTCTTTATGGATGTTCAAGTTCGATTGGCTTTTTTCTTAATTGCAAGTATGTGGCAATAGTAAAGAATACAATGATAACTTGACCAGTTTGGCACAACTGCCTTGACTCCTGCTAAAGCAACAGTAGTTTTAACCACCATTGGCTTTACAACAAATAGTACAAATGTCAACACGGTGCAATGAGCAAATAACATATGTAGCACTATTATAAAAGTAGTTCTGACCTTGCAGGCCACTGAAAGGTCTCGGAGTTTCCCTACCCACCCGCAGATACCACTGACTTAAGTGCTTCCTATATATCAACCTTGTGGCTTCAGACTCTACTTAAAACTTAAATTAGGTATTCTCATTTACCTTTTTATAAAATTACAGAGTTTTTATCTTTGAAACTTTGAAATCAGAAAAATTTCTTTCCCAACGATCTGGGTGCCGCCGAGTTTTATATGTTACTCTTCTAGTCAAAATAATGCCTGAGTCCTAATACCTCAGAGAATTGTTCTTTTTTCAATACACTCATCTTTCAACTCTCAGTTTTACAAATACAATGTCAGCCTTATTCAAATGACCCCATCAAAGTGGATTTTATCTCTCTTTTTGGTTCCCACAAAATAGAGAGATTTTCATCTTCCAGGCCCAACCTGGGGGCCAGCAGGGCTTTCCAGCAGGCTTGGCAGAGTGCTCTCTCCTCTCTGGTCCCTTGAAAGCAGTTATGGCTTAAAACAGTTTGGCTGAAACACTTCAGACACATTTATTAATAGGTACAAATAAATGTTCTCCGCACTTCGGGAAACATTTTACCTCACAATCAAAAATCTCTCAAGTTTCTAAAGGGAAAAATTGGGGGCTGGGGAGGAGACATTACTTTTCAAGGTCACACAAATGAATTCTCCAAGGAACTGAGTAAAAAGATTTTAGCATTCCTTCTTTTCAGTCTCAAGTGTAATGCATTAAAAACAACTCCTTAATTGTAAAATGGAAGTCCCACAGAATTGTATTTACAGAAAAGGCAGGCCTAATTTCAGAAAATACGTAAACAAGATCCAATTCTTACATGTTCAATGAGTGCTCTCGACAGTACTAAAACCACCTCTCAGTGAAAATGGAAAAGTGACTAATTTGTGCAGTAAAAATACACAAAGGAAACACAGGATTCTTGACACAAGTCAGGAACCTATAGAAAGATGTACACAAAATAACAGACGCTGAAGGCAACAGTGTGCCTGTTCACTATGAATGAAGAGTGATTTGTGAATTTTAAAAGTAGGTTTCCTTCACCTGATCCAGCATTAGTCGGTCCTATTTCACCCTGAGCTAAAGAAGGGACAAGAAGGATTATAGGCTTGAACAGGATGTCAACACAGACGAAAGAGCCTGTTTTATAATGCAATTTGTGACTTCATATCCAAAAGAGCACAGATCTCATCACCATTCCTCAGTGTTGCTTTGGTTTTAGGGTTTCAGATGAACCTAATGGTTAATATTACTGCAGTACTGTCTTAGCTAGAATTTTCTGGTGGCAGAATTTAGTTTAATAGCTTCAGAAATTAATTTTGTCCTGTATTTTATAGAGTCGTTAAGTATAAGAAGGATTCACTGAAATATTGAGTTAAACTTTCTTGTACTTTAGGGAAAAGTTTATCTATGGTGATCATGACTTAGAGTATTCAAAAAGTTCTTGCAAATGGCAAGAGAGGTCTATCGTCTCTTCTTTGGGATGCAGAGGAGAAAATAAGTTGAACCTTTGAGGGCATCTTCCTCCTTGCCTCTTCCACCATAGGATGTGGGACTCTCCTGAGGAGATTATCTTTCTTTTTTTTTTTTAAGCTTCTTCCAGACTAAATTGTAATTCGATGAAATGATGCCAAGAATTAAGAATAAGACATGCCCATTCAAAAGAGTAACTCTTTTTAGAATTTGTCACGATCTGGGAAAAATACAGTTTTACAAATTTCTTAGATTGTAGAAAATATGTCTAGACCTTAAGAAAAAAATCAAGTATCTAAGATAGTAAATCAACTAGTGTTTTAACTAATTTACCCAATCTTGGCATTGGTAGCAGGAATATATACGTATAACATGCCTGAGTAAGAGTTAAGAAAACAAAGCCCCCAAAAGCTCTCTATACAACCAGACAAAATACAGCACGTGTGTAGCTGTAGAAACCTTGAGTTGCCAAAGCAGGACAGGCAAACTTGCAAATTTATGTCAAAAATGCTGAAGCGGGGAAAATAATAAACTCCTAGAATATTTCTAGGCCTTATCTTTGCTACACAGTTTTTTGCTCTTCAAAAAGTCAACTAGTAACCATGAACACACTTCTACCAAGACGCAGTGGCTTCTGCCTAGGGGTAAAGATATATAAGGTCATATTTCTTTTCTTCCAATCCCTCCCTCCTTGCTTTTTGTCACCCAGCCTCTCAGGACATTCTGAGTCAACGGTGAGATGGCTTTGGGGCTCAATATGTACAAATTTTCTTGTTCTATTCTTTTGAGAAATGTTGACATAGAGAGAGAAGGCAACCAGGAAATAAGCTGGAAAATGACCAAACAGTACAGATGGGCCTGGTGCTGGAAGAGGGGATGCAGGGATGCCCCTGATCTGTCCCGGCACATGAGCATGATTGGAAACACGGCCTTCTCAGTGCAAGAGAACAAAATTGGCCTTCACTCAAGCTTTCTCTCAGCTGTTGCTCTTCCTTACAACACTGTGAAAGGAACAGTTATTGCTGTTTGTTTTTGTTCTTCTCGACTAAAGAAACACATTAGTGGTTATCATGAAGACAGGCATACAAAGTCCCCAGGGTACCTACTGCTAAAAATGAGACATATACTCTGTGACCTAATCACATCCAACTAATAACAATGTGAAAATGGTTCTGTTCTTGTTTGAGGCTCCAGTGGGCAGGACCATAGAGAAGCTCTAATAAAATAAGAATTGCTGCCTGTACCTGCAACATAGGGGGCCCACACTAAAGCATTACACCGACACCTGTTATTTTATTCTTTTGGCAACCTGATTATCCAGAGTAAAACACATAAAAAGCACTCTCCAGCTTTCCATGAATGTACTCTAATTTGATTTCTTGGTGAATAAAGGCCTTCAAAGGAATTCCCATGCTAATCAGCTAATGAGTTAATGGAGCTTTCTTTTATAACAAATGGTAGTTCAAAGTACCTGTAAGTGTGGCCATGATGCCTCAAGGGTAGGTTCATCTTCTTCTGGATCAAATTCGTTGCTGTCACTAGGAGGGAGAGTTCTGAATATATTGCAAGATACCTAAAAATAAACAAGCAGCACAGTTAGCTGGAAGCATCTACTGGATAGCTTTACACAAGGTCCTAGGGAGCCAGCCAAAGGGAAGCCAGGTAACTGCATGAGGAGCACCACCAAAGTGGAGTAAGGGCTTCATTGTACAGGCTTTGAAGCCAGGATCACCTCTAGGCAATGCAGGAAAGTAGCAAAGCAGCACTTCCTACCCTCTTGAATACTATTTCTTGTTCTTATTTGGCCCTTCCCACCCTAAGTCCCCATGATTTTATTCCTTCCATCAAAGCTTGCTCTTGGTTACTTACCAGCCAAGCATGCTTCTAATCAACCAATTTACACTAAGATATAAATAACTGCTAATGGGCTTCATGTCCTTCCCTTCTCGGGCTTATTCACAATTCTGCAGACTTACAGTTGAATAATAGTGAAATTTCAGACATTCACAAAAATGAAACAGAAAAGACATTTCAGAACCTTTCTAATACCCTTAAAAATACTTCTTATCTGTCCTCAATAATTTGGTTTACAAAATAGCAACAATGCCCACGGTAAGATATATTTGTGATATAAACCTCTATAAACTAGGCATTCCTTTACTAGGCAATATCCAAATTAAATGCTGGTTGTTCAAAGAATGGCCATAAACTGATAGCTGTAGAAACTAGGTGATGAAGAGATGAGGATTCTTTACATTATCTACCATTTCTGTATATATGACAAGACTTCTATAGTAAAATGCTTATTTTGAAAATGCTATTGGTACTATTCTCAGGATTTCTTTTCAATTTGTTTCCTGCCCTACTTACTAACCTATCTTCTCCGAATGACCCAAACATATCCTCAGGTCTGAAAATAAAACAGGGAGGAGTAGGAGGGGAATATGTAGAGAAGGTAAGAAGGGAAAATGAAGGAAATACTGCACTAGAAGCCTTTGCTGGACTTTCTATGTAATATAGAAAATACTGAGCTATAATATTCTCCTCTAAAAGAGGAAAGAAGAAAGGCTTTGGGGGCCTCATATCATCTAAATGTGTTTATTCATTCAACATATATTTACTGTCTACTCTATGTACATACTTTTCAAAACACTGAGAAAACAGTAACGAACAAAGCAGATAAAAATCCATGCCCTCATGGAGCTTATATTCTAGTTAAAGTCACAATTATTTCCATTTCCCTAGCTATGGAAGGTGAGCTCAGATGTGTAAGCTATGGAAAGGAGATTCAATTTTAAGTGCAATGGGAAGCCATTAGTAGATCTTCAACAGGGAAGTCACATGATCTGATTTTTGTTTTAAAAAAATCACTTTAGCAGTTATATACAGAATAGACAGGAAGGTGACAAGTTAAAAGGCTGTGAATGTGGCAAGGGATGACGTTGGCTTGGACTAGAATGGTGGTAGAGAAGACAGACAGGAATAATCAATTCAAAATATATTCTGGAGGTAGTGCTTGCTGGCTGGCTTGGATGTATGGCATGAAGGAAAGGAAATAATCAAGGACAAGTCATAGATTTAAGGCCATTTACTGAATATGGTAGATTACAGAGAAAGGGAGAAGGTTTCTTTGCTTGTGTGTTTTGGTGGAGAGATCCAGTGATCTAGTTAGAGATGTATTAAAGGAGCAGTATCTAGGAAGTAATCAGACATATAAATCTGGACCTCTGAGCTGCACAGGTCACACCTGGAAACATATAAGGACTCATCAGCATATAGATGATACTTAAAGCCATGGAACTAACGGATCACCTTGGAAAGAAGTAAATATTAATAGAAAGAATGGAAAGGGTCCTTGGGCACCCAACATTTAGAAATTAGGTAGAAGAAGAAGAGCCAAGAAGAGCAAAGGAAAAGGAGCAGGGAGTAGAAGAAAAGAACTAAAATTTGTCTCAGGAGTTAAGAAGGAAGAGTGTTTTAAGAAGGAAGAAGAGGTCAAGAGCAACAAATGCTGCTCAGAGGTCGATGACGATGAGCACAAAACAGTGTCTATTGGATTGGGCAGCCTTATGAATTGTGTACTATTAGTGTTCCCAATTTGCCACTGAGGAAACAGAAGCACAGGTGTTTTTAAGTTCCAAAGTTACAGTTAGTAACCAGCAGAGTTAACAACTGGAACCCCGGCTGTCAGGATCTCCATAGTGTTCTAGAAGAGTAGGCAGACCAATTCTTTTTTGCTCTTTAGCTTAGATGACAGAAAAAAATGCAATTAGAATATGTTTTTGCTATGGCTAATGACAGCATGCACAATCCCACTGTCCTTTCCAAAGATTATTAGAAATTATACTGATGAAGAAACTAGTTACTTTTCAGATAACCATCAACGTATGACTTCTCTTCAACCAGTCAGCCATACTGCAATTCACAAGGGCAAAGCCCTTTAATTATGCAACTTTGAATCTTCATTAAACTATATATATCAAAAATTAATTGAATTTTCATTCCAACTAAGTTATTTATATTTATTATACTCTCTAACAAGTGTTTTTCCTCTCCGAAGACATAAAAGTAAACCATGAAAGGGAAAAAAAGCTTTCTCTATAGTAAAAAATCTGGGTAAAGGGATAGAAACTTCTGCTCCTCTGTATTTTTAGACATATAAACTCTCTTACAATGCCCACCACATGCTGCAGCAACTACCTGTTCACATATTTGTTTGTCTCTCCCCACTAATCAAGAACCAATTAAGAACAGGCCAGACATTTGTTTTCCTAGCACATAATAGGCATTTAATAAATATTCACAAAATAATAGTTTGGATACATTAATAAAGTTGTGTACTATGGTTTTGCTTTAACCAAAATTCAATTTAAAGTTTTCTAGGTGATTTAAATAAATCTAGGTTATTTATAAGGATGTTTAGCTCTGTATAGTGTTCTAATCCCCTGATTTGGTCAAAGTTTCATCTCTCAGTTACCACATCAAAAGAAGGCCAAGTTGGGTAAATAATCCAAACAGCAGGTCGTTATAAAAGTATCCATATCTCATTTAGCTACACACTGCCATTTCTTCAAATTTACCTTCCTGACATGCTTCATTTCATTTACTACTACATTCACCAGATGAGTAATGAGGAAGCACATGTCTATTGGGTTAGACAATTCAGAGCTGACTTGACTGGTTAAGTAGTTCTCCCACACATTGGGAAAGAATGGCAAAGCATATCAAGCGTCATGGCCAAGCCTTTGACCCAGCCTGACACAGAGTAGGTGCTTAATAAAAATGTTATTAATGAAGGAGGCATTACTCCCAACCCTGAGAATTTACCCTAAGAAACTAATCCAAGACAAGACTGAAAAAGCAACATAAAACTGTCATTTGTAACATTCTCCAAAAAGTGTAAAATTGGAAATAATTTTATGTCCACAGCAATAGAGAGGTACATCAACTCAGTGGAATATTGTGCAGCATTAAAGATGATGGCCAAATGGAACCTCAAAAAAAGCCTATAAATAGACATTTAGGTAGAAAGGCGATTGAATATTGTGTGGTTATAACTATAAATAATGTAAATGGATATCTAAAAGGAAATTTAAAGATGTATTGAAGTAAGAAGTATATGGATGGCAAACCAGGTTGTTGTTTCTCTTGGGACATGCCAAATAAGTCTTAAATCTTTAAAAACCGTAAGTTAGAGACATACAGTATGTGAGATATGCTTTTCATTTCAAGATGAAAATGGGCTCTTGAATTTGTTTATACAATACTATTATTGCTGTCAAGAGAGAGTTAAAAATCAGAGCCTCCCACAATACCTTAGAGCTTAGTTCATGAAAGAATGATTTAAGAATTGAATGAATAGACCCGTTTAACTGTACAGTTGAGGTCCAAAATCATGAATTTAAAATCAGGCCATCCATCAGTGGGTTTGGGGGGGTAGGTGGGGGATGTCTCTAAATCCCCTGACTTATCTTCAACAGTTTGTGTGTGAGTCCAATTTAAGAAGACGGCCAGTTACCTTCATCAGATTTTCAAAACACTTCCAAGATCTAAAAATGGTTAAAAACCACTGCCCTAGATAGTAAATTTGCTTCCATTAAATCTTCCTTTATCACTGGCAGTCACTTTTAATTTATTGTCTAGGGTTAAATGGATTATTAAATAGGTAATGGGCATTGCATGCTTATGCAAATGTATCATGACCACAAGTAACCACCATCATCATTCCTCACAACATAGCAGCTTTGAGAAGAGTCTATGTGGCTAGATTAAAATGCATTCAAGTATTTCCAAAGTCATAGACTGCCTCTATTACATAGTAAAATATATAAGGCTTTAGCCCTAAGCCTTCAATTTTATTCAATCCGAAATGGATTATCAAAAATGAACAAAAGGAAATTTAAAAGTGTATTAGAAAGATTTATTTTTCAACTATTTTATTTTAAACTACACCAGTGTCAGTGCAAAGGAAAAAAAAGTTTAAAAAATAAATGTCTTTGAGGTAGTCTAATTCATTTTCATTCCAAAGACAGTATAATAAACACTGAATGTTGGGATCAAACAAAAGGCTTGGAAGGCCTGAAGGCTTGAAGGCCTGACCTCCAAAAAGTGGCAATAAGGACAGAGCAAAGCTGAGGGGGTGGGAGGAAAGGTACCAAAACCTGGATAACACCTCTTCAAAGATAGAAAACCTGGGATTAGGGCCTCCACTGAATAGCTTGTAAATGAGATCATGTTAGAGACTATCTCACCCAGCCCCTTTATCTTATATAAGGAAATTGAGGTGCAAAGAGTTTCCTAGTTTTTCAAGGTAAGAAATTGCCATGACATGCACAGAGGGTTCTCAGGGTTCCTTCTCTCTGATATACCACCTCCACTCCCACCCCTGAAGACCATGGATGGACTTGACTTCTCTATTTCTCTTTTCCCTCTGATTTCCCCCATTCCCATTTCTTTTTATCATTTTTCTTACTCTCTCATTTTCTCATCTCTCCCTTCCCATCATCTCCTTCCTAGGTTTTTGGCCTGCCAGTGCCACTCAAAGGCACCCACAGGCACTGTTTACCTACCTTGAGGGCATTTGGGTCTAAATAAAATGATGAGATGACCTGACCTTGCTCAGCGTTAACAAGGCACTATAACGATCTCTTCATCCCCACTGCTGGCTTGGACCCCCCAGGATCTTGATTATTGCAATGCTTCCTCTCTGGTGTTCTCTTCTTCACATCCCTTCCTTCTTGTCTCCCCCAATTAGATTCTGAGGCCCTCAAAAACTACTAACTCATCTCTGAATGCCTGGCATCTGATATAAAATAAATGGAAATGGCTGGGCGCAGTGGCTCATGCCTGTAATCCTAGCACTCTGGGGGGCCAAGGGAAGCGGATCTTTTGAGCTCAGGAGTTCAAGACCAGCCTAAACAAGAGCAAGACCCTTTCTCTACAAAAAATAGAAAAATTAGCTGGGCGTGGTGGCACACCTAATCTATAGTCCCAGGTACTCGGGAGACTGAGGCAAGAGGATCATTTGAGCCCAGGAGTTTTAGGTTGTAGTCAGCTATGATGATGCCACTGCACTCTAGCTAGCCAGGGTGACAGAACTAGACTCTGTCTCTAAAAAAAATTTTTTTTAATTTAAAAAATGGAAATAACTAGGGTTGCCAAATAAAAGACAGGACACCAGTTAACTGTGAATTGCAGATAAATGGCAAACAAGTTTTTTAGTATAAGTCTGTTCCATGCAATATTTGGGACAGTCTTACACTAAAAAAATTATTTATTGTCTATTTAAAATTCAAATTTAACCAGGTGTCTTGTATTTTTATTTGCTAACCTGAGAACCCCAAAAGAATACAATTATTAATTAAGAACCTCTACTAAAGAGGCAAGGTCTAGAACCTAATGGCTGCTTGCTGTGAGGGCCTGGCTGCTCTATCAGTTTTCAGTACTTTAATTAACTGCTGACTAAGGTTAACTATGGTGCAGAAAAATAAATGTCAAATTCTTGGCCAAATGTGAAAGAGGAGACTACAAAGTTCCCAAGTTCATGGCCCAACGAGCAAGAGGAAGAAGAAGTGTTTAGACATATTTTTATCAGTTTTTGATTAAACAAGTTATTATTTTCTGAGTTGCAATAGCAAAATATGACCGTTGTATTTTTAAACAGTTATTTAAATTATTAAAGAAAATATAATTCACCACCCCAACCCCTCTATCTCCATAGAAACTACTTATTTTATACCATGATTCTAGTGGACATTTTGTTATTGTTTTTAAGGAAAATGGTCAGTACATTGTAAAAAAACAGAGTGTGGCTAGGCTAGCACCTAGTAGCTACTCACTAAATATCTGCCAAGAGTAATACTGAAAAAAATAGAAGGACAATACAGTGAGAGTTACTTTTTTAAAAAATTAATGAATACTTTGAATTTCCTTCAGTTATGTATTTGTTAATATTTAAGGCACTCTGGTAAATGATGCATGTAAAGTGAGTGGGGGACCACTTGTACCACAGTATAACACATCAATTTAATTCATCTTTTCTATGCTTTAGAATATACTTTCTATTAATAGATGGTTGAGTATCATCTCTCTTGGATAAAAGTAGATGAACTAGTTCACCTCAAGAACTTTTTTTTTCCCCTTTTGTCTGTGATGCTATACTTTCAAAACAATTATGCAATACTGCAAGCATATGAACTATAAATACAAAAATAATGGCATCAGAGCTACAAAACAAATTTTCTTGAGATTACATCTTACAAAAGAACTCTATGAATGATGTTTTAAAAAGTGCACTCAAGCAAATTAAAAGGTGCCATTATTTCTCTAGCACTATTCACATTAAGACCTCATGCAAGTAACAATTTCAACTATATCCCTGAGTTTTTCTCATCCAGTCCATTCATTCATTCAATAATCCATCATGTTTTGAAAAGAAACCAAAATAATTTAATGAAGCATTTACAACCACAGGGGGGACCCAGTAAATGCAATGTCGACCCTAGTTTATCAAGTATTAATTTCATAATATCCTATTATGAAAGATGAATTTAAGTAGATATGGTAAAAGCGGATCTTGAAAGAAAATAGGCAAATCATCAACATTAACCATGAATGCCATTTTTAAAAAACAATTACATCTGAAACAAAAAATAGAATGTAAGCAAGCCTTACTTTAAATCTCTAAATCAGACATTTGGACACAAAACAGTATTTCCAAACACACTAGAATGTGTATTAAATATTCAACTCTAGGATTAAGAACTAAAATTCTAACAAAATTTGCTGACATAAAAATAATGAATAATAAAAACATGCATATGTCAAGTTACTTTTGGTAACACCAAATTTAAGAATTGCTAATGGTCCCAAAGACAACCTTTCAACCTGACCCTCAGTCTCTTTAAATTAAATAAAGATAAATAATCAATGATAAATTGTTACAGTAAGTGTTACTAGTGAGTGGTCTCGAGGACAAACCGAGTGGCACATGGAGAGTCAGAGAATTAAGGTTTATTTGTCAGTGGGCTTAGAGGGGTCTCGTCATTAAATTTTGAATCCCGTCTACCCAATTTTTCCCACTTTTATTAAGTTGGGGTGATCTAAGGGGTGGGGTCACAAGTTACTAATGTCCACCAGGTAATAGGTTAGTTGATGTGTCAGGTAATAGGTTAGTATTATGTTGATGTACCAGGTAATAGGGTAGTTGCTGCACCAGGTAATAGGTTTAGTGTTATGGTGATGTGTCAGGTAATAGGTTTAGTGTTATGTTGATGCGCCAGGTAATAAATAGATTAGTTGATGGGCCAGGTGTTAGGTTAGTATTATGTTGATGTAGGTCTTCTGCGAGGGGTGGGGGTCTCAGGTGGCTGTTGTGTTAAATAATAGATGGGGGTTTTCCTTATCATTCCCCCCTTTGATGTCTTTATATGTCTATTATAGGGCATCATTTCCCAGTGGGTGATAGCCTCATAAGGCCATTATGTGAGTTGTTTTCCGGGTTATAGTTGTTTTTACAAAGTTTATAACCGTGTTGAGTATGTAGGGGTCTATAGTGACAAGGAGAAGAACAGTTATTAGTTCAATCAGTAATTTGTTTCTAAAGTCAAATTATGTCTCTTAATTACAATAAATCTACTGTAGTTTCCACTTCAGACTAGGTATAAAGTGTCTTTTTAAACCTTGCCATCTATGTGAATGAACACAGCTATTTAAAAGTTATCTGAACTTGTGAAACCATTAAAATCCCTTATTCTAGCATAAAGGCATATCCTCAGCACCTAATCCTAAAGAACAGATATTTGAATTTAAATCAGCTTGACAATTTCCCAGATTATGGGCCATCCACTGCAGTTCTAGCTATGTTCTCTAACATATTAAATATGTAACTGTCATTGCTATGTAATGTTATCAATACAATTATAATTTTCAGACAAAAATTTTCAGAAGTTATTATTCCAAACATGATTCCTTCAGCCAAAACAATACCCACAATGTCTTTGTTTAGTACAAGTGCAGCAGCACAATGAAGACTATTGGAATTACTGTTAGGAATTACAGTATAGGAATTACTGTAGGTGTGATCAAGCAACTCTAGCAAGGTTGTCCACATTTTGATCATAAAACCTTCTTTGTGTACAAAGCTGTACACCTTTGAGAAAACATTCACTGAACCAAAAACAGTGCATTGTTTATGTGTGACTAAGAAACATGCACTTGTGACAGTTGGGAGGTTTGTTTTACAACACCCGCAATGTAGAAGAGGATTTAGAAGATTTCTAAAGTGAGTGATTACAACCAATTATTGTTACACATTCACTGTCATACTTTAAATCTGTATTGGCAAGGCTTTCTAGGACATAGCAACTGTTCTGTTAAACCTGATTTCTGAAATGAGGCAGAAGGAACATCTTAAAATGATAAAAAGCTTGACAGGCAGTTGAAGAAAGGGAATAACAAAAAAAAAAAGTTTAAAAACTTACACTACCCAATTAGAATTTTTAAATATATAGCCAATATTCAAAAGATAAATATTAAAGTAATAGAAATCTTGGGCATGTACCATTTTCCTAACTCACAAGGAAGACATCATTTTTACTTATATTTCTTTCATCATGTATTTCTTTTTTACTCTACTGGGAACACACACTGTACGGATTAACAAAGATAAAAAAATGTTCTCAATGCTGCAACTGCTGTTGGTAGCAATAGAAACATTTAGTTGATAATTGTTATGATGAATTGGCCTAACTGGATTTAACATACACTGATTGTTTCTATAAATAATTTGGTCCCTTTAGATATTGAGTTTCTAGAAGAGCAAAGCACTGCCAACCATACGGAGGAAGGCAATCTGTCCAAGAGAGATCAAGAATACAGAATCATGAGACTTAAGAATTCTGTCACTTTAAAAAAAAAAAAAGAATAGAGAATCAATGGAATTTGAATACAGATCAAATGAAAATACAGGTAGGGTTTTGAGGAATAGGTCAGCATTTCATTATAAGGGGACAAAAAGGAGGAGCCGAGTAAAGGAGAGAATTTTATCTTTTGTCCCACTCTCCTAGATCTGCAGCATGTTCATCAGAAGACAGAGATACCCTAAAGACAGAAAAAGAGAAAAAGAAAAGAGACTGGCGGGGGGTAGGGAGGAAAAGAAAGATTTTTAAAAAAGAAAGATATTTGAGGTGGCTCCATGTACAGTGATCACTAATGCCTAACTAATATAAGAAAGTTAGTAACGGAGAATTCATAATAGCTGCAAACTGGAAGCAACCTAAATGTTCATCAGATAATAAAAAAGGTAAATAAATATATGTATATAATGGGATATTAAATAGCATGAAAATGAATAAACTATAGCTCTTCAGAACAAGTTGGATGCATCTCATACCTATAATATTGAGTAAAAGAAACCCAACTCTCCCTCCAAAAAAATACATATACTGTTCGATTCCATTTATACAAAGGTCAAAATCAGGTAAAACTAATTAACGGTATTGTCAGGATAGTGTCAGGGGAGAGGACCCAAACCCAGAAAGTCTGTGCTCTTAACCACAGGGCCACATTCAGTCATATTTTAAATGGAGACTCCATAGGAGAAAGTGGCACTGACTGACCAGTGGGCTCGCCTATAGTGTGACTGGCTGGGCTAATTTCTTACCACCATCACCCTTTCACGCTCCCCACCCCAAACTCTCCTTTCTGTCTTTATGTCTTTTCTCTTGGGCTTATCCAATTCTCCAGAGAAGAATCATCTATCTCCTGATGAGAGGGCATAAGGTATCTGGGCGCTGAATGGGTTGAGGGATCTCCCATTCAACTCAGTTCCCTACTTTCGCTAAAGTGCCCACTGCTCTCAGCTGTGACTGATGTCCCCAAGTCCAGATTCCCACTTCAAAATACTAGCTTCGGCTGGGCGCGGTGGCTCACGCCTGTAATCCTAGCACTCTGGAAGGCCGAGGCGGGAGGATTGCCCGAGGTCAGCAGTTTGAGACCAGCCTAAGCAACAGCGAGACCTCGTCTCTACTAAAAATAGAAAGAAATTATATGGACAGCTAAAAAATATATAGAAAAAAATTAGCCAGGCATGGTGGCGCATGCCTATAGTCCCAGCTACTCGGGAGGCTGAGGCAGGAGGATTGCTTGAGCCTAGGAGTTTGAGGTTGCTGTGAGCTAGGCTGACACCACGGCACTCTAGCCCAGGCAACAGAGTGACACTCTGTCTCAAAAAAAAAAAAAAAAAAAAAAATTAGCCTCTCCAGAGAATTAACCTTCAGTCTTTTGCTGGGATTTGGGAGGAGCAGTTATATGGCTACCTGGTTTGGAGAGAGTGGAGTGGAATCAGGAGTTCTAGCTACTTCTTATACAGACTTTAAAAGCAAATCTCCTGTTTTCACCCCCATGCACCCTTACTTTGAGAGCGCCATCTGAAGCTCCTTTGAGTTCTGCATGTGAGTTGGCTATTTTCAGACTCCCCTTGCTGCTGCTTCAGGTTCAGCTTTCTCTGTTCAACCAAGCAGTGACCACTGTTCAGCTGCTTTCTAGCTTCCAAAACATTGCTTCTGAGATCTCCTCTCCATTTTGCTTTGTTCTTGGGGGTTTTATTTATTTATTTTCAGTAATTTTGGCGATATTTCAAGGAGTAAAGGAAGTAAATATATGCATGTGTTGAATCTACCATATATATTTACTCAAAAGTTAGTGATTACTCCCTATTAATTATTACATTCTCCAGTAACTTCTGATAATTCAAGTAATTAATTTGCTTATGCAAATATGTCCATCTCTTTTTAATGGGAAAAAGTCCAGTAGAACAGCAAGAAAACCAAATGGCAGTTGCTCTAATCTTAGCCAAGGTAAAATGAGAGCTCTCCACATCAGTTTTCTTTCTCAGAATTAGCACTAACACTACTTTAGTAGGTCTTAGTATGGAGCAAAATAGAAAAATAAAGCAAATTCAGGATCTGGGGATACTAAATATAGAATTCAAATGAATGCCCCCAAGTCATGATTTCATTCAATGAACAAGTACACGAGTCTCCCCCACGCTACCCCCCACCCCAAAAAAAGCAGCACTAGAACTCAAAGTAAAGCAAGGCTTGGTCCTTGCTATGTTGCTCTTCTCTCAATAATCAATTCTCTATCACCTTGTCCACTGTGACCTCTGTGTCCAGGCACATGGACGCCCTTAATTCCTTCATTTCCAGCTACATACAGAGCAGCTTAGACATCTCCCTAGCTTCTCAAATTCAGTCTGGTCAAAACCAATCTCATCCTCATTGGCCTCCACTTATCCCTGAAAGAGATTTCTCTTTCTACCTTCCCCATTCAATAGGTAATCTGCTGCTACATACAATTTGTCAAGGAGTCATTTTATTTATTACTTCAAAATGTCTCTTTGGTGCTCGTAGTACTATTATTTTTAATGGTGGAAATTTGGAAACTGTTTAAACATCCAAATTTCAAAAGCAGCTAAGTAAATGATGGAATATCCAAATAATGGACTACTAGGAACCATTATAATAATCATTTTAAAAAGCATTTAACTACATGAGAGCAGGTTTACATCATAATGCTAAAGAAATAAAAAAAAACAGAATCTAAAAGTTTATATATAGTAAGATTAGGAAAAAAATGTTTAACAAGGAAAAATAGGAAAGGAGTACAAGGGAGTTTTCTGGGGTAACGGCAATGTTCTATATCTCCTTTAGGGTGAAGGTTATACCAGTATATACAATTGTTAAATTCATTGAATGTCCACTGCTTAAGACCCATTCTTCAAATCTGATTGCATGTTAAGTATATCTAAATTTTTTAAAAGAATTTTTAAGAGAAAAAAATCATATAAAAATACAGACTAGGAAGAAATTGGTGAAAATGTGAGTAATGATTGAATTTAAATAATGAAACCATGGGTGATTTTTTTTTTCTTTTCTGTGAGAGCATGGGGAGGGGAGTAATATAGGAGATGGGGAGTTCCCTTTAGAAATCCTTCTTCATTTCCCCTTCCTTTGCCTACCATCTGACAAGACTAAGACAACAGTCCTATGTCAAAGGCCATCCTGGGTTAAATCTCCCAGCCTAATCCTCCTTAACAGAGCACAGACTTTCTCTGTAGTGGCTGGAAAAAGAAAAGTAAGAACATCATTTACATTTCACCTCCTGTTCAAAAATCCTTACAACTCATTGCTCACTATCTACAAGATTATGTCTAACCTCCTCTACTTAGCTTGCCAAGCTCTCTATAACCGAAACCCTTCCCTGCCTCTCCACTGTTATTACCCACAAATTCCGACCATGAACCCTCCACTCCCGTTAGGCTCCTATTTCAAGATTAAACTTTGCACAAAATAAGAGGCAACTTTTTACCTGCTGAAATGGTGACGGTAATGTGAAATTAATTATCTTTTGAGTCTGTTATACCCACACAAAACGATCACAGGAAATGATATTTCACACAGAGACAACTATATTGCACTCTCTCCAAAATTGGAAATGTGGCAGTGAATCCAAAAGTGAAGACTGTTGATATTAAATCTTAGAATCCAAAAATAGAGGTGTAAACACTGCAATAGTCACAGTGCTTACTGTGTATAAATCAGTGCAGGCCCTCGTACTGCTGGCGTTGGCAGTCAAGCACTCCTGCCCCACACAGGCTAGCCACGTGATACCAGGGCTTTGCCGCATTTCATTGTTTATGGACTGTGGATCCCTAAGTCCCAGAAAGTTACAAAAACTGGCGAATTAAGTGATTTGTGTAAAAGCCAAAGTGCACAAGTCGATAAAACAATACCAACACAGGGCTTTTTGAGAACACAAATTCTAAACATCTGCTTTGAACACTTTATGGTTCAAAATCAGCTAAAACTGAAAGAAAAATTAAGCCTCTTGAATTGTGAATTTTTTTAAAAGCACAAACAAAACACTTGAGGCTCCTGATATATGTTTCTGACCACTGATTATGTGTTCTTAATTGAAATCACTAAAAATAAATAGGAAACACCGCCAAAACTGTCACTGTCTCTTACTCTGTGGTCTTTGTGTATGTCTGTCTCTGTCTCTGTGACCTTTCGTTAGCAAAACAAAGCCCTGAGCTAGCTGGTGAGTAATTAACGCACACCTGACCTACATCTGACCATAGATTCTGTCCATAGTTTATTAATATCATTCCTCCTTACCCCAATACTAGTGCTTCCTAACAGATTGGATAAGATATGCCACTTCTGGGGAGGACTGAATGGACAGCCCTCCTGGGTGACACATAGTTGGCCTCATCTTGCGATGGGAGGGAGGGTGGGCACAGAAGTGTGAGTGTAAATTCCTCTTTAGGAAACCAAGAGAAGGCTCTAGGGGCAGGACCTAACCACCCACTCTGTTAGCTTACATTTTAAATGTGCATTTAATCATCATTGCCTTCTGATTATTTTGCCCCTAAAATAACTACTCTTACTTTCCAGAATAGGATATAACAGATTTCCCAATCTGTTATTAAAGGTGGCACAAAAACAAAACTCAGCTTCCCAACGCTTTCTCTACTGCCTAAGCTTAACAAATTTTTCTAACTTTCCTAAGAGAAAAAGCCAAAAGTCCCTAAAAAGGAAGAGGCTTGCCTCATCCCGGATAGCGTTTTACCCTATTCTCTGAAAGGCCTTCACTTCTGCAGGTAGGGCCATTCCACAGTATGGCAAAGCAGCCCATTAACTACACAACACTATCTGCCCAGCCCCCACTCCCTATTTGCCACCTACATTTCTGAAAGGTCAGAAATACCGTATTCTCCATTAGAGCTTGCTTATCCTGTCAAAAAATATACTTGATCTCCATCTTAGCACACAATTATGACTGGTCCTATTTCTACTCAGAAATATCCTTTCTTGTACCTGTTACCCCTCACCCTCCTTGGCATGCTCCTCCCTGCCAGAACCCTGCTGGTTTCCCTCCTCCACTGCTGTCCCCACCCCCCCCCCACACACACACACTGAAATTGCATTTTTACTCTAAAAGTCACTTATCTTCTCCCTCACTTTTCAGAGGCAACTTGCTCCTCAGAGGTCTCTAGATAGCGTATCTCTTCTTGTTCTCACCTACAGATCAGCCAACTACCTCCTGGAAAAGACCTGCTCATTGTTTTCGTGCCAAATTCTTGCCTCAAGCATTACTGTCTCTGAGAATTCCACATTGAGGACACACTTTTTCAGCTTTTCCTGCTAATAATGCACAACTGTGGTATAACCAGCTTTCTCCTTAGAGAATCAACCAATAAACCCCTCTCTCTCATTTCTGTGTCTCCTCGGCACAGAGAAAGCCAAATGTTACAAACTAATACCAAGTGCTAGGATTATCCAACGCCCCACGTTGTACATGTCACAGGAAATATTTCCCACTTTTTTCATCCATTTTCTTGGTAGATTTTTCCAGAAGCATTGCTTATACCTCTAAACCAAATTTTCAGCTTCAAGATTAAATGAAAAGATTGGAGAAAAGAGAAAGCAAAACTTGAATGCAGTACTGTAACTCTGCGGTCCCCATCCCCAGGGCCACTACCTCAGCTTTGACACTCCTCATCATTCGCATCACCGCCTGAGCTCCGCCCCGGCCTGCACCCTATCTCCCCCACCCACCAACCGTCCCCTAGAAAAATTGTCTTCTATGAAACTGGTCCCTGGTGCCAAAAAGGTTGGGGATGGCTGCTTTCTGCTGCCAGCTATTGGCGGGGAGGGGGAAGTATTCTCATTACAGTGAGATGATATTATTGGATATATCAGCACTAGACAAGTCACAGCTGTCAAACAATTCTAAGTATATTAAAAACTCTCAATAATTTTTAAAGCAGTTAAGCCAGAAGGCCTACAGCTTGTAAATGAAGCAAATAGCAATGAGTAGTTCACTTGCTTCCTGAGTGAAAACCTCTCTTTAGCACATTTAAATTAAGACTAAACACTTTAGAATCCGTCAGATTCCTTAAGAGAGAATTTGTGCAGGAGAGAAATGGTAAATTATCAATATAATAGGAATATGAATATGCAAATCTATCAGGAAAAAATTTATTTAGATGAACTAAGGGCAGTATATATACAAACGTATATAGGCCGGGTGCGGTGGCTCACGCCTGTAATCCTAGCACTCTGGGAGGCCGAGGTGGGTGGATCGCTCGAGGTCAGGAGTTCGAGACCAGCCTGAGCAAGAGCGAGACCCCGTCTCTACTAAAAATAGAAAGAAATTATCTGGCCAACTAAAAAATATATATATAGAAAAAATTAACCGGGCATGGTGGCGCATGCCTGTAGTCCCAGCTACTCAGGAGGCTGAGGCAGTAGGATCGCTTGAGCCCAGGAGTTTGAGGTTGATGCCACAGCACTCACTCTAGCCCAGGCAACAGAGCGAGACTCTGTCTCAAAAAAAAAAAAAACGTATATATAAAGACATGGACATGCAGATTTACAGGGAGTTCTCCCCAAAAAAGATGAAAATAAAATTTCCCAGAGAGTAAGTTTAGCTACTTCATATACTTACCATTGTGCTAAGCATTTTTCACAATAACCTTAAAAAGTTACAATGAAGTAACAAGCTGAGAGGGTTGAGACTTGCCCAAGATCATAAAGCTAAGTAAGTGGCCAAACTGGGTCCAGGCCTGTTTGTCTATGCCACTGACCCAGAAAGGACAACAAAAAGGAAAAGCAGGATGTACATACGTAAGTGCTTCCAAGGACTAGGGGGTTCATCATGGAGATGGAGGAATGTTCAAATCATCTAACTAACTCCCTTGGCCTCAAATCCAGTCTGACCAAGCAACTTAAGGATTCCTTGGCTGTCCGTATAGCTCGCCTGCAGGGAGAGAAGGCAGAGCTCAAATATATACAGCTATCCACTGGGTAGTGCTTTTTACACTCTAACTTCATGCACTGGCACTTTGCATTTTGATGAGTCTTTTGTGAATTCAAGCCGTTCGAGCACAAACAAGGCAGCAAAGGTGGGGTACCTCTACAATGCAAGCCAAGATCACTATATGGGAAGCACATCTGGGCAGAGGAGCCTGTTCTTTGGAACTTCTAATGGTGAGACAAGTATTGAAGGAGCATGGAGGAGCACATGAACTTAGGGGATAGGATCATTTCGGGGACTGTAGCT
Source organism: Varecia variegata (assembly GCA_028533085.1). Classification (NCBI taxonomy): domain Eukaryota; kingdom Metazoa; phylum Chordata; class Mammalia; order Primates; family Lemuridae; genus Varecia; species Varecia variegata. The sequence goes on along the minus strand of CM052442.1, from coordinate 30,005,106 downwards.
GGGAAGGAGCAGAGAAGGGAGTTGTGAACTATACAGCCCTTCCCCTGAGCCCCTCCTAGCCTACTGGGAGGGGAGTGACAGGGTGGGAGAAAAGGTTGAGAAGAAAAGTTAACAATTCAAGAATAACACAAAGGCAATGTAAAGCTCTTATACAGGGCAGTGAGGTCATGGGGGAAAAGGTGGGCAGAGGAAGCTATTTCCTAGGCAAAAAAAGAACATTGTAACCCCAGAGCATACTGTGGTCTGACCTCATCAGAAGCAGCAAAAGTACAGAGAAGGGCTTAATCAAAGACCTTTTTAGTACTTAGAAGAGCTAGTCTAGGAAAAAATACAGTACAGAGACAAGATTACAAACTTTAGGGGTTTTTTCCTCTTTCCTACTAGAAAGAATGACTCCAGGGGAGCATTATGGCATAGCAGTTAAGAGTATGGGCTCTGGGGCCAGACTGCCTGGGTTCACATCTCAGTTACCCAGTTACCCAGGTGATGGCTTTGGACAAGTTTCTTAACTTCCCTCTACTTGCTTTATATTATCTATAAAATGATATCTATAATGATACTACCTATCTCATAGGGTTGCTGTGGAGACTGAATTAACTCATACATCATAGTTGCTGCAGATTATTATACTGCTAACAATGGAGTACAGGTGCTGGCGATCTTCTTCCACTCGTACATACCTCTGTGAAACTGCTCTAAGGATTAAGTATATGGCCACGATTCTAAACTGCATAACTATTGTAAGAACCTACCGAAACTAACACAAGATAAAACAGAAAATCTGAACAGTCACATATGTATTTGAGAAACTGAATTCACTACCAAAAACCTTTCCACAGAGAAAACTCCAAAACCCAAATGGTTTCACTGGTAAAAATCATTTTAACAGCTTCATTTTTCCTCTTTAGTTACTGCCATAAATGGAAGAACTCTGCTCCTTTCCAATCTCGTATTTTCCAACTGAGCAGCATAGATGTTTACTGAAGACATGGTAAAATCTGCCTTAAACTATTCTGCAGTTAGCTATACCTTTGAACATTTAAGCAAAAGCAAGTGATTTTTTCCCACAAAAATACATACAACGTACAAAATTTTGCAGTCAACATAAAGGGATTTAGTGAACCCATGAAATCAATCTAAGAGCACTCTAAAATCTAAATAAAAATTATTAAATGAGCATTAACTGGAGTAGCAGAGAGTGACAGTTTAAAGTGGTAATTAAGAAAAGAACAAAGTATGGGCCAGTTTCTCTACCCTTTGACAAATTACAAATGCTAACAATCTGCACCTAACCTTGAGCAGTGAATTCTTCCTGATTTCGTTCTAAAAATTTCTTTTGGTAATCTTCATTATCATATCCTTAAATTCTTTTCTGTGCACCAAGGAATTCTTTAATTTCTAATCTAATTCTCAGGTCCTATCTGTTAGACTTACCCTATCCTCCAAATTTCCCAATAACGTCGGTTATTAAATGCCTTTCTCAAATATCACTCAATTCTCTTCCATTATTTGTATTTCTAATCTTATAAACTGTCCACCTGCACCCAGCCACTCCCAATGGCTCTTTTGCTACTAACTCACACCTACAAATCTTATCTCCTTTGGATCTACTTATCTAAAGAGTCACCTCCAAGGCAAATTCTGGCCAAGATGCAGTCAATAGTCCCTCCTAGTCCACGGTTTTGTTTCCCACGGTTTTAGTTACCAATGGTGTAAGAACAATAAGATAATTTGAGAGACAGCGACATCACATTCACATAACTTTTATTACAGTATTTTGTTATAGGTGTTCTATTTTATTTTTAGTTGTTATTCTCTCATTGTGCCTGATTTATAAATTAAATTTTATCATAGGTATGTATGCATAGGAAAAAAACTTAGTAGGATTCGGTACTTTATGCTCAGGTATCCATTGTGGGCCTAGGAACATATCTCCCGTGGGTAAAGGGAGACTAATGTAGTTATATTACTTATCAGATGCAGGAAGATGAAAAACGGAAATGTCATATTTTACCCTGATAGTTATCATCCCAAGGCTACTTTTAGGTAGTTGCTATTTTATGAAAAAAAAACTCACTCTCCTTCAGCTAATAAAGCATGTAGCGAAGCTAACAAAGTACTCCTGAGAGTATGTGTAGGCAGACTCTGAGATCTTTAATTGCGACTTCATAATTTTCTACAAAAAGCATATTATTTTATTAGGAGACTAACCAGAGCTGTGATTTCCAGTTAAATCAAAGAATGTATAAAAGATAAAGCACTTGGATAACCAAGTGACAGGATATAATTTGAAAGTGGGAAAAAACAAATGGTGGCCAAGAAACAATAAAGGACTCAAGAAAAGATCTCAACAGAAAAGAAGAAAAACCCAGCGGACATATTTTAGCTTAAAACTACATTAGCTTTGGAAAATCACATATTCTATCACTTGAGGGATACAGAGATTTAATCAGAGATTGGGAGTGGGGCAGACTCTGAAACCAGGAAAAGCCAAGTCAGAAAGATGAAATATAAAAATAATAATAGCAAATGACCAGTGTGACATGGTTGTATACCTTTTGTAGGAGAAAAGTGATAGGATTTTACTCTAGTGAGAACAGTATACCCAATGTGTGAGCAATCATTATCTATAGTCATTCATTATTTCAACTTCCTCATACTTTATCCACTCCTCAACCCGCTAGCTGCCACCTGTACCACTGCACTGAAACACAGTTATTCTCCGGTATCATCTAGAGCTCCATCATTGTTCTTTCTCTCCCCTGCCCTACTCCCGTTATCATAACTACTAATCTCCATCTCCTACTTTCCACATCTAGGTCTCCTGTAGGAACCTCAATGTTAACACATCAAAAATCAACTCCTCAGCTTCCATCCAAAACCTACTCTCCCTACTGCTGTGCCTTTCTCAAACAGCAGCATCGCAAACTTCCTAACTGCCAAAGCTCTCCAAGATTCCTTCCTTTCTCTCACTTCAAACATCCACACGAATGCTAAGTGGCTTCCGTTTTACCTCTTAAGTGTCATCCTATCTTCCCCATTTCCACACCTGCAGCTGTCTCAGGCCCTCCACAACTTCTCCAATACAATAGGCCCATTAGGTGATTCCTTTCTGCCTTCAATTTCAGCCTCTGCCAATCTCTCTGCCCCACTGCCATTAAAATACAAATCTGGCCATGTCACTCCCCCATATAGAACCTTTCAATGGTTATCTATTGTCTGCGAGGTTCTTTCAGACTCTGGCCCACATCCACACCTTCAACTGCCACCATCCACCTCCTCCCACTCTCCAAAACAAACAGGCTTAATGCTGCTACAACACAGCACTACTTGTGTTGCCCTGTATATATCATGTGGTTTGGGAATTCTTTGTATCACATAATTCTCTTATTTCAACACTAGTTCACAGCCACCTGACAAAAAACATTCATCCTTTAATACCCTACCCAGGCTATACTCATTCCATAAGGCCTTCCTACCTTCCAACTCTTTTGATCAACACAGTCTAAGAAATTGTAAATGGATTGTAAGACCACACCCTACCTACCTTCACTTCCCTCTACTCCTTCCTTGCCTGTACACTTGTACATACTTTATGAGTACACATATGACATTGTCTTATTTGTTCACATGAGTACTCTCTACCTGATTGTGAGCTTGTTGGCAAAGTAAGCCCCTAATAATATAAAAGTGTGACACTAAGTCACTTAAACATTACCTGGAATTAACTAACTAAAACAATGTCTTCACCAACAAGATTTCATCTCACACTTGAAGTATCACCAAAAGAAACATTTTTGAGAAAACGGATGCACAAATATAAAAAATATAAAACATACAGAGTTCAAGTTCAGGTAAATAAAAATTTACACAAGATTTGGAAAGCCAGAAATTCTAAGAAATCTTTCAAATGGATACATGGCAACAAAACCAAAAAGACAACATTAGCACAATGTGGTAAAAAATATGCCTCATTGACAGAAGCTTGACACTTGAGATGATGCAAAGCAGAATAAAGCAAGACTTAAAGGAACTGAAAGTACTGATTCTTCATTTTTCTATCAGATATGACCCCATGAGACACACATGAAACGAGCTACTTTCCTAAGTAACTACTTTGAACAATGGTTTACAAACTTTAAGAAAGGCAGAATCCATTGAAAATTTCTTAGACTGTGTTGATCAACAGAGTTGGCAGTTTTCAGAGCTGGAAGGATGTAAGAGATCATTCTCAACTCCCTCCATTGACAATAGTAGAAACTGAAGCTTAGACACGAAATTACTTGCCCAAGATCTCACCATTAGTAAAGTAGAAGAGAAATGAGGACAGTGCCTTCCACATTCTTTGTCTGGGGCTCTTTCTATATCCCACACTATTCTTATACAGGTAAGTTATGGGCTATTTTGCTTTACAGGCAATCTTAGATATACCGTGGGTTCAGTTCCAGACTACCACAATAAAGCAAGTATTGCAATAAAGTCAGTCATGCGAATTTTTTGGTTTCCTAGTGCATGTAAAATTTATGTTTATACTGTACTTTAATCTATTAAATGTGTGATAGCATTATGTCTAGAAAAATGGACAGACCTTAATTTTAAAATATTTTATTGGCAAAAACTACTACTGATCATCTGAGCCTCCAGCAAGTTGTAATCTTTTTTGTTGGTAGAGGGTCTTGCCCTTGATGTTGATGGCTGCTGACTGATCAGAGTGCTGGCTGCTGAAAGGTGGAGTGGCTGGGGCAATTTCTTAAAATAAGACAACAATGAAATTTGTAGCTTCAATTAACTCTTCCCTTCATCAAAGATTTCTCTGTAGCATGAGATGCTGTTTGACAGTATTTTACCCACAGTAGAAATTCTTTCAAAATTGGAGTCATTCCTCTCAAACTCTGCCACTGTTTTATCAACTAAGTTTACAGAATATTCTAAATCCTTCGCTGTCATTTCAACAATGTTCACGGCATCTTTAGGAGTCAAACCGTTTTCTTTGCTTATCTATAAGAAGTAACTCCTGCTAGGCACAGTAGCCTGTGCTTGAATCCCAGCTTCTCTGGAGGTTGAGACGGGAGGATCACCTAAGCCCAGGAATTTAAGACCATCTGGGCAACACAGCAAGACCCTGCCTCAAATAAACAACAACAACAAAAAGCAACTCCTCATCTGTTCCAGTTTTATTATGAGATTGGAGCAATTCGGTCACATCTTCAGACTCCATTTCTATTTCTAGTTATTTTGCTTTTCCATCACATCTGCAGTTACTCCCTCTCCTAAAGTCTTCAATTCCTCAAAGTCATCCATGAGGGCTGGAATCAACTTCTTCCAAACTCCTATTAAGGTTGATATTTTGACCTCCTCCCATAAATCACAAATGTTCTTAATGGCATCTAGAATGGTAAACGTTTTCTGGAAGGTTTTTAATTCACTTTGTCCAGATACATCAGAGGAATCACTATTTATGGCAGCTACAGCCTTACAAAATATATTTCTTAAATATTAAGACTTGAAAGTCAAAATTACTCCTTGATCCATGAACTACAGAACAGATGTTGTGCTAACAGGCATGAAATCATTCATTTCTTTGTACATCTCCATCACAGCTCTTGGGTGACCAGGTGCACTGTCAAAGAGTAGTAATATTTTGAAAGGAAATCTACTTTTCTGAGAAGTAGTGGGATTGAAATACTTAGTAAACAATGCTGTAAACAGATGTGTTGTCATCTAGGCTTTGGTGTTCTATTTATAGAGAATAGGCAGGCTAGATTTAGAATAATTCTTAGAGGCCCTAGGTTTTCTGGAATGGTAAATGAGCATGGGCTTCAACTTAAAGTCACCAGCTACAATAGCCCCTAATAAGAGAGTCAGCCTGGCCTTTAAAGCTTTGATGCCAGGCATTGACTTCTCCTCTCTAGCAATAGAAGTCCTAGATGGCATCTTCTTCCAATGGAAGGCTGTTTCATCTATGTTGAAAATCTGTTTATAGCATAGCCACCTTCATTGATGATCTTAACTAGATCTACACAACTTGCCGCCAACTTCTACATCAGCACTTGCTGCTTCACCTTGCACTTTTATGTTATGGAGGTGACTTCTTTCCTTAAATCTCATGAACCAACCTCTGCAAGCTTCCAACTTTTCCTCTGCAGCTTCCTCGCCACTCTCAGCCTTCACAGAATTAAAGGGACTTAGGACCTCACTCTGGATTAGGTTTTGGTTTAAGGCAATGTTGTGGCTGGTTTGATCTTTTATCTAGACCACTAAAACTTTCTCCATATCAGCAATAAGGCTGTTTCACTTTCTTGTCATTCATGTGTTCACTGGAGTAGCTCTTTTAAGACACTGACTGCCACACTAGAAAAAAATTTTTCCCCTTGGGTCCACAGTGTTTTAATTACTAGAATAGAATAAACACTTCGAAAAGAAAATGATCCTTTCTAATTTAATTAAAAGTTTGTTGTTTTTTATTGTTTTCTGTGTGTGAGTTATAGACAACTTGAAAAATAGTTCTCTTGGCTCCCAAGGTGAACAGATGTGTGAGTTACATATGCTTCCTGAGGCCCCGGGCTCAAAACTAGCATGAGTTACATACAACTTATGTGGCAATTAATGTGTTAATTTCTTTCAAGAACTTTTCCTTTGCATTCACAACTTAGCTGTTTTTGGCATAAGAGGCCTAGCTTTTGGTCTATCTTGGCTTTCAACATGCCTAAATAAGCTTAACCGTTTCTAGCTTTTGATTTAAAGTGAGAGACATGAGACTCTTCCTTTCACTTGAACACTTAGATGCTAAGGTTATTAACTTGCCTAATTTCAATACTGTTGTGTCTCAGAAAATAATAGGAAAACTTTAGGAGAGGGAGAGAAATGGAGAACAGCCAGTTGGTAGAGCAGTCAGAACACACATTTTATTAAGTTTGCTGTCGTAAAGGGGTGCAGTTCATGATGCCCCAAAATAATTACAATAGCAATAATGTTAAAGACCACTGACCACAGCTTACCATAACAGATATAATGGAAAGGTTTCAAATATTGTGAGAATTATTGCCAATATGTGACACAGAGATATGAAGTGAGAACATGGTATTTGAAAAATGGCACCAATAGACTTGGTTGATGCAGGGTTGCCACAAATCTTCATTTTGTTTTTTTAAAAAAAAACAACACAGTATCTGTGAAATGCAATAAAACTAGGTATGCCTGTATTTTGTTTGCATATAAAACAGTTGCATTTCTTTCTTAATTCTAGCAGTTTGCAGGTGGTATCCAGACTTAATTTAAATGTTAAAAATAGTTTCTACAACTCATAGATTACTTTCATTCGTCACTCTTTTCTTCCACTAACAGAAATACCAACTCTCCAAGTATAGGTCCCATCAGGTTGGATCAAAGGCTTTTGGTATTAATGCTGTAACATGTTATCACAAGTCACTACTTATCCCGGTTTGTAAAACCCAGCTATCACTTCTTTGATACTTCATTAAAAGCACTACCATTTCCCTCACTAATCCTAGTGAAGTAGTTTTGTTTTATAGTAACAAGAAAGAAGAATAGGTGGGAACAATGACTGTTCAACAGGCAGGATCAACTGGGAATTACAGAATTTGAGAACCAATGAGACAATGGAACACAATACATCTCGCTGGTAGAGCATTTTAAGTCCACAAACAGGAACTGTGAGTTCCACTAATGATTGTAAAATCAAGTATCTAATCACAAAAACACCAAAACATAAGAATAGTAGTATTTATTGAATATCTGCCATGTGTTAGTGACTGTTCCAAGAGCTTTACATATATCATCACTAATCCTCACAAAATCCCCAAAATGCAGGTATGATACAAATGAGGAAAGTTGAGTAGCGCCAGAATTTCTATATACAAGGGGCTTAAAGGTGGCAAAATGGAAAGGAGTAGGGTGCAGCAAGTGGGGCTTGGTTCCAATGCTTCTCACAGAGCAGTAGCACACATTTTTTAGACTATATGCATTTTTGAGATGGTGAGAACGCTGATGTACAAACAAAAGCACAACCATGTCACTTAGGTGGAATGATTTATGGTGGGAGTGGGAGAATGTATGGCCACCCTCCCCCGACCCTATGTACCTCTTACCAACACACAAAAACTGAGGGCCCCAAAGATAAAATAACTTGCTCACATTGATGCAGCAAATAAGTTATGGCCAGAGCTGGCATCTGAACCCAGGTCTGCGTGCTTGGAAGGCTTTTCTCTTTCTACTCTATCACAATACTTCCTTCTCTGTAAATGTCCCAGGTTGTTTAAGTACCATACAAAATTAGTAGTTAACAATTTCACAAATCACCAGATACAAAAAATAAATTATACTTCTAAGAACCCTAAACTACCATCTAGAAAGTTAATTTTCTAAATGTGTACTACAGACTCAACACCTCCTAAAGTAAGGCTCAAGTGTATTTTGAAACACATACAAATGATAGCAGTCTCTATTTTCTTTGGCTGGGGAGTGAGGGAATAAGGGAGAAGAGAAAATGGTTTTCCTTAGGAGACCAAAGCTGGTTTAGGACCATGCTGGTTCTTAAGAATGAAAGAATTTTTGGATTATGCTAAATACTAGGTTGAAAATCTATATAATCCAATGACATTCAATATCTTAATCATAATTTGAGAGCTTGAAATGCCTATATTTTAGGAGGGAATTCATTCACTCATACAACAAATCTCAAGCAGACCTGGGCAAGAAGGCATTAAGGAGCCACAGAGATGTACAGGACACAAAGTGCTTACAGTCTAATCAGAAAAATCAGATAAATGTGTAGAGGATAAAAAGCAACAAATGAACAAATTCCAAAAGGATGGGTTGCCAAGATGCAGAGGAACTGAAGGAAGGAGAAAGCACTAGGCTTTTTCAACAAACAACAGCAGCACTTTAAGCCAGCCCTTAAAGGGAAAATGAGAATTACAGTTAGAGGTGGGAAGGTGGGGAATACACGAAGATCTAAGAAACAGGGATAAAAGGAATTCTCATTCATTGCTGGTAGGAATGCAAAATGGTACTGCCACTTTAGAAGACAGTTTGGCAGTTTCTTACAAAATTAAACATACTTCTTAAACTCTTACCATACAATATAACAATTGCACTCCTTGGTATTTACCCCAAAGAGTTGAAAACTTATGCACACACAAAAACCTGCAGATGGATGTTTATGGCAGCTTTATTCATAATTGCCAAACTTGGAAGCAACTAAGATGTCCTTCAGTCGGTGAATGGATAAACTATAGTACATCCACCCAATAAAATATTACTCACCACTAAAAAGAAATGAGCTATTGAGCCATGAAAAAACATGGAAGAACCTTAAGCATGTGGTACTAAGTAAAAGAAGCCAATCTGAAAAGAGTGCACCACCACTGTGTGATTCCAGTAATATGACATTCTGGAAAAAGCAAAACTGTGAATACAGTAAAAAGATCAGTGGTTGCCAGGGAGTTGGAGGTGCTGGGCAATGAGGAGGTGGGGCATAAAGGATTTTTAGGGCAGTGAAAACACTCTGATACTATAATGGTGGCTATAAGTTATACATTATACATTTGTCCAAACCCATAGAATGTACAACACCAAGAGTAAACCCCAATGTAAACTGTGAACTTAGGGTGATAATGATATGTCAATGAAGGTTCATCAATTGTCACAAATGTACTACTCTGGTAGGGGATGTTGATAATGGGGGAAGCTGTCTGTGGGGACAGGGGTATATGGGAAATCTCTGTATCTTCCTCTCAATTTGCTGTGAACCTAAAACTACTCTAAAAAATAAAATCTTCAAAAATAAACAAACAAATACACAGACTCACACAAGGGCAAACTGAGGTGTGTATGAGGATACTGATAGGGTACTGCTTAAATACGGTACATGCATACAATAAGTATTATGCATCTGTAAAAAGAATGAGGCAACTTTATAGGTACTGATATATATTGCTACATGGAAAAAGCAAGGTACAAAAAGTGTGTATAGCATACCACCATTTGTGTGCTTACAAAAAACAATATTTATATATATATATGTTTGTATATGCTTATATACTCATTAACTACCCATGGAAAGATATCGAAAAAAGTTATAAACAGTGGATACTGCTGTTGGCTGAGGATGCAGGTAAGCTAAAACCAGGAACTGTGCTCTACAGAGGGCAGGTAGACTAGAGAAGATCCTAAGTATCAGGTTTAGAGGTTTAGATAACATGCAAACTCAAGAGCAGGGTTTCTCAACAGTGGCATTATTGACATTTGGGGCCAGATAATTCTTTACAGTGGGGGTTGTCTTGTGCATTGTAAAATGTTTTTTAGCAGCAACCCTAGCCTCTCCCACTAGATGCTGGTAGCACCTTCCTCCCACATCTGGTTGTGACTAATAAAAATGTTTCTAGAGATTGCCAAAAGTCCCCTGTAAAGCAAAATCACCCCTGGTTGAGAAGCACTGCTCAAGAGCCACAATGATAACTATTAAGCTACACAACATCCTAGCACTACATTCCTGTAAATTAACAACAAAACCAATATAAATTCAAACATGGATCTGAAGAATATATTGGGCAATGTTTGGAAAATACCTTCAAACATCAGTCATAGGTTTTCAAGCTGAGATCATTCAAGCCCCTTCCCAAATCTGAACTATAATTTTTAACCATATCTACTCCATCACAAATGTCTCTTTTCTGCATTGGTTGAATACAAATGGTAAGAGCTAAATAGAAAGGCTATATAGATGTCCCACACTACACAGAGTGTGCTAGATGCCCCAGTGGGCTTCCCAATGATGCACTGACCCTTTTGGATCTCTGTGGCTTAATTTCACAAGTCAGTAGACCAGCCACCTCCCCCAGCCCACCCACAAATAGCATGCACTCTCTAGATCCAAGATCTTTTAGGATGCCAAGGAAGGCAACTCTCCCACAGAAATCTAATAGAATATCATATTTTGGCTCAGTGTTTGAAAAACTAATATAATTGTTGACACAATAAGAACATAATTACTCACTAGGCTAGTAATGTTTCCTCTTGTAACTCCTAATGACCACACAAAGTGTAAGACGCTGTTCAAAAATCATGAAAGGCATCACCCCCGATTTCAAGGAAATTATAAAGAGAAGGATTAGTTACAAAGCCAAGAGAGGCCTTAACTAGATTCTACAAATCACAATTTTATTAAGCATAAAGCCATTTCTAATATACCACAGTGAGTAAGGAAAGAAATATCAAGACATCCAACAGGCTTGAATATTTTTTAAACACAAATCTAAAACTTTTACTTTCCTGTGTCTTTTTTTCCCCAAAACCAGAAATCCAATAATACCCAGGCAATCTTGGCTTCATGTTTTGAAGTCATTGATTGCTTCAATACTGTTGTAGTTGAAAGTTCTGGATTTCATTCTCATGAAATCATGCTCTTCAAATTCTAGTATTGTGTTGACTACTTTTGCTTAGCTCTCAGAAGGTTGGCTCTCATTTGTGGAGGTGACCTCCAATGACCTCACTCTGCAATAAATACACCTGTGAGTTGCTATGGAAGATGCTTAAAAGTGTCCGCGGCGAAAAAAAGAAACTCACCATTCTAACTACTTCAGGGTAAGTCTGCTCTGTCAAACAGCCTCTGCTTATTGTAATGTAGTCCACCAGTTCATTAAGAGTGGAGCGCTTGTATTCTTTCATTTTAAGATCAGATAGCGTGTCCATGAAGTCAAAAATGACACAGCACTGCTGAAGTTTCTTTAGGAACAGTTCAGGCTGCTCTGAGGATGGAACGTCTAAGAAAAAAAAAGGAAATGGTGTAAGTCTGTCATCAATTTCCAGGTAACAGGAATTCTCTGTGAAAGTTACTTCAAAAGCAAGCTCAAAAAAATAAGAATTCACATGACAACAGTGTTCTTTTTAACAGTTTACACATGGGTGGGGAGGGGATACCATATCCACTACTTCAGACTTTGTTTTGAAAACTACATTGTACCAACAAAATTGACTATATTTGCTATTCCACAACCAAGGATTAACCAAAATCCCAAAAGCCTTTAGAAGTTTGAAGCGAATTTTAACCAAAAACATGGCAATGTCAATACCCTTAAGTCCAAAAACACTGAAAAAGGTCAAACTTTCCCTTATAAGGTGAAGCCAGAAGCTTTTACTGTTGGTTTAAATTAGTTTTACTAAAAAATTTCAAAGCAGAAATGTCAGTCGATTCATTTTAATTTCATGCTGACATCCTTGGTATTTAAGGCAATTGTGTGTTTATATTTTTTGTTTTGCTTTGGCTTGATCTCTATGAAGTTTCTTTGTCAAAAAAACTTGGAAAATCTGCAAAATGAAACAATACCAACTGTCTCAAAAAGAACACATCAGTAATAGGAAAACAAGGGCAAATTCTACTTAAATCTACAAGCTTCCCTTTTGACCCATCTCCTTCCTTTACAGAGGGAGAAAACTACTAACGTCTTTCTTAATATGTTCTCAGAATAGACATCTGTTCTTTTCCCACAAACAGCAGGTCAGACATTTGGTTTGGTGTTGTTTCTAAAAAATATGTAGAAATTTTAGGTTAGTTAAAATTCCCCAGCTAGAAAGAAACCTGATCTACAGTTGGACTTGAAATACACTAAGTTTTAGACAGACAGCCCTCTCCACTCCTGTCTTCATTCCAATATTTCATTGTCCCAAACTGGAGCTTCCCTGGAGAGGCAATGAAAATTATGACCAGGGTAGGCTCTGCTGCCTTCACCCAGGGTGATTAACTTATTAATCCTCAGAACACCCTTAGAAGTAAGCAGGTGGCATTAAAGTAAGCAGGTGGCATTATTCTTCTCCATTTTTCACAAAGAAAATTAGAGACAATCATTGAGGTTGCACAATGAATGAGTTATGGAGCTGGGCACAGTGCCCGGATCTCTAACCACATTCCCACGTTCCCTTTGTACTAATCAAGAAGGACTCTAACAGTGTTTGGCCAGTCACTTGCAACCATCCTCAGTTACCAGCCTTGTAGTAAATGTTTTACCACAGCCTCATGGCTTGGGCTGCCTGCACCCTGGAGGCAAGTGCAACAGTGTACAGTACCCACCTTACAGCCACCAGCAGGCCCAGCAGAGGGGAGTGAGGGCCAGCCTCGTAGTCACAGAATCCACATGACTCCTCTCCATGACCCCCCTCCCCTCCTTATATCCCACGACCCAAGTGCCAGCCCAACCACCCAACTACCCATGGGTAATTAATTCCCACAAAACACTGCCAGGGTAAACCTAGATGAAGGTGGATACAACACCTGAAAACATAGGATTTCTCTACCAGATATTAGAGAACAAGAAGTAGTGCATATTTTTGAAAGTATATAGATAGCATCACTGCTACTCTAAAATGTGAATTTAGAAATTATTAACTAGTGAGTTTCCCCTCTCCTATCACTCTTACAAGGCCCCAAAGGTATAATATATTAATATCTTACAGGCAAATACTTCGAGATTTAAGTTCAGTTACATGTCTCATTCTATGCCCCTAGATTTAATCAGTTTTAAAACATTTACCCTTAGACATTAAGAACTAAATTCAGTCAGCCCAAGCTTTCTCTTTAAGTGCTACCTGCTTCAGGTGTTTAAAATAAACAAACAAATATCAAATAAAGCTGCTTATGAATATGGCTGTATATCCTTAACCAATGGATGATTACATGCACACGACCATCACAGTTAATTACTGAGATTTTCTGAGTTAAAAATCAGACCCCATACCTGGAAGCTGAATGGGAGTATTGATACTGCAAAGGGAGCAAGAAAAAGCTTATTAACGTAACATTAGTTACAGGTTAAAATCTTCAGGGGAAATTTTAATTAATTCAATTTTTGATACAGTGACTTTAATAAAGCCTAAAAAGCAGACAATCTACATGGAAAACTCCTTAACTTAGCACATATGAATTATGAAAGTATCTATGAATTATAGCCTTTCCTCCAAAAGCAAATGATCATTTAAGCCATGACAATAACAATTAATGTTTGCAGTCATTGCAGTAATACTCAAGAGATTCGTATATTTAGCAATTCAAAGAATTCAGACAGTAAACAGTCCATTTTTTTAATGTTACACAGTTGAAATTTACCCTTTATTGATGCAATTTGTCACATCATAGATAATGTGAAACAGGCTATCCACTCGTACATAGGAACTCTACATTTATTGAACACACTGGGTACATTTATTGGGCACTATTCTAAATATGATATCTCATGTAATCCCTATAACAATCCTACATATTAATAGTAGGTACTATTTCCAATTTAACAGACAAGTAAACCAAGACACAGACAGATTCGGTGACTGGCCCAGAGTGATACAACGAATAACAATGGAGATAGGGTTCAAACCCAGGAAGACTGGCTCCAGAGCCTGGACTCTTCACCACGATCCACCATTCAAATACAGTAAAAGGCCAGAGTAATACCATATTCTAGAAACAGGGTGTGTGCAAAGATAGAAGAGGAGGAAGAAAGTAGAAAGAAATCAAAAATTAATCTCCAACATGTTCCCATTCATGCTAAACCCTTCTCTATCTCCCCTCCAGCCAATTCCCCAGAGATGAAAACATAGAGCAAAAGTTGTGATTTATCCTTTATCACAGAGTAAATTCTTCTAAAATAACTTCCCTTCATTAAATTAAAGAACTTAAGCAGTCAAAACTAACCAAAAGAAACGGGGGTGGATTCCCTTAAAGAAGCAATTCCTTTATAGTAACAATTTAAAAAAAATTTTTCATTCATGCTGAAGGATGACCTAACTAGCAAGGGCTCTTCCTATAACGTTTGGCCCTCAGATTGCCCCATATAGCTAATGCTGCTCCCAACCTCCTCCCTCCTTCCTCCTCCCTCCTCCCCTCAGCCCCAGGAGGATGTGAAAAGATAGAATGCGAAAAGGCAAGACAAGCCAGAGATCAGAGAAGGAACAATGTCTGAGTAGTCCAGGAGGTTTCCAAGACATAAGAAAAGTTTAGTGTCTACATAGCCAGTCCCTAAAACAGATACAAATATTCTTTTTAAAGAAACATTTATAAAAAGAATCATGTACTAGGCCACAAAGAAAATCTCATAAATGACAAAAAGATATCATGCAGGCAGTGAATTCTGACCACAATGCAGTAACACTAGATTTTAACAACTCGAAGCTACCCACCTCCCAAATCTAGTCACCTGGAAATCTAAACACTTCTGAAATAAGATAGAAGAAAAAATATTATAGTCATTTAGAAATAAATGTAAATTAGGATAATTAAATGTCATCTTAGAATCCCAAAGCAGACCAGGCAGAGGATGCTTCTGTCATCTATGTTCCAACGGAAACCTCTGGCCAGCAGAGTCTATCCCTGCTCTCGAGGGAGGGATCCCACAGAATCACAGCCCCCATAAATAAATGAGCAATCAATAAGTGGTTATGTAATACCATGAAGGTCATTAGCACAATGACTCATCTATCCAGTGTTAGTACGTGTTTAAAGGGGAGAATAACTGATCCAGTTATCACAGCTTGGTAAGATCCCTAAGGTCAGATTCCACTACTCCGGAAGAACTCTTAGAAATGACTACTCCTACCTCCAAGGTGTTCATAGCCAAATAATTTTAAAATTTACAAATGTGACATGTAATGGGAAAATGGATATATAACTCAACATAGAGGGAAGGTCCAGATTAAGAGACAAATATTTAAGGAATAGTCAACAGGCTCTATATACATTTTAGCCACAGCCCACCTCCCTATAAATTAATACCTCCCTTCACATCTCTCTCAGCACACACACACACACACACACACACACACACACACACACAAACTCCTCTCATTCTCATTATGATTTCAAAGGCTGGTTATTGATTTGCAAGAGAAGCTCATTCCTCTCTAGTAATCAACTTCCATTATTCCACCCTATCTAATGTTTGGGGAGCAAGATCAGGGATCCAGTATTAGCCTACTCTTTCCTGAGGACTGGCTCATTCAGGACTTTGCAAAACAAAAAGAAGCAAAGGTAGATGAAATACATATGCACCCATATTGAGCACACTAAAATGGGCACACTAAAAGCCCAGACCTTACCACTATGCAAAATATACTTGTAAGAGAGTTCAACTTGTACCCACTAAATCTATTAAAATTTTTTTGAAAAAGGAAAAGAAAAGTGTCTAGTGTCTTTTGGGTTTGGTGCTCTGGGATTTCAATCAAATAAAGTTGAAAATTAGAATATTAAATTTGCACTTGCAATTATGCTAGCCAAGTAAATAGAGAAGGCCCATATCATATTTATTGGCCATAATATCTATTACAAGAAGAAGGCGGACTGGTTTGAAAAGAATAAAAAATAAATAAAGAAGATGTAAGCTAGTAACTAATTTACACATAGACTATTGAAATGTATGTAGAAATATAGTGAATAAATATTTCTATAAAATGTTCATATGTTTGCATTGGAAGCTAAGCTATAACATTCCTTAAGCTCCTAATGAATAGTTATATAAAATATAACATAAATATTATAAATATTTAATGATTATAAATATTATTCAATGAATATTTACAAATTACATTTATAATACTTATAATATTTTCATTCAAAACATCTGAAATAAAATCCTTCTACATTAACAATACTTTGCACCTGAAAATGTCCTAAGCTATTACTTACTTACGTGGCTCTTTTACTTCCATTTCTCCAACTCTCATAAAAAATAAAGGGACCAGCACAGAATGAGCATGGCAATCTGATCTCTGATCCCTTACAACTTTCCCTTGAGGTGTACCAATCTCTATCCATGTATGTTATCAGTCCCTCAAAGGCAACCCTCCATAAATCTTAACAAAATCAGTGAGAATTTTACTTACATAAGGTATAATAGTCTATATTTGGAGAAAACTAGGAATAATGTCTCATAGTTGTAAGGAGATGTTTAGTACTAAATTATTAACTAGTAAGTAGATTTAGCCTTGAAAGACTGAAGTGAGATACACTTGTACACGTGATAAAATGCCTGTCTGTCCATGTGGCCTGTCCAAATCACTGCCACCAATTTTACCTCTAAACACAGATAAACGCAGCATTCCCTTTTTGTAGCACATACTTCAGGAAACCTAAAAATAGTCCTATTTTATTAGTGGAATTAAGCTTCCATTAGTAATTGCTTTTGACACCCAATAAATCACAGACATAACCAACAATATTTCATCAAAACACAGAGACAACTATAAATCTTCATAATGAATCAAATAATAAACTTGGGCTTCACGTCCTATGAACTGGAGCCAAATATAACACGTTGATTACACAATATACTTCAACGCACATAAGAAACTAACCCAAAACCAACCTGTTAACTAAAATAAGTATTAAATACTTGACCATTCAAGTACTTTATTACTGTATTCAAAGAGGTGGGTTCAAAATGTTTGCTGTTGATGGCGGTGGTGTCTCTACTGCTAGGCATTTGTAGTTTATAAAAGTGACTCAGGTGATTTCAATGTGTGGCTAGGGTTGAAAAGCACTGTTTTTAAAATAATAACTTTACAATTCTTCTTTCATCCCATTCACCTTTGAAATTTTTTCTCTCTCAGTTTATTTAAAGTTAGCAGTGAGACCTTTCAGTTGCTGAGCTAAAGAAGGTCCCTGGAAAAATCTACAACAGTAAAAGCATTCCTTCTTGGTCTTGGCTATAAATAAATAAATGTGTAGTTGGGTGCTTTTAGAACTCTTGCCAAACTATTAGGAAGCTTGAAAAACACTTTGCTGATTATTAGCACACTTTTTTTTTTCTATGTTCAAAACACATCTCATAGAATGGCTAACACATATACAACAGTATCAAAAGGATAAGACCAAGGTGGGAGTATTAATTAAGCAACAAACAACTGAAAGGACTTGAAATTAAATTTCCAGGTAAAAAGAATGGAGACAACAATGATCATGAACACTTACTACTGCAAAGCACTGTACTAAGCTCCTGACACACACTATCCCCTTTAATCCTCAGAATATCTTATGTGCAACCACAATTAATATCCCAGATTTTCAGATGAAGAAACTGACGCCCAGAACAACTAAGTCACAGGCCCAACATCACACACTAGTAAGGGCTGCAGCTAGCATCAAAACCCAGGCAGTCTTACAGTGTGGCCTACACCAATAACAACATGATGATGATGATAATGATGATGATTGCAACTAACCACCACCACCACCACCACTGCAGCTATAGATATATTTCCATCGTCACGACCGGTTATTTAATTGTTTAAGAGGCTGGGCTCTTGCCTGTAATCATCGCACTTTGGAAGGCCAAGGAGGAAGATCACTTGAGGCCTGGAGTTCAGGACCATGCTGGGCAACATAGCGAGACCCTGTCTCTAACAAAATGATTTTAAAAATATTAGCGGGCATGTCGGCATGTGCCTGTAGTCCTAGCTACTTGGGAGACTGAGGCAGGAGGATCACTTGAGCCCAGGAGTTTGAGGTTGCAATGAGCTATGACTGTACCACTGCACTTCAGCCTGGATAACAAGAATGAAACCCTGTCTCTAAATTAAAAAAAAAAAAAAAAAATTTATGTTCACAATGTCAGGTTCACAAAAAAAAGAAAAAAAATTTTTTTAATTGCTTAAGAGAAGTTGCAATCTGAAAGTAAAGGAAAATTTGATTGACTCTCCTACAAACAATTACATATTTTTAAACTTAAAAGCTTAAAATCAGCTTTAAACTGGTGAACAATTGTAGACAGATAAATTTAATTTTAAAATAATAATAATATATTAATTATATTCTTCCCAGCTTAGACAACCAACATGTGTTTATTATTATTCTTTCATGGAGCTCTCCAGTCTCCCTTTCCCAAAAGCTAACAAATATGTGCTCTCCAATTTATAAGCAAAAACCAAAGTCACCACTACTAATGCAAACTAGTGTGGCCTCAGCAGCAAAATTACACGATTCAGGGCTTTCACATTATTTTGACACTATGTTCCAATCAGAGAGGAAATAAACTCCATGCATGCACACATACATGCGCACATGCATGCACCGATAAATACTGTTTTTAACACTGCCATTAGTTATCCTGCATGTTTTATCTTCTAATGCCAAGGTCATCACTGAAACTTGTCAGCACAAGAAATAATATATATAAAAATTGATCAACTCCTAATTATAGGTGTAATTATTTTCCTGCCACCAAACTCACCACAGGACAAAAGCCACCACCGCCTCTGACTGACAAGGTCAATGTCTCTATTATTAATTCATTTCCTAAGGGCTTATTTCCAGGGGTAGAAATGCCAGGAGGATAGGGACTAGGGCCTTTTGAATATGAGGAATTCCTGGAATTTCCTAGGCTATACCAAAAAAGGGCTGCAAAAATTATACAGCATTCTATAGTACTCATGTCAGTGGTTTCCTCTTTTGAGGATTTTATATACTAGTGAAATTACCCAAAAAAGAGCAGATTGTAATTTTTTTTTTCAGGTAAAAGCATTAAAAAAATAGCCACCATTTCTTTTCACTATAATTTCATAAAAATAAAGGACCTTCATAATAACAAAAGAAGAGAAAGGATAATCTCAGGATAAAAGACCATCCTTCCTTTAAAAAGGAGGGTTGACAATCCTAAACACACAAACACACACACACACACACACACACACACACACAGAGTTGTGTATTCTCTCCCTTGACCCTTCCTTCTCTTTTCCTATTTTTCACTTTGCCCAATACTAACAACCTTTCCATAGGCCTGTGTTTGGGAATCCCTGAGCCACATTACTCCTATGTTCCAACATTTTTCTAGAGCTATGGACAGCAGAGCTATAGTGACAGTACCAATTTCAGTTGTATTTAGATCACTGTAAAAGCTGAGAAGATAATCTCCTGCTCTGCAATCTTACAGGAATAGCAGCCCTGTACTACTTACAAACTTCGGAACATAAAATTCCCATGAAACTGTGCATATACCTCCATTCAAGCACTTGCTATGTTATACTGCAACTTTTTTTTTAACCAGTGCCTCACATGTCTTGCACCTTTTAATAACCAGTCCCTAGCAGGAGTTTCGTTTTGTTTTGTTCTGAGACAGGGTCTTGCTCCGTTGCCCGGACTCAGCCTCTCAAGTAACTGGGACTACAGGCATGTACCACCATGCACAACTAATTTTTGTATTTTTTTGTAGAGACAGGGTCTTGCTATGTTGCTCAGACTGATCTTAAACTCCTGGCCTCAAGAGATCCTCCTGCCTCTGCCTCCCAAAGTGCTAGGATTACAGGCCTAAGCCACAGCCCCTGGCCCTAACAGGAGTTTCTAGAATACAGTAGGTATATAATATACATTAAGCAAATGCTATGTAGTGAATCTTATTCCCCTATGTTTTCAATTTTAAATTAGAACTTTATTCTTCTAGAAATAAAATTAGACTAAAGAATAGAGGAAAAGGCTCAATATAATGTATTTAATAGAGTAAATATTAATATTTCTTGACATATTAATAATACCAAGTCATGAAATGAAAATTTAAGAACTGGGATGGTTTTCAATGATATGATATTTATGAATGTAAGAAGGAGGGGAAAGGGCCAGCATACTGACAAAAAACGAACTAAAACAATGCACAGTTCCTTAGTTCCAACCAGCAAGATAATGCCTTATTTTCTAATACTTTATAAAAAAACTACCTGACGTTTAAAAATAAACAGAATGGTTGATATTCCAGGATGAGAGAAAAATATACAACAGAGAAAAAAAATTCAAAATGAAGATAAGTACACATTAATGAAGTCGTATAATTTGGAAATGCCCTCCACAGCAAAATAACCTGAAAATTTTATCAAGTTTATCATTCATAAATGAAAAATGGAAAGGTCTAGTGCAAAGGGTATAGGGCTTTGCACTCACTCATTCAGCAAACATTCACTGCACACCCACCGACGGCCAGGCACTGCTGGGATACCACAAAGAAAAGATACAAAAATCCTGACTTTACGTCCCAGCAGAACACAAATAACAACAACTAAAAATAATAAATATATGGTATATTCTATGGGGGAAAATAGTGTGCAGGGCAAGGGGGACTAAGGTTGAAGGGTACAATTTTAAACAGAGTATTCACCTAGAAGATGACACATTGAACAAATACTTGAAGGAGGTATGGTGTGGGGAAAAGTGTCTGGAGCAGAGGGAGAACAAGTGCAAAGTACTCCGGCAGGAAGGAGTGTGCTGGTGAATCTGAGGCTCAGCAAAGGAGTCAATGTTGCTGGAGCTGGAGTGGCAAGTGGGGGAGATGAGGACAGAAGAGAAAGGGACAAGTGGCTGCAGGAGATCGTCTTGGGCCTTCTGAGACGCTGTGGGGACTTTGGTCTGGACTCTGGTTCTCAATTAGAATCACACCTTTGCTATTTACTAAGTGACACAGGACAAGCCACTTCTCTGAACACTAGTTTTCTCATATGTAAGATTGAGAAAACAGATTTCACAAGGTTGAGTGAGGATTAAATGAAAAGCCATTTACAGGGTGGAAAGTGCTTTTCACAAAAAAGTTATTGATTTGACAAATATATCAAGTATGTATAACCTAGAGTATAGAATCAATTTTCTATTTTATAACTTATTAAAACTACCTTCTGTGTAGAAACACTTATATTTAATATTTTTGGCACATCTTCAAAACTATTTTAAAACCATTTAAAAAATAAATTCTGAAGCATTTCTAGAAACATTAAATTTTTGTTAAAATTTTATTCCAGTAATATCAAACTTCAATTAAACAAAGGCCACCTATTTAGAACACTCAAATAATCATAATTTGTCTTCTCTTCTGCACTTGGCTTTTAAGACAAGGAGCAAATCATAAAATCATAATCTGATAAAAAAGGAATTAACAGAACAAACTTCCAGGAGTGCCTGAGAGTCAGCATCATTGAAGCCCAATTTTCAGTCAGGTTCAGAAGTATGAGCAACAAAAATCTTCAAAAAAGACTATTTTTATTTATGCCATGCTCATAAGGTAAGAAAATAAGTACTGGAATTAAAGATTTTCAACAAGCACTTAACATTGAATTGACCACTCCCTCAAAAAAACTGCAATAAAAGAACACATTATTTTCAACCATTTCAGTTAATTGAGGGCCCTCCCCCAAGAGATTAGTTCTTCAAGGGATAAAATGGCCTATCTACTTTCCATTTGTTTTGAGGATTAACATCAACGTCAATCATTTCAGGATGAAATGAACCTGCAGCTACTTTAACAGCATGCTGTGAGGTTTAAGAACAGATAGACAGATATCACATTAATATCAATTAAGTCCACTGTCTGTTAATTCATAATTTATAGTTGATACCAAAGATGCCATTAAACTTTCTTAAAAAAATGATTTAAAATACAAAAAAAAGAGTCAATCCAATGTTGCAATGCTAGCTTAGAGATGCTATTTTTGAACCTCAGTTGGGAGTTTTAAATATGAGACCTTAAGCTCCTGAGATTGACACAGGACTAAGTGAGTGCAGTGGAATGGCCTCTAATCCCAAGAGTAATAAAGAGTGTACATTTATAATTAAAGTCACAATCTGGGTAGTAAAATCCAGTGACAGCATGTAGTACAGCTCCCTAATTGTGGAGCTCCCCTAGGCTTCATACAAAGGATATTACTTAATTAATACAAATTGAATACAAATGTAAGCCCACATACAAGAGTTGAGAAAATAAAAAATTCAAATTTGAAATATACTAAAAAATGAAATCCATTTTAAAGCCTTATTTCCTAGTGTGTATAAGAACAGTATTATTCAAGTATAAAACAATAAAGAAAGAGAAACTTACATGTATGTACTTATGTATGTATGTAAAATGGTATGTATAATTGTGAGTGTATGACTCTAAAATCAAAATTTGGAGAACAGAAATACAAAGATTTTGAAAAGGACAAAGAATGTATCCGGAAAGCTTAACACTTTCAGAACAGAAAAACATTTTAAAACGCTGAATAATAAGATTTGATACTAGCTTCAGCTAGGATATTTACATCTCCCTTTTTTGCTCCTGGTTTCCAGGCCACAAAACATGCATTTCAAGGGGAGAGAGTTACTGAAACCTAAAGATATGCATGCTTACAATGCAATTCTAAGCACAGTCTTTTTCTGAATCTTGATATATTATAATTCAGCGTTCTGTGTCCGATATTATACCCTAGAGCTTAGCCAGACATGCCACTAGGTAATACAAACCTTTTCTCTTCAGCTATACTGAAAATGACTTTCTCTTTCAGAAAATATGTTATAATAACCCTATCTTCTACTTAAGGAACCAAACCAAGTATGACAAATGAGTTGGCCTTAGTAAGTATAATAAAATTAAAACTAAGCTCAGCAACTTAAGTCTATTATCTCAAGTCTGTCAGTTGTAACCCTGAAAAAACATCAAAGAAACATTTATGATGTCAAGTGAATTAGATTTCTTTCAGCATAATTTGGAACTTGTAACCCATTCTGCATTCTTCCAGATGGCCTAGGTTGACCTCTGGACCACACACACATGGACTTTGCAATCAGGGGGCCTGTGTTCTAATCAGGCTCCACCGTGTACCAGCTGGGAAATCTGGGTCAGTGCAGTGCAACAGCTAAGACAGTGGGCTACAGAGTCAGCTAGGATGCCAAAGCTGGCTTTGTCATTTCCTAGCTGGGAAACCTCAGTTGAGTCTTTTGGGCCTTAGTTTCCTTATTATGTAAATGAGGGTATAATAACAGAACCTACCTCACAGAATTGACTTAAGAACTGAGGATATAAAAATAAAAACACATACAAGAGTGTCTGGAACACATTCTGTGGTCAATAAATTTTAGCTGCTAAAAATTCTTGTTAAAAAGCACTGCTGAGTCTTAGTATCTTTTAAAAAAATGAGCCTAAGAATAGTAGCTCTGTCACAGTGAGAGCTCCAGGGTTTTATGAGATAATATAATACATAAAATGTCTCATACAATGCCTAGAGCATGGAAAATGTTCAATAAATGCCAGCTTTTAAAAAAATATTTAAGAAATGAACAATATAAATTGCTGATACAATACAGAGTTTTTCCCCTTTCTTTTTTTCTGTGTCCAGTTGTGTTAAGCCATATTTGAAGAAAATAATATTGAGCTTGACCTTCTAATATCCAGTGAGATTACTTCAAAATAAAGTTGTAACTTGATTAGAGGAAAGGTGAAGATGCTGACTCAATAGGTGAAATGACTCAGCTGTCAGGACATGCATCAGCAATGTGTCAAAACCCTGGAGGGTGAAGAGTTAGCATTTGGATGAATGAATGACAAACTGAGTGTTTTGGGGACAGAGAAGCAAGAATTTATGAAGAGTTCAACAATCTGGATAAGCACTGCCAAGACCAGGATACACCGAGGTCCCAAACATCATCAAAGCTGCTTCTGATATAATCAGATTTATGCAAAGTTTGTAAAGGAAGGAAATAAACAAGCAATGTTTGACAGCTTTGTCCTGCAAATCTAAATTTTAAATTAATATCATACTCACAGATGTTAATACTTATAAATACTAACTAAAAGTAATAATTTTAATTTACACTTAACAAGTTCTTTACCACATATTCAAAATAGACATTACTGACCTCCCACTAAAATGACATAAAATACTGAACCCAAATTATTTCATAAACCTTGTTTCTTTTTCATGTACCCTGTTATTTAAAGAACTAAGGTCTCAGCTAAAATTCTGCAAACTTTTAATAGTCTCTTAGAAGGCTTCAAGTTAAGTCTGGAAAGAATATGACAGGTAGTTTCAACCTTCCCAGAAGAAGTATTTGTTTAGAATCTAGCATGTTTAACTTAGTAATTATTCATTCCACAAATATTTACAGAACGCTTTTTATATGCCAGGCACTAGACTAGGCCTTAAATATATATTACTGAGTAAAACCAAATAAGATCCTAGCCTTCATGAAGCCTACAGACCAAATGGGGAAAAAAATCTAATTAAATGGTCATATAAATAAATATAAAAAAGGTACAAACTATTATAAGAGCATATATTATAGAGAATGAAAAGGAAATGGTATCTGCCCTAAAAAAAATTTACAGTCCAATGAGAAACGAGATTCACAAACATAAATAAGAGCAAAATATGCAATTGAAGTACCTAAATCTCATGGACCAAGTTCAGAGACAAGACAGGAAAAAGCAACTGGTGAAGACATACAATGTTCCAGCTAGAGTCCGTGCATGTATCCTCTCACTGAAATCTTACAAAAATCCTGTAAGGTAGAGTTAATAGTCCCATTTCACATATAAGAAAACTGAGACTGCAAAATATTCAGTTGTATTTTCATGGGCCATTGGCTAGCATGTAGAAACAGTGAAAATACAAAGAACCAGAGAGAATGATAATTTTACAACAAAATGGAATCTTTCCTCTACATTTATGTGGACATAGATATGTTGGCAGCAGAAATTAGAAAAGAGAGCAATGAATCTGTCCTCTTCATCCCCTACCTCCCTGTTTATAGCCCACCTCTAACCCCTCAAGACACACAGTATTTTCACCAGAATCATAACCTGTACTCTTGACCTTTTCACACTTTAAAAAAAAAAAATCTGCCTTCCCCTTTGCTAATGTGATAGTGGTTACCCTGTGTACTAAAGGGGGTAATGGGTTATCCCTAGGAAGAACATAGAACCATTAATATTATTACAAAAACTTCATGGTAACAATAACAAAATGGCTTCATCCAATGGCCTAATTTTAACAATGGGAATTTCAGGCATAAAATAGGCAAATTATTTAGAGCCCCTCCGTGACATTTATTCCACTTTCAAAGAAACATAAGGCAAGACTTTATTAACAGATCCTTTTATTTAAAAAAAAAAAAAAGGCACCTTAATAAAAACAGAAAATGTCTTGTTTTAAGTTTTAACAATTTTCATTGCTTGCTTATACCATTAATGCACCTAGATATCACCAAGTTGAATAAGCAATAGTTTACGAGCCACTTCTTACCCCTCCCTGAAGTCTGAAGACTCAAGATTTATCAAGCATTGCGTGCAGATGACATACATCGCTTTGAAAAAAACCAAGTGAGGCTAGTTCAGAAGAGACTGTTCTGAATGACATTCATCTAGAATTCGGAAATTCTCAAATTACATAAATCAGGAAAAGCATGCACCAGGCTCTCTTTGGGAACAAAAAGTATGCATAAAAATGTGTACATTTCAAGCTTCTGATGAAACCAGACATTTTATGTATAGACTATCCACAAATCCAGATGGGTCAGAAGAACCTTGGTCTCACAACCCCTCACTAGAGAATTTTTCAGAATCTACCCTCTATTGAAAATATCATGGTCTCCTACAGACCATCTGCCCTTTTAGGATCCTGAACACTATAAACAATGTCAAAAGATACTTGTTAATAAATGAATGAACGAATAAACCAAAATAAATAAGAGTCACTGAGGGCAGGTATGAAAAAAACATAAGCATTCTAAAGAGCCATTTCCTGTTCCACAATAAATAGTTCTTTCTGAAAACCGTGAATGAGTCATCCGTTCCCAGTCATATCATGTATACATAATAATAGTAAAAACTTAGTAAGCACTTTAACTCTGTGACAGCCACTGTTTAAGCAGTTTACATGCATTAACTCCTTTAATCCTCTCCACAATGCTATGAGGTAGGTATTATTATCCTTATTTTACATACAGGAAATTGAGTAAGTTTAGTAACTTGCCCACCCTCACACAGCTGGAAAGATGGCCCTGCTGAGCTTTAGACCTTGGCAACCTGGCACCTGTATGCTATACCACCTCTGCTAAAGAGTATTGAGAGCTGGTTTATCACTACTGATCATTTTTATTTTCATCTAATACCTACAACATACACTGGAGGGACCATCTGGGAGGGTTAATCTCCCTAATAGACTCCTTAATATAGACCGAAGCAGGCAAGCATTCAGTCATGTATCTCCTTTTTGTACCAAACAAAATGCAACTGCCAACTACCAATGGTTACACAGATTCTGCCACTGTTTTATTTCTTTTTTATATTTCAAAATATTAAAGGGGTACAAATGTCTTTGTTACATGGACACCTTATATAATGCTTAAGTCAGAGCTTTTAGTGTGCTCATCACCAGAATAGTTGATCATTGAACCTGATGAGTTTTCACCCCACTTTCTTCTATTCCGATGGCCTTTACATCTCTTTGTGCCCGTGTATGCCTATCATTTAGCTTCTATTTATTCCAGTGTACATGTGGTGTTTGTTTTTCCATTCCTGAGATAATTTGCTTAGGATAATGGTCTCCAGTTCCATCCAAGCTGCTACAGAAGACATTATTTCATCCTTTTTATGGCTGAATAGTACATATAGTTTGTGAATATTTTCTCCCATTCTGTAGGTTGTCTATTTATTCTGACATTATTTTTTTTGCTGTACAGAAACTTTTTAATTAAGTCCCATTTATTTAATGTTGTTGCTGCTGTATTTGCCTTTGAGGTCTTACTCATAAATTCTTTTCCAAGGCCACTGTCTAGAAGAGTTTTTCCCCATGTATTCTTCTAGAATTTTTATGATTTCATGCCTTACATTTAAGCCTTTTATCCACCTTAAATTAATTTTTGTATATGGTAAGAGATAGAAGTCCTGTTTCATTTTTCTGCATGTGGCTATCCAGTTTTCCCAGCACCATTTGTTGAATAAGGCTTCCTTTCCCCAGTTTATGTTGTTGTCTGCTTTGTCAAAGATCAGTTGGTTGTAGGTAGACGATTTTATTGCTGGGTTCTCTGTTGTGTTTCATTGGTCTATGTTTCTACTTTTATACCAGTACCATGCTATTTTGGTTACTACAGCCTCGTAGTATAATTTCAAGTCTGGTAATGTGATGCCTCCAAATTTGTTCTTTTTGCTTAAGATTGCTTTGGCTATTC
>CM052442.1:29951658-29976648 GCA_028533085.1 Varecia variegata | reverse complement strand
AAAAAATTAGCCGGGCATGGTGGCGCATGCCTATAGTCCCAGCTACTCGGGAGGCTGAGGCAGTAGGATCGCTTAAGCCCAGGAGTTTGAGGTTGCTGTGAGCTAGGCTGACACCACGGCACTCACTCTAGCCCGGGCAACAGAGTGAGACTCTGTCTCAAAAAAAAAAAAAAAAGATATAATGATGGCGGAAATTTTACATGAAATGTCCAGAATAGGCAAATCTACAGATACAGATAGATTAGTGGTTGTTTGGGCCTAGGGAGGAGGATAGAGAGAGGAGTGGAGAGTGATGCTAAGGGGTCCATAGTTTCTTTCCGCGGTGATAAAAATGTTCTAAAATTAGACCATGGTGATAGTTACACAACTCTGTGAATATACTAAAAATGAATGAATTATACATATTAAATGGGTGAACTGTATGATATGGGAACTATATCTCCATAAAGCTGTTAAAAAATGTGGTCATATATATTCAAAACTAAACCATACTCAGAAAAAAAAAGGAGAAGATGGTTAAGGTGCTAGTATTAGAAGAAACAGTATGAATTCTCTATTTCTGTAACCTTAAAATTATTTTCAAATGAAAGTTTTGGTGTTTTTTTTTGTTTGTTTGTTTGTTTTTAACAGAATCATCAACACAGCAAGAAGTGGAGAGCACCGGATTTAGAGCACCCGTAACTCCCCTTATCTAGGTAATGAGAGTGACAGGGCCCATCCTGCTCTCACTTGCCATGAGTACCCAATGAAAGATGACAGAATGAAAACACTCCCAAAATAATCAAATGCCATCTATAGGAAGGATGTTACCATGCTGAGATTTTATAAAATCAGAATCATCAGTAGGAAATTACAAGAAGGCAGCTGAAAGTTCATGAAATATAGTAATAGTGATAATAAACACCTAGTTCATACTGAGCACTCACTATGCCACACTGTTCTCAGACCTACTCATCTACTAGGTCACTTAATCCTCACAATAACTCTATAAGACAAATACTATTATTATTAGCCCCATTTTACAGAAGCAGCAACTGAGGTACTTGTCAAACAGCACACACTGAGCTGGGGTATGAACTCAAGCAATAAGGCCCCAAAGTCCATGATCTTAACCCACTTTGGATACTGCCCCTAAGGCAAAAAGGAGAAACATTTTTTTGAGAACCATTCATTTACCATTTATTCAACTCATTCTACTCATTCACCTAGGCCCTATACAAAGTAAATAAGATACAGTCATGGCCCTCAGGGAGCTTAGTGGGAAAAGCAGGCAAGTAAACCCCATAGCCAATGTGAGAAGAGTGCTCCAAAAATGCTGGGGATGCCATAAGAGCTCAGGGAAGGGGCACCTCCCTAAAAGCCAGCAAAGCTACAGGAGGCTTCCTGCAGGTGATATCCAAACTACACTTTGTCAGATCAATAAGAGTTCATCAAGAAGAAAAGGAGGACAAATTAATTAATTACTAATTAATACAAATTAATCTTTTGTATTGTCTTATAGATGAGAATGAATCCAAACTGTGACTCAAAGAGGTTAAGGTCTTGCTAAGGGTAACACACTGGTAGAAAGCAGCAAATCTCCAAGGCCTGTTCTCTTCTACTATATTATACTCCTTCTACCAACTGCTGTCAACCTATGTATTGACAACCAGCAGTTATGCGGATTCTTATCTACCTGGAAGATGGGAAGGATGAAAGGCAACTGGAGAAATGTACACATTATGTTGTAAACCATCATTCTCCAAAATCCAGAGCAGCTGAACACTCTGCTTTCCCCAAACCACAAGCAAAAATGTTCTGGCTCAGTTTTCTTCTTTTTTTTTTTTTGGGACAGAGTCTCGCTCTGTTGCCCAGGCTAGAGTGCCATGGCGTCAGCCTAGCTCACAGCAACCTCAAACTCCTGGGCTCAAGCAATCCTACTGCCTCAGCCTCCTGAGTAGCTGGGACTACAGGCATGTGCCACCATGCCCAGCTAATTTTTTCTATATATTTTTAGCTGTCCAGATCATTTCTTTCTATTTTTAGTAGAGACGGGGTCTCGCTCTTGCTCAGGCTGGTCTCGAACTCCTGACCTCAAGCAATCCTCCCGCCTCGGCCTCCCAGAGTGCTAGGATTACAGGCGTGAGCTCAGTTTTCAATAGTTAAAAAAACAAACAAACCAAAAAACACCTCAGTGGCTCCCAAAATGGATACGTAGTTTATTGAAGCAAAAGCATATACTACCTAATATTCTGAAGGCACTGATTTATATTCAAAAGTTCTGTCTTGTGGTTCAATCAGGCACTGATCTAACCAGGAGATATACTACTAATTAGATAAGCCAATTACTCAATTTGACTTGATAAAAAGGCATTAATATAAATTACTCATAGAGATGGCTTGCTAAACTTTTACCAGACTAATTAAATTACTATGCTGGGATAGGACAAAATCAACCTGTCAAAAATTTTTTTCCTATTTACAAATAAATTCAGAATTATTTTCAAGATCATCAGCCCATATAAGCATAGTTACCGCTGCCGCCACCAACCCAACCCCCCCACAAAAAACTTCAAGAATACACACCAAAATCATCTCTGGAGCTGAGAGTATGGGTAACTTTTATATTCTTCTGTAATGTTCATCCATCTGTATTTTCTATAATAATACATGGATGACTTTTGTCATTTTTAAAAAGATTTTTCTTTCTTTAAGAAAAAGACCAAAAACCACATTCGGCTAGTCACATATTAACAACTTTTACTTTCTTGTAATCTCCCTTTGGAGGGGCGGCAAGAATCAGAAAATGTTAGTTCAAGGCTTGTAACTAAAATCTTTACATCAAAATCTTTAGCAACTGTACATTCCATAAGTCAACATTCAATGAATAGTTTTAATGGTTTAATTTTAATGGTTTGGGGTTTGTTTGTTTTTTTTAATTGAGACAGAGTCTCACTCTGTTGCCTAGGCTGGAGTACAGTGGCAATATCATAGCTCACTGAAAACCTGAAACTCCTGGGCTCAAACAATTCTTCTGCTTCAGCATTCTGAGTGGTTGGCACTACAAGTGTGTGCCAGCACACTCGGCTAATTTTCTTACTTTTTGTAGAGACTGGGTCTCGCTATGCTGCCCAGGCTGGTCTCAAACTCCTGGCCTCAAGCAATTCTCCCACCTTTGCCTCCCAAAGTGGTTGGATTACAGGTGTGAGCCAGCACACCTGGCCTTTAATGGTTCTTAAAGCATTATTTGTCACATATAAAAATGTAACAGAAAATAAAGCACTGATGGAAAAAGAACTCTAAAAATTGTTTTTCCCCAATATTCGACAAATTTAAGACTGTGTAGCCAATCTTAAATAATCTGAAATCTGCTAGTGCGGTTCTCTTCTAAATAAAAAATAAAATAATATACTACCATATTTTTCTAGTATATGAAAATGATAAAAAAAAAAATTAGAAGAAATAAGGTTGGGTGTAGTAGCTCATGCCTGTAATCCTAGCACTCTGAGAGGCTGAGGCAGGAGGATTGCTTGAGCTCAGGACTTCGAGACCAGCCTGAGCAAGAGCAAGACCCCGTCTCTTAAAAAAAAACAAAATTAGAAGAAATAAGTTGAATATAAATACTTACTCAGTGCTAAGAAACACACAAAAATTTGAGATTACTCCTACTTTCAAGGCCCTTAACATCTTACTGAGAGAAATGGACTATCTTTCACATTAAAAGATAGAGGAGCTGGGCATGGTAGTGTGTGCCAGTAGTCCCAGCTACTCAGGGGGTTAAGGCAGAAGGGAGGGAGGGAGGAAGGGAGGAAAAAAGAAAGGAACGGAGGAAAGGAGGAAGGGAGGACGGAAAGGAGAGCCAACACATAACATTATGCAGTATACAACCTATAAAGCTGTACATGGGAACCCTGAAAGATATAACTAGTAAGGCAGGGTAATATATGGGAATGACCCAATAAGCAATACAGACCATAAATAAAAAGTTACATACTCAATACCTACAAGAGCCTAATATGGAAAGTTGGTATTTTTTTTTAAAACTACCATATATACAGAGGAGTTTCTAGGGGAAGGTATTATCAGCGTGAGCTAGACCAGACAGAGAAAGCTTCTCAGGAAGCCCACCTCTTGAGCTGAGCCCTAAGGAGACAGAAGATGGATTTCCATCTTAGAGGGAATGAATAGAGCAAAGGCACTGAGGCCATCAAAGAACATGGGGTGTGAGGCAGCAGGCTGGGAACAGGCCAGCTGGCCTACATAGAGGTTAGAAAAGAGCACTGTGGGTGCTTCCAAATCAGTGTCCAGTCTGTGGCTCACAGCATCCCAACCATCTGGCCTGCACATCCCCAGGCAAGATATACCGAATCAACAACTTGAATCAATTCTTCAGATGATTCGTATGCCCAGTGAAGTTTGAAAGCCACCGTTCCAGAGCAAAGGAGGTAACGTAACGAAAGAAGTAAGTGCAAACAATATATTTAAATCACATGTTAGCATTGCCAAGAAGACAGTTGGTTTAAAAGATGTCCTAATATTCCTTACCATTATCCTTCCCCAAAAGCATTTTATTATATATGTTAATAAATTTCACATCTAAAAATCAAATAATCTATCTCCTTTTAAGTATAATGAAAATACAAGAATTGCATGAGGGCCTTGAGAGCCTTTATTTAAGAGGTTGACATGGCAGAATGTAAAGAAAACCCATTTGGAAAAACCCTAAATCAATCCAAAATCTGCTTTACTAGGAAAAGCAGAGCCCTGGTTTTAAAAGCAAAGCAAAATAAAACAAAAAATCTCTTTGAGGTTCTGATTAAGCATGCAATACCAAAATCACATGCCAGTGTCCTCTGAGTGCAAAATTTGAATATATAACTTCATTATTCAGAAATGAAATCTATTTAAAGAGCTAGGGAATATGAAAAGTTCTTAATAACTCTCTAAGCTACTTTCAAATTATTCCTCCAAATGAAGAATCAGCCACAGGTACAGATTATTCCTATCACAATACCTGAGTAGCCCCTTACATCAGAGACCTGTACATATTGCGTAGATTATAAATTTCAAAGTTCTGATTTCTCCAAATACCCTTCATGTTTTCTTGGCAAGCAGAGTTTTCTTGGCAATCAAAAGAACCCCATCTAAGAAGTCAATCAAGTAATTCCTGAGAACTATTTACTCAGTATATTAGAAGTTTGGGCGAATGAAATTTTAAAAACATAGCTTAGAGTCCAACTGGGGCGAGAAAACCAACACCCATGAAAAGCAACATTCTGTAGAATGCAAGTGCCTTGCCCATCTTAGTCACATTTTATCCCCAAGGCACAGCATAAAGAATGTACTCAATAAACATTGTTAAATAAATGCCGTCTTAGTCATCTTTGCCACTCCGCCATCTAGCCAAGCTCCTCATACAATGTTTGCTGAGTGAACAAATGATACCATGCTGTTCACATGAAAATGTCTTGTATGACTTAGGTTAAGAATATCGGGATCAGCAAGGACTAAAGTAATCAAGAAATATTTCACAGGGAAGAAAAAGTCTTGAACCATGAAATCTTAGAGTGATACTAAGATCATTTCATCTGGTAACTCCAAAAGAAGTTTCCAAAGATGCCAAGGGCAGCTCTATGCCTCTAAGGTTAAAGAAGATAATTAAACTTGGTAATGACTACTTTAAAATTGAGGAAATCCACATAATCAGTGGTTAGTATGATACAGTAATAATAACAACCTGCTCACACACTGAACACTTCACCACTCAGTCTGTTCTCCCCACCCCGTCCCCACACTCAAAAGACCAGGCAAGGAGGCTATGTTCTTAGAGCCAGCCTATCTCCAAACACTCCCTGATCAAGTCTGGACTGTAAGCTGGAGAATATCTTTTTCTGAAGATTTAACTCCTCACAGCCTTCTGCATAGACTCTACAATCTTAATCTGAGTTGGTTCATGAAAACTGAAGACCAACAACCTCGACCAGATGCATCCCCTCTTTCACGTGATAGAGTTCCACAGAGAAATGCAAGCACTCTCTCCAGCAATATTCAGTGACCACCCTATAGTGACCACCTCCTACTACCATATCGCACATGTCAGAAACTCAGCTGGGAACAAAACAGACATAGCACCTGCCTCCCAAGGTATCACTGGGTAAATCTGTAACTTTGGAATTTACAAATAAATTACAAAATGGCATGGGGAATATTATAACAAATACGGAAAAGTATACACTCTGGTAATCCAAGAGAGGAAATGACAACTTTGTATAAAAAGTCAGGCAAGGCTTTCCAGACAGTAGTATTTCTTTCATTCATTCATTCAACAAATATTTACTGAACACGTACTATGCTCCAAAGAGCACTATCCAAGGAAGGACAACGCACTGAATGGGAGAAAACATTTGTAAAGCATATATCTGATAAGAGACTTTGTACTCAGAATATAAAAAGAACTCATACACTTTAACAATAAAAAGACAACCCAAAAGCAGGCAAAGGATTTGAATAGACTTCTTCAAAGACACACAAATGGCAAATAAGCACATGAAAATATGCCCAACATCATCAGCCATCAGGGAAATGCAAATCATACCCAATACAATGGCTATAATCAAAAAGGCAGAAAATAACATGTTGGCAAAGATGTCAAGAAATTAAATCCCTCATACATTACTAACAGGAATGTAAAACGGTGCAGATGCAATGGAAAACAGTTTGGCAGTATCTCAAAAAGTTAAAAACAGAGTTACCATATGACCCAGCAATGAAACTATGTCCACACAAACTTCAACATGAATGTTCATAACAGCATTATTCATAATAGCCAGAAAGTGGAAACAACTCAAATGTTCATCTACTAATAAATGGATAAACAAAATGTGGTACAATGGAATAGTATTCAACCATAAAAAAGGAATGAAGTACTGACACAGGCTACAACATGGAGGAATCTTAAAAACATTATGCTGAGCGTAAAGTCAGTCATAAATGACCACATATTGTACGATTCTGCTTATATGAACTGTCCAGAACAGGCAAATCTATAGACAGAAAGATTAGTGTTGCCTAGGGCAGGGATGGGGAGGGGAATGAGAGGTGACCTATAATAGCTACAGAGTTTCTTTTAGGAGGGATGAACATGTTCTAAAATTAGCGGTGATGATTGCACAACCCTGTGAATATACTGAACACTGAACTGTACACTTTAAATGGGAGAATTGTATGGTACATAAATTATATCTCAATAAAACTGTTAAAACAAAAAGCAGTAAGAAAGGGGTTGGGTATTTTAGGTCAGGGTAGAGAAAGACATGTGAATAGGGGAAAGGAGCAGAGATGTGGCAGGAACCTCCTTAGAAATGAAGCTCAGAAACAGCACACTGCCTGGATTAGAACAGAAATATTAAACACACACCCAGTACTTCCCGTTCCAGGCCACTGCAGGCTGGGGGCAGGGGATCTCAGTAGCTCAGGTAAGCAGTGAGCACTAAGGGACTATCAATGGGCTTTCCAAAGCTCTCAAGATGCCAGAAAGGACTTGGGGCTTAAGAGACCTGGAAGAAGGAATGAGGGGCCTGCTGTGAGTAGGAAGCCCCTTCTAAAAACCTCTCTTTCCTGGCATCCAATGACCCTAATTGTTAAAAACTTTGCTCCTGGATTAATCTAAGGAGGGCAGTGGGGGTTCCTTCCAGAACCCATAGGAGAAACATGGCACTTCTCCTTTGGAACAGTTAACTTTACTAAAAACATCAATGTGTAGAATGAAAAGAAACTAATATATTATGAAATGTAAAAATTTCTAAATGTTTAAAGTAAAACACAAGACTTCACAGAAATTGCAGCAAGGGTAATTCTCTTATGCCTAGGGACATCTGAGTGGCTAAGTGTGAGAACATCACCCTACGGATCTATCATAAAGCAACGGGAAGAACTCTATTCTTCCAGAGCCTCAGTTTGTATCATTCCCCTTTGCAGCAATCTAGCTTGAGTGGCTCCTAATGCCTTTGGAATCCAAAGCCTGGTCCAAGCCTGCAAGCCCTCACTCCACCCCCAAATCACAGACACACACACACACACACACACACACACACACTTATACACACACCAGCGTTCTCTTCCTGCACCAGTAGCTCTCAGTCCCCATTGCCAGGTGTGTGCTTTTCCCTCCTTGAACACCTCACACACCTCTTTGGAGCAACTGTGCACATAAAATGCCCTGGCCATTCCTCTCCAGACCACCCCACTCACTGTTCCCCGCAGCTGCAGTCCTTGTGAATGCTGTGACAGCCCCTTCTGCCTGTCACCCTTCTTCCTGTCCCTCTCACAAATTAACTGTGTGTCTGATGTTTTCATAGGGCCTAAATGGCACACAAGACTATGCCCTAGGAGCCCATTTAAGCCCTTCTGGTATCATCATTTTCCTGAATTCTTGAGAAAATATGCCTTCTATATACATTAGCTAACATTTCTTAACCATCTACAATGTGCCCTTTATGGTAGTAAACCTTTTACATATATATCACTTCATTGAATCTTGACAACAACCCCAATATATAGGCCCTCTCAACACCCTTTTTTACCACCAAAAATACTGGGACAAAAAGGTTACATAACTTATCTAAGGCCAGGCGTGGTGGCTCAGGCCTGTAATCCTAGCACTCTGGGAGGCTGAGGCGGGAGGATCGCTTGAGGTCAGGAGTTCGAGACCAGCCTGAGCAAGAGTGAGACCCCGTCTCTACTAAAAATAGAAAGAAATTATCTGGACAGCTAAAAATATATATAGAAAAAAATTAGCCGGGCATGGTGGCACATGCCTGTAGTCCCAGCTACTCGGGAGGCTGAGGCAGAAGCATTGCTTAAGCCCAGGAGTCTGAGGTTGCTGTGAGCTAGGCTGATGCCACGGCACTCTAGCCCGGGCAACAGAGCGAGACTCTGTCTCAAAAAAAAAAAAACTTATCTAAGATCACTTAAATAGTAAATGACAAAACTGGACTAAAACCCTAGTTTGTCTGCCCCAAAAGTACTTAACCCTGTCCCTGTCATAAGAAGCCAGAGTCCAGAACAGTACCACAGTCCCTGCTGTCACTATCCACTAAATTATTTAAAACCCCCTCGTTTGCTTCCCAGCTTTCTTATTCAGCCAGCGTTGGGGCAACAAAACATATACATATCCACTTCCAGAACGGGAGAGTGTCCAGTGAAGGTCAGCAGAGTGGCCAGAAGGAAGGAAGCCAGGGCAGCAAAACCTCATGTCTTCACTCTTTCACTTGGAAATTTCCACTTATACTTGAAGAATGTAATTCTAATCAAGTATAAGTTAATCTGCACCTGCACATCTTTAGTTCCATTAATATAAAATCAGTAAATTTTTCAAATCAAAGGTTTCCAGAAATTAGATTTCTCAGGTTCTTTAGATTAATCTTCAATTCTGAGTCAAATAACTCTCACACAGACTTTGCTGCTTAAAATCCTTAGCTTATTCCGTTGGCCTGTGTGAGGCGTAAATATTTCCACTACTATCGATTGCATGGCTTATGTCTCAGTTATATCTTAGTCTATGGTATGCACTATAATTTAAAAATCATATAATTGCCTTTATTTTTAAATATTCTGTGATTCAAATATTTCACTAAGCCAGACTGCCCTTCCTCCTACTCACTCCCATCCCATCTCATTACTTCAAATGAAAGGTTTGACTACATATTACAAACACACACACCTGCAAGTAGTAAACTCCTGTGGACTAAGAGAATTCAGATGCAAAGCCTGAGAATCAGCTATGGGAAAGCCATATGAGAGACAAATTATACTTGAAGGACAGCAACTCTATGCCTGGGTTAGCTAAAGCTCAGAAGTGTGACCCGGTGGGACCTGAGCAATTTGGTACATAGGTCTGAGTAAAAGAGGCTTGGGGGTTTGCAGGAATTTCAAGAGTGCACAAAGAAGGTATTAATACCACAACAACTACTTAAGCCTCCATGTCTAACTTAGAGTGTTTGTTCCATGTGCCACCCTCTTCAAATAACATACATGCGTATATTTATGCATTTACATAAATCATAAGCATATAATGATTACATTCCTAAATCCATAAAGATAGGTACTTACGGCCGGGCGCGGTGGCTCACGCCTGTAATCCTAGCACTCTGGGAGGCCGAGGCGGGTGGATCGCTCGAGGTCAGGAGTTCGAGACCAGCCTGAGCAAGAGTGAGACCCCGTCTCTACTAAAAATAGAAAGAAATTATCTGGCCAACTAAAATATATATATACACAAAAAATTAGCCGGGCATGGCAGCGCATGCCTGTAGTCCCAGCTACTCGGGAGGCTGAGGCAGTAGGATTGCTTAAGCCCAGGAGTTTGAGGTTGCTGTGAGCTAGGCTGACGCCACGGCACTCACTCTAGCCCGGGCAACAAAGCAAGACTCTGTCTCAAAAAAAAAAAAAAAAAGATAGGTACTTACAAAGAAAGGTGATCACAAAGTCATCAAATTAAAATTTTGTTAACATTTTTTAAGGGGGACAGGATGAACCCTTCGTTAAAAATCATTAAGGTGGTCCAGCTGAGCATCAGGCAAGAGGAGATCAGCTGCCTCTGGCCCAGCACTGATGGGATACAGGCCTCGCCTCAGCTCTAGGGAAGCGCTGTCACTAAGACCAGGTGATGAATGTCACTGGACAGTCATTCCACTGAGGCTTAGGGGGCATATGCCCTGCGCCAGGCACTGTTCTTGGCATTGGGGATAAACAGCAAACAAAACACTCAATTCACTGCCCTCGTGGAGCTTGCAGTCTAACTGGAGGAGACCGAAAATAAATAAACAAATGTCAGGTGGTGACAAGTACTCCGTAGAGTAATAAAGCAAGCCAGAGACTGGCAGAAGAGAATGTTATTTTATGTAGGGATATCAGTGACAGTCTCTCTGAGAAAGTGACATATAAACAGAGACCTTGAAGAAGTGAAGGAGGGAACCATGCTGATATGTGGCAGGGAAAACGGCAAGTGCAAAGCCCCGAGGCAGGAGCATGTTAGTGCCTTAGAGAAACAGCAGGGAGAGCTGGAGTAAGATGAGTGAGGAGCACAGTGATACAAGATGAGGTCAAAGAAAGAGCCACATCACGTAAAGTCTTGTAGCCTCATAAGGGAATTTAAATTTTATTCTGAACGAGATGAGAAGCCAGTGGAAGGTTTTGAACAGAGGAGTGACATACATGATCTGACTGCTGTGTAGAACACAAGGGGCAAGGGTGGAAGCAGGAAACCTGGTAGAAGGCAAAAGATAACAGTGGTTTGGACTAGGCAGTAGCAGAGAAGGCAGAGGAGGTAGTGAGAAGTGGGTAGAGTCTAGATATATTTCAAAAAAAGACAATATCCATTGAACCAAGATGTGAAGTCCTCAATGTATCTATCGTGGGTTGCAGAAATGGCCACAAATTCTTTTCCCCCTTGTATTCATTCTATTGCAGTATAATTCAGAGCTTCTCCCACAAAGAGATGTAGTCTTTGTCCATCCTTGGAATTTCAGCTGGCCTTGCCTTGAACTTACTTTGGCTAATGGGATAATAGCAAACATGATGTAGGCAGAGATTTGAAAAGTACTGAAGCATTTGCACTTTCCTTCTCTTACTGCTCTAGAGACTCCCAGGCTAACCTGCTGGACGATGAGACTCTCTGAGCCCAAGCACCCTTGCAGCCCCAGCCAACCACCAGATATGTGAGTGTGACCATCCACCTGACCACAGGTGTGTGAGTAAGCCCAGAGGAGACAAGAACCATCACATAGCTGAGCCCAGCCCAAACTGCCAAACCACAGGATGATGAGCTAAATAAATGGCTGCTGTTTTAAGCCACCAAGTTTTGGAGTGGTTTGTTGAGCAGGAAAAGCTGATTCAATATCTATTTATCCCCCAAATCAAATGCAAACCACTAAGCTCTCGGTTTCTCTAATGCCATTACACAAAAAACAAAATTTCAATTCTAAAGTAAATTGACACAGAATGGGCAGGGAGTTGATGAGTTGATTAGAAAAGGAGAGCACAAGTCACAAATTACTGTGTAGCTCATTAAAGTGTGGTATGATAGCCACAGAGCTGACTTCTTTGTGCAATAACATCACCAAGATAAGAATCTCAGAAAATAGTGAGAATAAAAG
Organism: Varecia variegata; assembly: GCA_028533085.1. Taxonomy (NCBI): domain Eukaryota; kingdom Metazoa; phylum Chordata; class Mammalia; order Primates; family Lemuridae; genus Varecia; species Varecia variegata. The sequence goes on along the minus strand of CM052442.1, from coordinate 29,964,517 downwards.
ATTTCACACCAATAGAATTTACCTTTTCAATGTCCCACACACCATTTCTGAAAATTACTAAGTACTTTACCTTCCTGCTGTACATCAAAAATAATGCTTTTTCAAGGTTATCTAGACAGATGAGCAATTAAGTTAAGCTCTTCCCTTATAGAAGAAATGAATTACTATATTAAAGAGATCACAAGTTGTACTTCTCTTCCTTAGCTGATACAGAGAGATACATAGATGGATGATGGGTTGATGGAGGATGATGGAAAGATAGAAGGACAAACATACATACCTCAAATAATACTTACAGTAAAAGCATGTATGCTTTATTAAAAGATTCCTGTAGGTATTACCTCACATTGTAACTGATTATACAAAGGCTTAATCTAATGATCATCAATGTTCATAGATATCATTTTTATTCCTAGCAGTTTGTTATTAGTTGGAAAGCAGACAGATTTAAGACACATGACTACCCCTCTGGTTTTTAATTAATTTTTTAATGTCAAGATAGAGCATAAAATCTTCCATTTCTAGTCCCCCAAAATGACCACTGTTAACAGTTTCCTTGTATCTCCTACTAGATCATTTCTTTTTTCAAAGTTTATTGTTATATACTGCAATTTAAAACTAAAAAATATATAATTCTTCCAAGCTACTTCTATAAATTAAATACAACCCTCCCTACAAATAAATGTTCTACTGTCAGAGCTTTCCAAACTCTATAAAAATCTAACATTAGTATTATATGCTGAGTTTAAAACAACTAGTATTAAAATGGCTTGATTTCTTTTTTTTTTTTTTTTTTTTTTTTTTTTTTTGTGAGACAGAGTCTCACTCTGTTGCCCGGGCTAGAGTGAGTGCCTGGCATCAGCCTAGCTCACAGCAACCTCAAACTCCTGGGCTTAAGCGATCCTCCTGCCTCAGTCTCCTGAGTAGCTGGGACTACAGGCATGCGCCACCATGCCCGGCTAATTTTTTTCTATATATATTTTAGTTGGCCAGATAATTTCTTTCTATTTTTAGTAGAGAAGGGATCTCGCTCTTGCTCAGGCTGGTCTCGAACTCCTGACCTTAAGGGATCCACCCGCCTCGGCCTCCCAGAGTGCTAGGATTACAGGCGTGAGCCACCGCGCCCGGCCGCTTGATTTCTTAAAACATCTCATCTACCATCACCAAAGAGAACCTAACAGCAGTGAACAGCCCCATTCTCTCTCTCAAAAAAAGGAAAACCTAACTATTTAATGGCTAGGGAAAAAAAAAATCACCTTTTTTGGAACTGAAGCAGAAACTGTTTGGATAGTTAAATGAAAGCACTCACCAAAGTTTATGGACCTAGTTTATATTTGACACGTGGAAACGAGTCTTCGAGAAGAAGGAAAATTCCTGAAGACAGATCCTGATTACCTCTGTTTCTGAAGATACACTCACCAAAGAAAGGCCTCTCAGGGTCATGTACTGATCTATTCAGAATAGACACTACATCACTTTCAAGTAAAAAAGACGATAGACTGAGTCTTATCAAATTATGCACAGCAAAATGAAGAGCCCAGAAATTGAGGCTTCTAGTAAAAGAAAATCTCCCCAAATACTGTACAATCTTTCAAAAATATGAACCACTAACTCTGCTTCTCATGTTACTTAAAAATTTAGAAAACCACATCAAACCCTTCCTCTTCTTAATTATACACACTAATGAAGGGACAGAAACATGGATAACCTAAAATTCACTTCTTCATGCATATTAAAAAATGTAACCATTGTAGAAGGTTGGAAGGAAGGATGCACAGAAGGGGGGAGGGGTTCCAGCAACAGCAAACAGAAACCTTTCCTTTCTAATTGTTCACTTAAAGCTAGAATTAAAATCAGCTTTTTAAATTTCCTGAACACACATCAAACAAAAGTAAAGACAGCCTGGGTGTCCATCTGAGTGGAAAGAGAAACTACACAGAAGACCAGAGTAGGAACTTTTATAGTGCTTATCTCTCATTAATCATCATGAGCCAGAACTGGTGCATCTGAGCTGACATAAATCCCTATAAGGAAAGAGGGGCCAGGGGAAAAGAAAGGACTAGAAACAGGTCACTCTTCCACTCACACATCCCCCGCATACAAAGGTAATGCTCTTCAGGTCCTGGCTCCAGCCCAGTGTTTTCTATGGTCCATTTTAAAGAGAGCTGCAAAGTGCCAGGTTAGTGCCAACAGCAATTCTTGTGAACCAGCAAATTTCTTTCCAGTTTAAGCCCAAGATGTGACAGGAAACTGAGTTGGTTTTATTGTCAAGACTCCACTGAAATTCACTTAATGTTTGTATACTATTTCTGACTTTAAAGCTGATCAAATAAATACTACCCAATAAAGGCCTCACTAAATCTTGATATCTGAACCATCACCACATTGATTTATTCAGTAAACACTTATTCCATGTCTCCCACATACCAAACACTGCCAGTTCTCAGTCACAGCTGAAGAGACTGACGATAAAACCAGAAAAGGAACCTTATGTCCAGAGCCTTTCAAAGCACTTGGTAGCCTTTGATCATCATGGGCCTTTCAGAGACTATGCTCTGTCCAAAGCACCTTTCCTGCTAGCCAGAGCAAGACATAATTGTAAACCTTTCCCTTTAAAGCTATGCTCAGTTTATTATAACTGCATTACACAAAAACTCTTTTCAGTTAAAAAAAAAAGGGGGGGGGGCATCAGCCTGAGCAAGAGTAAGACTCCATCTCTACTAAAAATAGAAAAATTAGTCTGACATGGTGGCACATGCCTGTAGTCCCAGCTACTCAGGTGGCTGAGGCAGGAGGATCGCTTGAGCCCAGGAATTTGAGGTTGCTGTGAGCTAGGCTGATGCCACAGCACTCACCTGGGCAACACAGTGAGACTCTGTCTCAATCAATTGGCCGATCAATCAATCAATACATAAATAATAAAAAGGTGGCAGGGGGGACTCTAGAAGAATATTTAAGATGCAAATCAGAAAAGAAAAAGAAAGAAGTAAGAAGCGATACCATAGTAAGAATCAGTACTGCTTCATATACATTAAGAATTCCTTTCCTGCCTGGCAGGATGGTTTCACTCAACAGGCACGCCTCAAGCACTGAATATGTGAGGCAGCACTCTCCTAGACAGTGAGAATACAATCAAAAATGGACGTGGGCCCCGACCTTAAAGATGTAAGTATTATGACAACTGTCAATTACAAAGCGCCTACCATGTGTCAGGTAATTCACATACATCACCTCTCAAATGAATCCTTCAAGGCAGATGATAGTATCACCACTCTGCAGATGAGCAAACTGAGGCTCTGAGGAGTTCATCTGTCCAAACTTATAGGAAAATTGGTTGGAATTCTAAGATGTCTGCCTGGCTCACAAACCTACCCTCTTTCCATAACTCTACCCTGCTGAATATGCAACATCTTTGTGTCTTTATCATCAGTCTCCTAGCTTCCCATGCTACTTCTGTATTTCCACCTGGCCATAGCTCTGCCCCTAAGCCAACTGACCTGTAAAACAACTAAAAGAGGGAAAAATAGAAGAAAAAAATCAATGTCAAACAGATGGGAGGAAAAAAACAACTATAGGAGACACTGTCTCAAGCTTCAATAAAGCTGAAGTCAAACAGTATATACACTCAAAGTGCTCTACTTCAACTAAAGCTTTCATTTTTCAGCCTTTGTTCAATTCTTTAATATGGAAAGAACTCATAGTAGAACAGAAACTTCAGTACCTACCAGCTCCAGAAGATAATTTGGAAGAGGTCATTCTGATTGACATTCCAACTCAACCACACTTACTGAACTTTGAACCTTCAGTCATTTCTTGGAGCCTTTCTTGCTTTCCCTTATCATATACCTTCTTCAAATAAATCAACGTGTTACTTTTGTCAATATTATCAGTCATTTATTTTATTTGAATTCATGATGAAAGGAAAAAATCCTCAAGGGTGAATACATTTTTTTGTCTTGACAGAACTGAAGACGTGTCAATGATGATATTCATCTCCTTGAGATAGGTATAAGAAATTAGTGTTTTGGACACTTAATAAGCATAACTTCTCACAAGGGAGAAAAAGAAAAAATATTCTAAGTTTGAATAAAGATGAAATACAGGTTTCACTGCTAATCAAAACTGCATGTGCACAACAAATCCATAATTTCAATTCATAAAAATAGCTTTAAGTAAAAACTCACAGATGAAGAAAAAAATTTTAACACACATGAAATTCATATTCTAAGCCACCTGCTCCAAAGATACTTTTTAAAAACTCCTAACAACGTCTTTATTTTTTTTTAAAAACTTTCCAATGCTCCCACTTAATGAAATGTGTTAGGTTAATAGCTATTTCCTATCTGTCCAGGTAGCATCCATCAATCTCTTAACTACATTTGGCAACCACCAATAGTCCCTCCTGATGTTTCACAGTGAAGATATCCAGTGTCATCACACACATCCAACTCCCCAATCTCCAACCACCCCCCTAACTCACCACACACACCAGCTGGGAAGACAGGTGAACAAAATGCTTTAACATCTGTCATAAAGCAACGCAGCTCACACTTGGCTAGACTAGTCCTTGGGTTCAGTAATGTACTAACTTTGACAATTTCCAAATGTTACCTCACTCAAAAATTCTTTTTGAATGCTTTTTAAAGTTCATCAGCAAATGTAATATATAGTGATATACTGTTTTGCTTAAAACAATTTAGTCTGTGGATGAACAAATAGATTTTTAAAAACAAACACCTATTTCTCAAAACACAGTATACAAAAGAACCATCTTTACAGGATCCACTTGAAACCCAAGTCTCAAGACTCAGAAAATAAATAGTATTTATAAGAACAACAACAACAAAGATAGCTAACATTTATATAACCCTTACCACGAGCTGGCCAAGGCCTGTTCTAAATGTTAGCTATACAAACTCGTTCGATCCTCACAACCACCCTATGGGGAGGTTCTCAATCCCTCATCTTCTCCAAGTAAGTAAAAGCAAAACTTCATGACTATCCCATCAAAAAACAGGCAAAGCCTTGGTCAATTATCCTTGTGTTTATGGACAAAAATGAGTATTACTCATTAACTCTGATACCCTGAGGTGCAGTAAGACAGTACATAATTATAAACAGTCCTGCTCAAAAAAAAAAAAAAAAATACCCTCCTAGTCAAGAAATGTAGGTATAGTGTCCTACATTAACACACAAATGAAAAAGAATACTCCATTAAGTAAAACTGTGAAGAAATACAATTTCACCAAGGTTATTGAAATATTAAATATAGATTTGTGCTAACAGGAATGTACATTGCCTAACCATGAAATGACTAAAATCATTTTGAAATTCATTAACCATTTAGGTACAAGAGTGGTCATTTAAGCACTGTCAAAAGCTCCAAACTCTATAGGCCTTTTATTTATTTTGTTAGACTCTCCCACAGGTCAGTGTCTGAGATAATCATAGATGATGCTTTCTTTCTCACATAAAGCATCACAAATCCAGTGCCACTTCAAGCATTGGTACTAAAAAGCATTCAATCTCCTCAATTTTTGCCACCCACAGAACACAAGCGGATAATTCTCAATAATTTAAATTATAATAACTCAGGAAAATTTAAAATTAGCAAGTGGCAAGGAGGTGGATTCAATTTTTAACTTCATTCAATTTGTCAAATTTGAAATACTTTCAATTATTTATTTTTCCAGTCTTCACAGTAACCAAAACACCACCAATGTTAATTGCTTTCCCTAACTGTGGTTTTACTGTTGCTTGCATTCTCATTTAATGAATTTCAATTGGTGCTGACAGTAATTCTAGCTCTAATCTTTTATTTTCTTAATGAATTAAATCTATTGTATTATGTCCCCCACTATTCCAAACAGTAGTTTATAAAATGGTGAATTAAAACACATGAAAACTTAAGATCATGGACTTTAATAACACAGTGGCATCTATAGAGCATATAGCTGAACCTGCAGTTAGATTTTATTTACAGTTTTAAAAAGACTTGATTGATGTACTTGATGCTTTTGTTGTTGTACATATCACGTTGATAGCCTGAAAGTAAATTGGCAATATTTTTTAAAAGCAAGCAATGACTGATTTGTTTTCAAAGAAAACTCAGTATCACAAAATACGGCAAGCACAATGTTACCATGACAAGAGACTTATTTTTAATTCCAACTCCAACAATAAGACTACCTCAAAGTAATCTTCTATCATAATACCATTATAAATCATCACATGGAAAAACAAAAAAAACATAACACAAGAATACATAAACATGAAGGGAAAATATTATTCCTCATGACTGGGTAGGGAGTCCAGGGGTGATTTATATATTTTATGGTTACATATTTGGGTGTACAAATGCCCAAATCAAGGACAAACTCTTTAACCCAGCCTGGATGGTGTGGCACTGAACAACCTTAGTAGCCCCACCCAGTCTCTGATCTCCAGCTATAATATAGTCTTTTGAGAAGCAGAATCTCATCAACCTACATGCCGTACTCCCTATCTCAGCATAAACATCACTTCCTCTTAGAAACCTTCCCTGAATGGCCACCCTATTTCTCCAATAGCACATATCATTGTTGGAATTCTGTCTCTGTCTGTTTAGTTGATTAATGTCTAACTCTGCAAAGAATAACAGAGACCAATCCTGTTTCACTCATCACTGTGTTCCTAGCACAGTGTCTGGTGCATCACACAACTCAACAGAAATTTGATTGAATGACTAAATGAATTGGATTAAACAACCCACTGGAACAATTGTAAAAATAAGAATTTAAGGTCCTTAGAGAAGACTGATTTAGCCAGATCATATGCAGACTCCTTTCATAGATGTCTGATTCATACATACTTTGAAAAACATTTGTACACAATTTATTTCATTCAAGCCTCACCATAATTAAAGAGTGAGTACGTAGTCTACCACTCCTAAACCCAAGAGTATCTAAACTATAGATCATTTCTAGAAATTTCACTAAACCAAAAAAGCCCAAATAAATTCCAGTTAGTTGAACTACCTTTTAAAATGTTAAGATACAAATCTAAATATAACAAAATATAGCTCTATCCAACAACTTTAAGGAGTATCTAACTCTGAGTAGCAAAGTTTTCTCAGCAGCCAAAAGTTGTATCACGGTTCCTCACACCTGAAAACTTACAGACAGATCTCCCCAAAAATCCAGCCACATCCCAGATTGAAACTATTGAGTTTTAGAACTTTATCTAAACTGTTTTTGATTAAAATATCTTTAAGCTTTCATAGAGTGAAATGAACATTATTTCTAAATGACAGGTTACCATTAAAAACACCACTTATTTATATCAGTTGTAGGGGCAGTTGAAGACACAAACGTAGATGGAGGTTTGAAAGACAGCACAGAAGAGAGCAATTCCTTTTACTTTAACAAGTCCCTACTGTCGATCTGCTTTCAAGTCATTTTGACTTTTGCTCCCAAATTAGGGAAAAACACCAGTCCTTCTGATACATGGCTATCTCCCGAAAAGTTAATCTGATGAGACAAACATTGAAAGCAGCCTTCTGACCCTCAAAAAACTCTTCACTTTTGGTATCAATGCCCTTGATTTCAACATATTGATTTAAAAAGAGAAGTTCTGTGTGCCTATAATGTGCAAGACATACAACAGCTGTGATTTCTACACTGCTAACATAAGACAGCTCCCTAGAAGCTTGAACCCACTCTGAATTGTCACTATCGTTCCTCATACGGTATGGTGGAGGAGAGTCCTCTACCATTGCCAGATACTGTTTTCTGGAGGCACTTCAGTAAAAGGCTAATTCAAAGCCTATATCTTCCTTATTAGAAGATAGTACTTTTCCGGAAATGGTGCCAAGTCTCAATTTTCTCCATGTTCTTTTTAATGTTTTAACATTTTACTTTGAACAGTGTTCCAGGCACAAGCAGCCCTGAATTAATTAAATTAAAATTTAACATCACTGTGAGATAAAAGTCTTTCATGGTGCCTACATAACGGATAACTTTCGCCAGATCTCTTTTCTCGCAACACTGCATATTCTGAAACAAGATCCATCCACAGGGCTGACTCCAAGAAAGATCAATGGCAAATAGAAAGATAAGAGAACAAATATTTATTAAGCACTGACCACTTTATCTCACTTACTCCTCACAACCACCTGGGGAAGTATGAGTCCCACTTTACAGAAATGGAAACTGAAGCTCCAAACAGGTTAAAATAACTCACCTCAATTCACAAAGCCAGGATTATTGCCTAGACTTGAACCCAGGCCCTTTCCTACATAAGTTAGTTCCTCAAAGATGGAGAGATGAGTGGTCAAAGACACCAGTGCCAGAATGCCACCAGTCTACCAAACTCTTCCTTCCTACCCCATGCTGATCTGCCCTCATCAGGACAGAGTGTAAGTCATACCAGGGTCCAGGGAAGCACCTTGTCCCTCCCTAGCATCATGAAGTGCCCAGCTCCCCCTGGCTGCTGCTCCACCACGCCTCTTCCCCATTACCACCCGCAGTGCTGCTGCTGGCACAGCTGCTCCCCTCACTCTTCTCTTGGCTTTTCCTTCTCACTACTTCAGTCTCCTCGCAATTTTCAGCGTTCTTACAAAGAGGTAGTAAGATGATTCACTTAGTCAATCATCGCAGCACAGCATGAGCGAGATTGCATTAGCTCCAGTTCTCATCCGTGTTCATTTACTGCTCATGGCCACAATAGGAAGGCACTGGATCTGCAGCCAGACAGGCCTGGGGTCCCAACCCTGGCTCTCTCTGTAGGAGTGGGCAAGTCACTTGGCCCCCAGTTAAAAGCAAACATCCCTTGCTCTTGGTGGTGTTGAGAGGCTTAAGTGAGACACCATGTGGTATGCTGTCTGGCACATAACGGAACCAACAGATATTACTTCTCTTCTTCCTCACTGGTTACTAAATTAATTCTTAACCATCAAAGACTACCTGAGTTTCTCCTCCCAACTTATTCTAGGTCTATAGTTGTTCCTGAAAAAATGCTCTTTTACAGGCACACTCAGTTTTACCATTGGTATTCCTATTCACCCAGTTTAATTTTTCAAATGATGCTGATCAAAAATTTCCAAACCACACTATAGTCATTTAGTAACTTCTTCCTTCAAACACCTTTTCAAATTCTGTTTAGTATGAAAAAGAATTAAAAATCAGGAGAAACACACAGGAGAAGAAACCTCCAGTCATGAGATCTCCCTTCTACAGAGAGGGATTATATGACAAATTCTCTCTCTGCTCTGAGTGAGGAAACTGATGCCCACCACCCAAAGCAGCGGCTCCTTGCCTTTGGAGAAACTCCTTTGAGAATCCGATGAAAGCTCTAAACCTTTGCCCAGAAAGTCAATCTGCACAGAGACACAAAATACACCCTGGAATTTCAAGAGGGTCAAGGGCCCTCTAAAACCTACCCATCGACCACAAGATAAAAGCCCTCAACAAAGAACCATCTGTGATACTCCTTAAAGTGTAAAATCCTCAATTCAGATTTTGTTTCTTTTAGTTGCAATAAATTCAAACGTCTGGGCAAAAATCTTAAGAAGTTAAAAAGAAGTTTTCTCACTTAACCCTTCATGTCTCTCTCTGGTTCAAAATAAAATGCTGCAAAACTAACATGGCTCAAAATCTAAAGAGAAGGTTCTCTCTTTGAAGCAAAATCTCAAAACAAAGCTGTGCTCGAGACCAGCGTGTGTGCTGGGGGATGGGCAAGGGAAAAGATGGGACAAAACTTAAGCATCAGAACTCTATATATTTTATTTTTCAATATCACCCTTTTTAAATATTTCTATGTTTGTGTATGTTTTAATGTACATTACATATTTGTATTATATAAAAGCATAAATACAAGGGAGTGCTGCAGTTAAATTTACTGATAGCAGGAAGCAATTACAAAAAAAGTTTGGAGGTCCTACCCTGGTAGACAACTTGCAAAGTAAGTTTATCTAAAAATAATTTAACCTGGTAACTGTCCACAAATGGAATTTCCTTTGAAAATAATTACATTAGCCACTTTAAGTTCTTATTTCTGAAACAAGAAGTCCATCTCAAACTGACATTAACTAAACAGTAATGCTGAGATTGTTCCTTAAGAACTAGTTCCCCTTTTTGCTTTAAAAGTCTAATTCTCACAGCTCTATATACTCCATATTTTTCTTCCCTAAGTGGAAATAATCCACTTAATGTATTAAAGGAATAAAAATCAACTAAAAAACACTAGTAAACATTATGCAGTTTTTTCGTGTAATTACAGTAGTTAATATTCTTCAATTCCTACACTGTACCTGGCCCTAGGCTAAATGTTTTACCTGCTTTCTGGAATTTAATCTGACTCTATGATATAGGTTCTATTATTCTTCCAGTTTTAGAGATAAGAAAACCAAGGCTTAGAGTCAATTAGCTGTGAGTGGTGGACCCAGAATTCAAACCTAACCTGGCATCAGATCCATGTGACCCCAGGTCCTATATTCTTACTGAGGGAGGCTATGTTTAATTCTACTGTAACATAAAATTAAGATCCCATATTTGTTTTCAAAAAACCTTCAAATACAAAAGGTAGAAAAACATTTTTAAGTAGTAAAAGAGGATGTCATCATCTGCAACCAGAAAACTACCACCGCCTATTTGAAATATCTACAAACTTTATTGATTTTTTCCAGCACTACAAAATCTAATTACCATTATGAGCCAATATTATTATAAAATATAAGTTTTACAAATGAGAGAACATTTTCCCATAAAACCCTGAAAGTCCATTATAATATTCAGATATGCTATTCTCTCTTAAACCATACAAAGTCTGGTGATCTGATTAGCCTATAATCAGTGCCCAAACACCAGCAAAAGAAAAAAAAAAAAAAAATTTTCAGTGTATTTAACATCTTAACTTCTGTAAAACGAAAGTAATGAATCCCCAAAGAAAAAGGAATCATTCTAAGTTTGTCATACATAAAATCCACTCCATCCTTTCTCCACAAGATACCACCTTCCATTTTTAACCTGAAACATGCAGAATTAAGAGAGCACAAAGTCACTCTCAGGATTTCAAATGAACACTCAGCAAATTGATCCTTTCAAAATACAAAGTTTTCAGTAAACAAGTTTATAATTTTGTGTAAATTACAAATTAAAATAAAATTGGCATTAAAATTTTATTTCTTTAAATAAAATTGGCCTGGATTTTGGGGAAAAAAATGTTTAAATATTTAGGAAGGAAAAATAAATGCCTACATTACTATTACTTCTTAGTCAACATAGGTGTCAACAGCCAACGTTCATTCATTTACTAAGAAATATTTATTGAATATCAACTATGTACCAGGCACTGTCCTAGGCACTAGAGATAAAAAGAAGCAGGCTTATACAACACTGAAGAAGATTATATTTTAATGGGGGAGGGGAGACATATCACACAAGTGAACAAAGATAAAGTAGTTACAGATTATAAGAAACAATAGGGTGACAGAAACTTCAAAGAAGACTATTTTTAAAAGTCAACAAGGAAGGCCCAAGGAGGTCCCATCTGAACTAAAACTTGAAGAAAGATAGAGACGGGAAATAAAGTTCTACATAGAAAAGGGCCACCTCACCTTATGACAGCATTCATTTGGCACTTCAGTATTTATATGTCTTGGTTACATCCTAGACAGACCCACATTATGATGAATTCTGTTTACAGCTTACAACGTTTTATGGTAAGGGTAAATGCACATGTGCATACACAACAGCTAACACAACACTCAGAAAATAGCAACAATTCCCGATCTTTTATTCTAAGCCAAAAGCTCTTAACTATGGAGAGCAGGAATGGAAGGGCTGAAAATTTGAGCATCTGATGAAAGTAATGAACTCTCTACTCCAAAAAACAAACAAACAAAAAAAGCACATATGCAGAAACTTTACGTATAATTTTAGGAGTTTCCTGGAACCTTTAAGTCCATCCAAGGCATATGCTGTCCCAATCAGAAATCCATGAACCCTAGGTTAAAGACTTAAGTAATTATCAAACTCAGATAGGATGGAATAGGAAGGCAAGCTACTACCCTACTTTTAAGTGATGAATAAATCAGGAACACTTACTCTCAATTTCCTTTGGCCTACATAAAACTGTGTATAATAATTTTCTCTATGCTACAGAAACAAGCTATTAGAATACATAAAGAAAATATATTCCCACCTAAAAGTGAATGAAGTATCTCTTCATTACAACAGAGTGCAATTTTTCACATATGAAAATAAGGTAGTTTGGCACTTGGTTTTGTGCAAGACCTTATAATTCCTTCACCAAAAGAAAAATATTACCACACTGTTTCAAAGGGTGCAAAACTGAACTTTAACACCTATTAACTCACAGGTATTCTTCCAGTTCAGTAACACAACTTATAGTTATTTTTTAAATACGCCCTGACACACAATTTAGATGCCTGAAGAACACATATCATTAATACAAGGTACAAACTTGATCAGTGGATCTTAACCTGTCTTGAGTTAGAAACCCCTTTGAGAATCTAAAAAATGCTACAGAATTCCCCCATTTAAAAAGTGGACAGGCCGGGCGCGGTGGCTCACGCCTGTAATCCTAGCACTCTGGGAGGCCGAGGCGGGTAGATCGCTCAAGGTCAGGAGTTCGAGACCAGCCTGAGCAAGAGCCGAGACACCGTCTCTACTAAAAAATAGAAAGAAATTATCTGGCCAACTAAAATATATATAGAAAAAATTAGCCGGGCATGGTGGCGCATGCCTGTAGTCCCAGCTACTTGGGAGGCTGAGGCAGAAGGATCGCTTGAGCCCAGGAGTTTGAGGTTGCTGTGAGCTAGGCTGATGCCACGGCACTCACTCTAGCCCGGGCAACAGAG